>BPLQ01009514.1:0-262505 GCA_021605075.1 Caerostris darwini | reverse complement strand
GTAAAACAGTCTGCTTGCTGGCATATTTCAAGACAGTAAATGTCGCCTTTTTCTTACGGGAAAGAAATATCATTCCTAAGTAAAATTCTGTTTGAAAAATTTGGTATTTCCTATCAAACAAAATGTTGCCCAGTCAACTTCGAAATTAACTCTGAGATGAATGAGCAGAAATATCATTCGGCCCACATGCTCCACAAGATATAACCTATGATTAACCTGGGATGTAGGCTGTGATAACCTGTGATCATGGTAAGCTGGTAAATATAATAAATATATTATACTATATAAACTATGTAAATATATTATGGTAAATAAATGTAATAATCATAAAAATAATATGAATGAAAATATATCACATCATTCGATCCCTATCTAATAATTAAAGTATTTCAGTTGTACTCAAATATGTCATTTAAATAAAATCTGCTGCAAAAAACTCTTCATTTGTAAAGTTTTTATTCAACATACTCAAACAAACAAACAAAAAAAAATATTTTTTTTTGTTCCTAGTCTGCAAGAAAATTGTAATAAAATATTCTCAAGTTTCACACTTTCTTATAAGAACTCTCAGAAATATGTCTAACATAAAATACATATTTTCAACATTATTAAATTTTTTATTTATAAAATATTTCTCAGAAAACAATTTTTTTAATTACATCTTTTATGAGTATTTTATGAGTATTATTTCTGGATGGTAATATTTCAACTGTATCTTTATTTTATGTAAAGAAATGAATTTATAGAATGCCGCTATCCTTGACACGTCGTCACAGACAGGAGCGTCTTCAATAGTGTGGCCTACGACGAACCTGGGCGCACGAATGGCGAGGCGTCATTTTTTCAGATGAATCCAGGTTCTGTTTACATACCGGTTCTTTTTACAGGTTCTGTCATACCGGCCCATCACCTGACGTGATGGTATGGGTTCTGAATGAATGAATGAGTATTCATGAAAAAAGATAATAGCATTCTAAAAAATGAATAGGTTTTTGCACACTTTTTAAAATACATATTTAAAGAAAGAATGGGGCAAGTAGGCAAAACTCCTGTTATGCAACAATCCCTTTTTTCTAAAATTAGTTATTATTTATACAAATAATGGGTTATGCAGATGAAACTCAAAACATAATATTGCTTTGATAAAACTTTAATACCTCAATCATTTATCAATAATTATCTATTAGTATAGAAAGTATTTTTACTACTTTTGGTTAAAAATAAAGTGAATCATGAGGAAGTGAATAAATTCATTGAGATGTCATTTATGCATTGCATTCGACTAAAAATTAGCAACACACAATTATATGGAAACGATACACTTTTACATTTTGTTTTTCAAACTGAAAAATTACACACGTACATTGTGCATTTATTATATACAGAGTGATTACCCACATTATTATATACAGTGTCCTACTTTCAAAATGCTGTAAAAAAAAAACCACTCATCACAATGAGCTCAAATTTGAATTGAAAATACTTGAAGGGGGGAAACGGTACGACCTCAAAAAAAACCCACCAAAGTGTAATAATAGATGGCAATGTAAGCGGCATAAAAAAGTGAATTTTGAATCGAAATGACAACGTATTTGTCACGAGTTTGCACATTAGTGTCAAGCACATTGAATATTACAGTGTTTCGTGGTTTTGACGGAAAGAATGACTTCCAAATCATTCAACAATTGTGACAGTGTTAGTGGAAAGCCCATTCGCCAAGGCAAGGTCATATAAATTGGAAGGGAAAAATCGGTGGTCCTTTTTCTTGATGTCATGACTTTTTCCCCTTCTTCAAATATTCTTCAGTTCAAATTTGAACTTACTGTGACGAGTGTTTCTTTTTTTACAGCATTATGGAAGAGGGGCTTTAATTATTATCACCCTGTCTATTATATTATACTCATTATATATATGTACATATATTTGACTACCCTTAACTGCCGTCAGAAATACGGGATAATACCAGTAATGTTTCCAGTGAATTAAAGATAGTACCATAAATATTTAAATTTAAAATTTTTTATAGTATTTTAATAATAACAATTCCTTTGATAGGTTTAGTTTTGATAAACATACAGGACAACACAATATTGACGGACACAAAATATTGTCTTGATTTTAAACATTTATTTAAAAATAACCTATGAATGTAATAAGTAACTTTTAATCATTAGTTCGTTAATTTTTTAAAATGATTTTTTTCAAGTACAATAGATTTGAATAGAATTGATGTCGAAATAGATTACTTAAATGACATGTTTTTTATGCCTTTTATGCCAGTGGAAAGACATAAATATAATGCCCTATCAGAGAATTAAAAAAATCCATATTATATTATACACATTATAAATATGTATATATATTTGACTCCCATATACTATAAAGCCTTAGAATAACGTGGTAATACAAGTAATGGTTTCTTATCCGCGCAATAGATTTAAATAGAATTGATGTTGAAATCGACTACTTAAACGGCAATGAATCAGCCTTACACAAATATAATGCCCTTTTTGAGCATCAAAGAATCCACATGTTTTGGTAGTGAAAGTCATCCCAAAAGTTAATGTTTGGTGCAGCCTCGTGCACCAAACATTATTAAACAAAAAAAAGTTATTGAGCCGTAAAAAAAAAAGATCACCGTTAACGTTTACTTACGTTTAACGTTACATCACCGTTACGACTTATTGGAACTGTTCATTGCACCACTTATAAGAATTTCAATTATTATCATCGATTATTTATTTATCAGCAAGATAGAGCGCACCTCATCACTGGGTTTCCTTAATTCTAGACGAAAAATTTCTGGACCAGTGGATTGGATGAGATGAACCAACAGTATGGCCCCTTGATATTACTTCTCTTGTTTTTTTTCTTTTTCGACTATATCAAGGATAGAGACTTTAACTTCACCAGCTGCTGTCGTTGAAGAACTGAAGATTAAGATAAAAAAAATTCTGTATGTACAGTTACAATCGACGTACTAAAGAACATTTGGCAAGAACTGTATGGCAGTTTCCGAGTTACCAAATTTTATTCTTTGGAATTTATTAAAGTACCCTGTTCTATTGGCCGGGATGGCCTTCAAAGCGCGCGCCGATTCACGTTGAATCTCTTCAATCGACTCAAAAAGGTGATCCCGGAGTGGTCTTTTGAGTTTAGGAAATAGCCAGAAGTCGCACGGTGCTAAATCAGATGAATACTGTGGTTGTGGAACAATATGGGTCTCATTTTCGACGAAAAGGGCATTAAGAATCAATGCAGTGTGAGCTGACGCATTATCGTGATGCAAAAACCAAGAGTTACCTTTCCATAAATGTGACCTCTTTTTACGAATAGCTTCACGCAAACGACGTATAACACTCAAATAATATTCCTTGTTGACAGTTTGGTACGGCGGAAGGAATTCATAATGCACCACACCACTGTAATCGAAGAAAACAGTCAACACGACCTTAATTTTTGAGCTCTTTTCGGTCTTGCTTCACCTTTGCAAGGATATTCACTAGATTGATCGGTTGTTTCCAGGTCGTAAGCACAAATCCAACTCTCATCTGCAGTTATGATGCATTTCAACTGATAGTCAGAAAACATTGTTTGACACATTTCAAAGCAACGATGTTTTTCCAAAAAAATTCAGTGTTTTCGGTACAAATCGAGATTTGACTCGTTTGAAGTCCCAAACATCTTTCAAAATGGAATTGACAGATCCTTTTGAAATTCCAACATTATCCGCAAGGTCTCAAATTGTAAATCGATCGTTTACAAGCACCAAATTCTTAATTGTTTGGACGTGACCTTCATCGGTTGAGGCTGATGGTCGACCAGAGAACTGTTTGTCTTCAGCGCGTTCTCTGTCTTCTTTGAACTGTTTATGCCACTTCTAAACATTTCTTTCCGATATAGGACTGCTCACCGAATGCCTTCTGCTACATTCTATACGGTTCCGTAAACAAAATTTAATGTAAGCTCTTTGCTCAATTAATTCAGACACTTCAAAAATCGCCGGAATCAGTTTTAGCGTCTCACAAAGTCAAGCGTAAATCAAACACTAATGAATATTTTGACTCCAAATTTCATAACAGATGACAAGGACGGTGCTAGCAACCCAAAAAAACTTGAAATTCCATTTAAATTGAAAATTGGTTTTACTTTTCGGTCCTTTCCTTTTTTCTCGGATTTAGTATTGTAAAGTTGTAAAGAAAAATTCTGCTGTAACATTACTGTGTTGTAAATAAATAAATTGTAAATACTTTTTCTAAAATAAAATTTTCTCTACCTTTTTTCTTAAATTCGAAATTGTGAAAAAAATTCATGTAATGAAATAATTCAAAATGCATAAAATAAAGTTGTCGCTTTCATTCATAAAGTCAAACCAAAAGAAAATTGCCATAGGCTAGGCCTAAAAGATGCAACAATTCAATAATCAAATCGCTCCACCCTTCTGAAAAGGTGTAATAAAATCTAACTTTCCAAAAATATTTGAGTGGAATTCATTTAAGAAAATTCTTTTGTTATAAAATACAGAGGGTTTTCACTCTACGTTGAAAATGGAAAAAAAAAACTGCAAAATTCTTTTAGATTTTCTAAAACATATATTTTTAAATTTTATGCGTCTAAAAATATTTGATACTTTCATTTTTTATTACAGTTTCATAACTGTGAAAAAATGTAAACAAGTTTTTGTTTATAATGAATGTCAATACTTCTAAATAATAATATTAAAAAAAATAACATTTTATGGATATTCCATAATAAATCTGCTACTTTTATGGACTCAGTTAATTGTACCACTGATCATCGAAAGTGCAATACCAAGAATGGTAATCAATATCAAAGCCAATGATATAGAATGTGCATACAAAATGACAAAGAATGTGATGCAAGAAACCCTTATACTAATAATATAACGGACAAAGATAAGGAGTCTATGAGCAGCATTTTGTGCACCTGCATGACTGGCAATAACAATGCTACACGCCTCGGGCCTGAATGTAACGGGCTTAGGATATGTTCTTGAGGTATGTTTCTACAAGGTGCCAAGATTGATTATTGGGATCTAATCATTTACCAATCTTACAGATATTGGGAAACCGAGCACGCTACTGCAACAAAGTTCTGAGTGCTACTGAGCAAAGAATGCTGAACAATGCATGACCTGTACAGCCTCACGTTGTCTAGTTGAAATGTTGGTTAAATGTGATAGTTTTTTAATAATTTGAAAATGGATGTAACAGTAGCTGAATTTTTTTTTTTTATTATAATATTATTAAAATGTACTATTTTTTTAATATATACGGTTTCAGTGCAAATATGATTAAAATCTGAGGTTTATCGCTCTACGATCATCTTATGCACACTGTAGGCTAAACAAACCGGAACCTACAGTTTAAAGTGGGTTCCGAACCATTACAAATCCCCATGGCACCGCCGGGACTCGAACCCTGTGGTACCGAGCACCAGAGCGCTAGCCAGCGGCCAACAGTCTGAGGAGGTGAGATGAAACTTTAATGAAAAGAGTGTTTATTTCACAAGGAGGCATCAATCTGTGCAATTTGTATATTTTTTGCTACCCACTGTACAAATAAAATTTGAAATTATCCTAAAAATTATCAAAATTAATACTTCAAAAAAAAAAATTAGAATATCTGTCGAAGGAGAAATGAGAATAGCTGTTGAATTTAAAAACTGAACATCTTGCCGTGCTGCCATCTATGTGGCAGTGAAATAAAAGTAAGATAGTTATTTACTCTTTTGTTACAAGCGTAATAATTATTTTACATCAATTTAGAAACTTTTGCGACGTCAAAGATTTTATGCATGTCAGTAGTTATAGCAATGAACTATACCTCAGAAAAAAGAGGTCCTAAAAAAGGGAGTCAATGATGTTTTCAAGAATCATGAACTTGGTACAAAAATTTCTTGACAGGGGTAAAAAATCGTTATTTTTATTTTCCAGTCCTGGTAATCTGAGCCGTCATTTATTATATGACAGCATGTAACAATTGTACGTTACAATTATAATATAAATGAATAGTACCTCAAAATAATGAAAGGATTTGCTCCATTCAAAACAAAATAAAAAATGCACAATATTCAAATTGGCAAGAAATTAAGAATAAATTTTAAATTTTCACAGATTCATAATATATTTAAAGAAATGAGTATTAACTGGGATTTTTCTCTTCTTCTTCTCTCTCTCTCTCTCTCTGGTATTTTTCTTTTAGATCTTTCTCTGTCTCTCCATCTATTTTTTTCTCTCTAAATTTGGGATTTTTCTCTTTCACTTCTTTTCTTAACTTTAATTTAATTAATTTTTAATATGGCTTATTTAATATTATGCATTTAAAAATTGTATTCGGAGTAGACTGTATGTGGCCTTTACATTACTGATAAAAATTATAAATGAATCAAAACAAGTAATAGAAAAAAAATTAAGTCAATCCCTACTTTTTTTTCTCTATATTGCAGAAAGTCCTTTATAAATAATTTTCATTCATTTTTTTAAGTTTCTCTGGCGCCATCTATACATGCAACTTAAATCTAAAAGAAACTAAAATTAATTAATTTAATTTGATTATTGAATTCATGTTTGAAAAAACTGTATTAACATCCAGTGTCATCCACTACAAGTTAAAAAAAAAAATGTATTTGAACTTGAGTGGATGAATAAAAAGTATTTCATGAACGATTAAAAATTTGAACAATATATATATATATAGGGAGAGTGGGAGCTAATAGAAGGAATTGAAAAAAGAGGAAGAAAATTATAAGAACATCTGCTTTTAAATGATGGTTAAGGTTTTTTTTTTTTTTTTTTTTTTTGAGTATTCTCTCCTCTATACAAGAGGAAATATTGTATACTTACAAACTTAACTCTCTAAATTCTTTTTCATTATTAACTAAATATCTGCCTGGTGGAAGTTTTCTCACATACAAACACACAAATGTGGAGCAGCTACTCCTAAAACTTCTTCCCGAAAGACAATGCATGTCATGATCAATGGTCGGTTGACTGTTCAAGCCCTACATTAGTGAAAAAGAGCAGAAATCATTATGTATTCAATTCAATTTATGTTCTCACATTTGTTTATTATAAATTATATAATTTATAATTTTTGTCAATTAAAAATTGCAATATCGATAGTATAAGCCTTAAAAAATTATTTTAAGTATTTGGATCGATATGTCCTTGGAAATCTACTGATATTGATTTAAAATAACGAATAGGAATTAGTCCTATATGCAAAAGAAATCCTATCTTAAATGTTTAATTTCACTTAAATGGATATTTCTGTTTTAAACTTTTCTTTAATTTTTGTTTACAAATATTGATACATGATTAGAAAAATATTTTTAATTTTCATATCAACACAGACATTTCCTGCTTAAAACTTCGTATTTATCCTTAAAAAGTATTTGTCTTTTTTTCAAACAGATGGCTCTCATGTAATAGAACAGCTGCTCTTTACTGCATTGATCCTAAGGGCTTTTTTTTTCTTAAGAATGGGAAAAACTGTCATATCAACGCTATTAATTAAATGCCTCAAATGTGTTTAAAACTTTATTGAATTGAATTTATATTTGAAATACATGAATGAAAGGCATTTTTTTTTTCAAATTTAATAGTTTAAGTGATTAATGTGACTTGAATAAATTTAACATTAAAATATTCAGAAAAATAGAATTTCTTAAAAAAATTTATTTTTTACTTAGAATTAATTATTCATTTATTTAACCTAATGGATTCCGGAATTCCTCAGACTTTAACTAGAATTTCTTTTAAGTAATAGGTATTTAAAATCAGAAAAAAATGCATCTGTTCTTATTGTTGGGTCATGAGCTTAGATTTCATAACGCATAAGTATAGAGCACCATGAAATTCAATGCTTGTTATACATTATTGTGCGCACACAAACCTTTAAAATGGATAACTTACTTTCCTATCTAATTACTGATCATAAATAATATCTGCTATTCGATGAAAAAAAATATTCAATTTTATTGTAATTTATAGTTATTTCATACAAAAATCTGCTTAATAATTAAAATTTATATAAATAGATATCTGCAAAAAAAAAAAATAATAAATAAATAAATAATTTTCAAAAAAAGATAAGACGCTCTTTCTATGATAAAGAAAGTTAAAAGATTTTTTATAACATAGATTTTTAATGAAAGGCTTCTCAGTAAATGTCTTTTTAATGAAAGGCTTCTCAGTAGATGTCTATGTGGGATATTCAATAGAAATTTTTGCGTTTCTCATTCTCTATGAAGCACGTTTATTATAAAAAACTTAAACTTATTTGTAAAATATTTTGCAGAAATTAAATTAATTCGCTAGAAAAGAACAAGTTAATTTGAAGTATATATTAAAAGCATTCCTTTTTTGGATTTTTTTTTTTTTAATTGAAAATAAAAAGAATTTTTATTTTTTGAAATGCAAAATGATTTTTTAAAATATGTAATGTAATATCCTAACCCATCAATGTAAATTAAAATATAAATCAAAATCATATTACATTAAAAGAAGTTAATCAGTTATTTTTTATATATTAGTTATTTTATACTCATATATATAAAGTAGTCAAAATCGCTTGAAATCAAATAAACATATATTGTATACATACGCATCTATACTATATATATATATATATATATATATATTATATATATATATATACTAGTTATATAAAATGATTTACAGTAGAACCCCTTTAAGTCGAACCTCGATAAGTCGAAAACCTCCATTACTCGAAATTTCAACCCTCTATATGTCGAAATAATTAGTCAGTCCCCACAAGGGATTTTGGTATATATTTTCCCTCCATAACTCGAAAAAAAATTGGACCTCTGTATCTCGAACATTAGCAGTGTTTGATTTTACAACCTTTACAACTCGATCATTTGAAACTAATTACCTCTATAGCTCGAAGAAAAATAAGTTATCAGACTTTAAGAATTTGCCGACAATGAAAGCCATTGTTTCTTAGAAAACAATGTATGAGTATACAGTAGAATAGAATAAAAAATTCTATAAAATATTCTTTTTATAATTCTTATTCTTATAATTCTTGTTATTGCCATTGATTTCATTTGAACTCTAGCGAAGCAAATCTTTTGTTGCTGATTACAAAAATATCATAAGTAGTTAGGTTTTACTGCAATACACATCTATTTTACAGCAGTATACCAATAATAGTTAAAAATTGAGTGCTGTGAAACGTAAATTGAAAAATTTGACTCACGCTGAAAAATTTGAAGCGCTTGAAGCTGTGAAATGTCAAAACAAGAAAGACGTTGCTGAACAATTTGACCTACCTATGAGTACTCTGTCAACAATAATAAAAAACGAATCGGACACCAAAAAAAAAATTGAAAATAGTCAAGGTTTGCCCTGCAAAAGACAATGAATTGCAGAATTTCCCGGCTTGGAGGAGTGCTTACTTAAATGGTTTAAGCAGTGTCGGAACCAAAGCATCAGTGTCAGTGGACCACTATTACAAGAAAAAGCCGAAATGTACCCTAAATTCCTGGGACTGCTAATTTCAGGGCCAGTAACGGATGGCTAGAAATATTCAACAGAAGACATTCACTTGTTTTCAAGAAAGTTTGTGGAGAAAGTGCAAGTGTCAACCTTGAAACCTGTGACAAATGGAAAAGCGAATTTCGAGGCTTTGACCTGACAATATCTTCAATGAGGACGAAACGGGACTGTTTTTTAAATGTCTTCCTGATAAGACTCTAACTTTTAAAAATGATCGATGCCATGATGGGAAGTATAGCAAGGAATGTTTGACTATTTTGCCCACAGCAAACATGGCGGGCACAGAAAAACTCTTACCATTAGTCATCGGAAAAACCAAGAAACCTCGTTGTTTTTCAAGATGCAAATCGCGACCTTTGAAATATGAAGCAAATACAAAAGCGGGAATGACTTCTTTAATTTTCAAAAACTGACTCATAAATATTGATAATTGTACGGCCTATAATGATATTCCACAAATGAAAGCAGTTAAAATTCAATATTTGCCTGCCAATGCCACATCAAAATTACAGTCTATGGATCAAGGCGTCATTAGAAACTTCAAGTCATTATACCGGAAAGAAGTAGTCAGAAAAAATTTGGATAATATGGAAGAAGAAAAGAATTTTAATATAGAGGAATTGAAATCCATTAGAATGGATGACAAAGCGTGGCGAAATGTAACTGCGACAACTTTAAAAAATTGTTATGTACACTGTGATTTTCCGTTGTCAACAACAGAAGAAGCTGAAGTAGAAGTTATTTCTATCCAGCCTCCAGAATGGGATACAGTGGTATCTGAAACCGGGATATGTTTTGAGGATTTCATTGCGTGTGATGACGGAGTTATTACTGCTGATGCATTATATGACGAAATTATCGATTCAGTTGCTCAGAAAACTGAAATTAATGATTTAGATGACACAGAAGACTCCAATAATATAGCATGAGTTCCATGGGTTTCCATCAAAGAGGCAAGAACAGCATTAAATGTTTTACTGAATTTCATAGAGCAAACTACAAATCGGAAGAAAAGAAATTTCTGCTCTTTATAGATTAGATAATGCTATAGATAGAGAACGATCGAATTGTCTAAAGCGAAAAAAAATAATCATAACTAACTTTTTTAATACATAATATTTTTAATTTTAAGTTACAATAAACATGTTTATTACTTCTGTAAATTTTTTTTCTTCTCATGCAGCTGCCAAATAGACCGTGATCTTCGCCATAAGGGCTGCACCGATGTAACTCACTTTGCATTACCCAGGGGGCGCATATCACTTGACGGTAAGCCACGGACGCTGAGTAACAATGCCATTCGGCCATCAGGCCCCAACTTCTGCGACATGAATTTTTATTTATTTTACCTCTCTAACTCAAAATAACTTTTTAAGTCGAATATTTCCTTACAAAATCCGCGTAATTCGAAATCCTCCATAAGTCGAAAACTCTATAACTCGAATTATTTGACGTCTCCCTTGAACTTCGACTTACAGAGGTTCTAAGTAGTATTACCGTGCTAATAACTGGACCACTTGCTACGTGTCCTACGCGTGCAATGCGTGCTACGTCCGTAGCTCATCAATAACTTGTTCTCGAAGGTGTGCTACGTGTGTAAGGCGTGTAGCGCATCAAGAACTCGTTCTCTTGTAAAGTTCATTGAAATATTTAGGAGAGGTCGAAGGTGTGAGCCGGTTCGAGAAGTGAAAGTGTAAAGCTTTCTTCGCTTGCAGTGCTCAATGAACTCGTTCACCTTGAAGGTACATTAACATCTTTCGGAGAGGTCGGAAGAAGGAACAACTTGGCGCAGTGAAAGTGTAATATTTACTCCACTTGTTAAGTGTAATAATAACTGATTCGCATCTAAGATGTGATGATAAAATAGAGTTGTAAGACGCGCCCTCTGTTAGGGCGTGTAATAACTGGATGAAATTTTATACCATCTCGTTTAGGAATTGAATGGAATGGTTGTCATAATCGACATCTAACATCCATACCATTCAATTCTTTTAGAGTTAAGAGTTCTAGTCATATTTAAGAAGAAAACGAGTTTTTATTTTATTTCTTTTAGAGTGCCTATATAAGCATTGTTGCTGTCGTCTTTTCAATCAAAATGGAAGAGATACAACAATATTGCGGAACTAAATTATCACATCTCTCCGAAATAGCTCCGGTTACTGCACAATTATTTACTGAAATTGCACATTCGCTCTTTCACGACGGAATCATTTTAATTAAAATAGGTTTTCTACTATCTTTAGCAAAACATACTATTGTTAGAAATCCGGATAAAAAAGAATTCGTTCACGAGCTGGTTTATAAAAATCTTTGCAAATATATCTCATCCTAAAAAAATGTTGAACGTAAAAAAATCAAACTGGTCTATCCTTATCGTTTTGCTGTTTTTTATGAGTGTTGAATTCATAGTATTTATTATTTATTTGCAATCGCAAATACCGTCAGAATTCACTCAAAAAGTGAATATCACAAACACATCTTGCATTATTTCTAAACATATTGGCCAAAAAATATATCTTCATATTTGCTATAAAAACAGAGAGAAAATTTTTGATTTGCGCTATTTTTTTGTAAACCGAACCTTGAATTCTATTCCTGAGTTTATAGGCGTTCAATTAACGAAAAGCGAATTCAAAAGAGTGTGTGAAGTGTGTTGAAATTTGATACTGTTTCATTTAGAAAATTTAAAAATTAGAGTTAAAGCAATGTTTCTACAGCTCAAATTCCCATCTTCAATGATAATTAACGGGCCAAGTCAAAGCGGAAAAACTCATTTAGTTCGAAAAATTATTTCTGAACAAGTTTATGAAGTTCCGATAAAAAAAAGTTGTATGGTGTTATAAGGTTTTTTTTCAACCATGGTTTTGTAGTGAGAAACATATCAAATTCATATCAGGATTGCCAACAGCTGACGAACAATTTGATCTTTTGATTCTAGATGATCTTATGAACAATTTGACATCGGATATATCACAAATGTTTACTGTAGAATCTCATCATAAAAAATTTAGCATAATATTGATAGCACAGAAGTTAGAGCAGAAGTTAGCATAGAGTTGCTAGAGACATTAGCCTGAATGCACACTATATAATACTCTTTCGAAACAATAGAGATCAGTCACAAATTGCGTGCTTTGGTAGGTAGGTGTTCCCCGATCGTTCTAAATTTTTTATGGATGCTTATAAAAAGGCAACAGTGGACAAATGTCAATTTCTACTTGTGGATTGCTTCCCAACGACAGATGACGAATTGAGATTGCGACAATCTATTTTTCCAGATAATAACGGTGTTAATTGAGTTTTTGTTCCTGAAGAAAAATGAATCGAATCAAACGTCATGTGCACTTGTTGCATGTTTTATCCGCTGCGAGTCCACAACAAAGAAACGCAATACTGAAGAGCGCTACCAACGAACAGATAAAAACATTGTGTGAAATAGGCCAAAATGTATTAGCAGGTAATGTTCCGAAAGCAAATGTCAAACGATTGTGTCGCTATAAGAGAACCATTCGCCAATTAGCTAACAGAAATATTTCTATTGCTCGAAAGTTAATAACAAATCAAACAGGGGATTTTTACCTCTTGTTCTGCCTGCTGTTTTGAGCTTCGTCAGAGGTCTAGTGGGGAAAGCTATAAAAAAGAGAATTTGAAAGAAAGAGAAAATGGCTCGAAAAATGGCTTTAGTCCCACCAGAGCTTGTATCAGAATACTATGAGCTAAATAAACCTAAAATAAGAATTGAGGATAATATTTCAAAACTATTACATGAAGAGGAAACACCGGATGATATGAAAGCCAAATTATTCTCTCACTGGATACCAAAATATCAGCGCGCGATGCAACCTTCTCCTCCTCAGAAACCATTTGTGATTCCAAAGGAACTCCTACAAACATACGATTTACATGAAGAAATCTCTTCGCCCGTACCTTCTAGAATGAACATGATCGCAAAATACATTGCATATTCTGTTCCGAAAATAAGAAAAAAATATATTCTACCCATTCTGGAAAGGCTCAGAGAGAGCAATTATACATTCAACGAATTGAACGAATTGGAAAAAGTTGGAAAAACAGAATACCGAAGTAATGGAATCGATTTATTCAGTTATTTAATGAGAAATGAAAGAGCTGATATAAAGCCGCCTGTAGGTTTCCATACCTTTATGCAAGGGATTTTAGCTACGAATATACCCGTACAGTGGATCGGAAATAAATATGTGAAAGACCGATTAATTCTCTCACAATTAGATCCAAAACTGAGTGAATTAAGTTCACCAAGAACATCTGCATCCAAACCTAAAAAACGAACAACCTCGGAAAAGTCACGAACGCTCTCAAGTCCGGAAAGTTCCCCGGATATGTCCGAAACTCAGCCCTTAAAATGGACAAGTTGGAAAGATTGAAAAAATTGTACTACGACCCCAAAGAGCCAGGCTCGTTCGGAGGTGTCAAGAGACTGTCAGAAGTTAGCGGTTTGAAGAAAAGTCATGTTTAAAAACGTCACGGAAATTTCTCTTTGGAGAAAATACCTATTCACTTCATTTTCCTGTTCGCTATAAATTCCAACGACGGAAAACAATCGCATATAGGGTGAACGAGTTATGGCAAAGTGATTTGGTGGATTTATAAAAATTGTCACGGTTTAACAACGGCTATCGATATCTTTTAACTATTATAGACGTTATGTCGAGATATTTAAGAGCTTTTCCTGTCAAAAACAAAAAGGCGCTAACGATCGCTAAGATTTTTCACAAAGTCTTTAAAGAAGTAAAGCCTAAGAATATCCAAACCGATAAGGGCAGTGAGTTTTATAACAAAAACAAAACCCTTCGGGCTCTGTTTAAAAAATATAAAATTCACCATTATTCAACAAAAAGCGAAACAAAATGTGCTATTTTGGAAAGAGCGCACAGAACGTTACGCGATAGAATGTATCGCGTTTTCACATATCGAAATTCGTATAAGTATTTAGAAATTTTACAACCGTTAATTGATTCATACAATCATTCAGTTCATCAAAGTCATGGATTTGCTCCTGCTAACGTCACGGAATCCGATAAACCTCTGTTATATAAATCTTTGTACAACATAAGTTCGCCAATCCGGTTTCGCTTTGCGGTAGACGATGTGGTGAGGATTTGAAAAGCTCGTAAAGTTTTTAAGAAATGCTATTTGCCTGGTTGGACCGAAGAAACGTTTAAAATTTATAAACGATTTCCAACAAATCCCCCGACCTATGTTTTACAAGATTTCTCTGGTAAAGAAATTGTGGGTCTGTTCTATGCAAAAGAATTGCAAAAAATCGATAAGACTGAAAACGATTTTTGGGCAATCGAAAAAATTATTCGTTCGAAAGGTAGAGGTTCTTCTCAACAATTGCTGGTAAAGTGGGTTGGATTTGACGACTCGTTTAACTCTTGGATTAAAACAGAATGGCTGAAAACATAAGTGATTTTCATATACTGCTGCCTTCAAATGCGAATATGAATTTTTTCCCGGACAACACCCCTGATCACTTTCGAACGAAATTAGCCAAACCAATCGCTTTGAATGGTGAATGGGAGTGTTGTTTAACAGAAGCTACTATTCCAGGAAAGTACTTTACAATCCAAACTCGCTACAACGATTCCTATACAATTCAAAGAGAGATTGATGATGCAGCGGAAACACTTTATCCAGAATTCGACGTTTCCCTCTACAACGAAGATCATGCAGATTTTGTGACAGGATTTAATGCGAATATGAAAAAGATTTTTATCGATCCTCCATTGATATTTACTTTAATAAAAAATAACAAAAAAATGAAAATTGAATTGAAATGAGGATGGGATTGGATTGTTACAGCAGAAAAGGCAGACCAACTATTAAGACTTTTTAACTTAGATCCAAACAAAGACGATATAACTCCTAGCAGTCCAGAAGGATTTTTGGTTGTTATCAATTATCATACCCCTAACAAGAAAATTTTCAAAAATCAAGAAATTAAATTGATTTCAAGAGAACCTATTTTAGATCATATCCATGAAATAAAATTTGAAGAGGGAGATTTATTTCTATAAATTGATTCTAAATTAGCCGATTTAGGAATGTCGGATTATATTAAATTTACAAAAAGTAATGAACAGTTAATAGTTACATTGCGAACCAATATAAACATTGAATTCAAACGAAATTTATATCCTTGGTTAATGGACGGTCTGAACATAATCGATGATGCATATGTCGTTCGCGGTGAACTATTGAAAATGCAATTTCCATATTCACAGCCTGCGGGTTCAATAAAGGATGACGTATATAAAATTTTTCCCACTACTCGCAAAGAAGAGCAGAATGACAACATTCATAATTCCAAGCGGAATGTATCAGGAAGCTAAAAACTTATTTAAAGAATTCAAGTATATAATTTTACGATTGACAGCAGATTCTAGGGTGGGATTACATGTTCCCCAAAACACTATTGTAACGTTTGGAGAAAAACTTAAAGATCTATTGGGATTCGACAGAAGAACTTTTGGCCAGGGTGATTATAAATCCGAATATGCTATAGAATTACGCGCTGGCATGACTGAAGTCTATGTGTACTGCAATATTGTGTCCGCCTCTCTTGTAGGAGATTCCGCAGCATCTATTCTGAAAATAATTCCCGTAGCCAATGAACATAACGATCAAATTGTTAAATACTTTTCGGTTCCGTTATACTTTAGAGTTAAAAAACAATTCTTTGATGTTATTGAGATTGAAATGCGTACAAGTAGCGGTACCCCCATCAAATTCATATCGGGTAAAACAAATTTAGTGCTATTCTTCCGGAAGAAAATTATATAAATACTATCATATTCTTAGTAGTTTTCATAATTAAAAACGATCATGGCGAAGTACGAACACATATTACAACCTGAACATTGCATTTCGTATTATCAGAATCAAATCGGGAATGGCGATCCATACTTTTCATAAAGTTTCCCTTTTCACGAGGAGATGGTTTTTTCAGTAACTTGCGTTGATATGCTTTACCGCTGATGATACAAGCAGGGAAATATTTAGGCAAACGTTTATTGATATCCGGTGGCAATATTGTTGAAGACGTATCGCAAGGAAAATTGCTCCGCGATGCAGCGAAAGATCAATTCTTTCAATCTAGGCGAGAAATAACAACAGATATTTTCGCAAGTTGAGGAGAGGGGGAATCCGAAAGACTATTAAAAGAAAAAAATCAATTCTAAAGCAACAGTCGAAGCGAAGGAAAGCGGCTTCATCGGACGTATTTTCAACTCTCTAGGAAAAATGGAGCAATGTTATTGTACAAAGTCTGAACTAGATCTTTTCCTTCCGGAAAAAATCCAACTAGCAATAAATCATTCTAGTTTTATGGAAATACATCCGGTTGCTTCTATTTCAGATAGCAATACCATCGAATTCCTCATATCGGGATTAGGAGATGCGTATTTCGATTTGACACATGTCTTTCTGAACGTTCAAGCAAAATTTCTGAAAGCAGATGGTACAGCTTTTACACCCAACGATATCTGTCGGCCGATCAATTATCTATTAAATACTATGTTTTCCGAATGTCACATATCACTCAATGATCGTCAGATTTCTTCTTAGAGTAATTATGCTTATAAAACATATATTCAAAGTACTTTGTTTCACTCAGAATCCTCGCAAAAGAATTTTTACGTGCTGGCATGTTCTACAAGGATACCGCCGAAGCATTTGACGATTTGGATCTGGCAGCTGCCGGAAAGAATTTGTGTTTAAAACAACGATTGGAGCGTGTTAAAAATGGTAAAACTTTTGATATGTGTGGAATTCTTCACACAGATTTAGGAACACAATCTCGGCTTTTAATTAATGGAACAACGATTCGAGTGCGCTTGTTGAAAGCAAAAGACGAATTCTCTCTCCTATCTAAAAATGGTACTTATCACCTCCATATCGAAAATATAAGTCTCTTTATCAGAAAGTGCGATGTGGCAAGTTCTATTCTAGTTGGACATGATAAAGCCTTAGAACAGTCTTTGGTTCAAATGCGTTTCACGAGAATCGAAACAAAAACTTTCACTTTGAGTTCAGGGCTCAAAAGTGTTATCATTCCAAACGCTGTGAACGGAATTCTCCCCTCGCGAATGATTCTGGGTTTGGTCTCTAATTCTGCATTCAATGGTGATTTCAAAAAGAATCCCATTAATTTCAAGAATTATAATTTAAGATATATTTCATTATCTGAGAATGGAGTTCAAATCCCGATGACAGCCTACACACCTTCTTATAAGAATAATCTGTATACGCGAAATTATTTAAGTTTGTGCTCAGATCTTGCCCAGCACAACACAAATGTAACGCTTGAGGAATACAAAGACAACACATGCTTGTATGTTTTCGATCTCACGCAAGATTTTTCTGCAAGTGATCCGTTTATGAATGTCGCTCGAAGCGGCGATATATCGATTAATTTAAATTTAATGAAGATCTCTCGGAAACGATTACGTTATTAGTCTATATGGAAATGCAATCGCTTATCGAAATCGACAAAAACAGAAACGTATTCACAGACACTTAAACATCATGAACACCCAAACATTATTAAGATTAGCACACAGCGATCTTAAAATTAAAAGAACGTTCGGTGGAGTTTTTGCGAGTGATATGCTCCCCGAAAAGCGAGGACATTATCAATCATTTATCGTGAACACAGATTCATCTATGAGCACGGGACAACATTGGCAGGCTATCTTTTTTGATAATAATCAAAATTGTGTTTTCTTTTGTTCTTATGGTACATATCCAATAAAGATCATTAAAAGATTTATAGAACGAAATTCCATTCGAATAGATTGGAATTCGCTGATCTTGCAACACCTCAAAACAACATCTTGCGGACTATTTTGTCTTTATTTTCTATGGCATATGAATAGAGGATTAACGATTGAACGTTTGAGAAAAACAAATGTTTGCGAAAACGAACTAATTGTAACACGTTTCGCCCGTGTACAGTTAAAATTAACAAATCATTCAACTATCCTTTCCTCCAATCAGTTCTGTCGATCTCTCCAAAAATATGACACCGAAAATAAAAGAAAAGTAGGGGAAAAAACAACAGAAAACCTATATTATAAAAGGAATTAACAGCGATTGTTATATCATATTGCGAGTTGTCGCTATAACTTTACTGATCTCGATTATCATGGGGAGCCCACAGGTTGACTGGATTGTGCTTTTGAGGGACACACCGCTTACTGAAAATGTTATACGATTTTTGAAGGACAATCTCGATTGGAGTATTTTATCTCAATATCAAACGCTTTCTGAAAGTTTTATTGCAGAATTTAGATCAAAAGTCGATTGGAACAAGATATGTAGATATCAGAAATTATCAGAAAATTTCATCAGACAATGTTTGTCAAGAGAAGACCTTATAGATATGTCATTAATCTCAGCATTTCAATCTCTGTCTTCTATTTTTATGACTGAGAACAAACATTTATTGGATTGGAAGAAAATATCAGAATTCCAAAAACTGAGCAATGGATTTCTCATTGACCACTACGATCTGCTAGATATGACATTGATTTCGAGACATCAAGTACTCAGCCCCACAGTTATAGAGAGATTGAGTGATATTTTAGATTGGAATGAATTGTTTAAACATCAACCGCTGAATCATACCCTGATTGCTAAACACATCGACAAAATTACAGAATGTTCTGCGATTTCTTTCAAGGATATGCATGACGGCGTTATAAACACTATATTTAAGAGAATGGTCCTTATGTACTTGAATAACATATGCTCTAAATTATACCGTAAACGAGTTATGAAAAAATAAATAAAAGTCTAAAAAATCGATGGATATATAACAATCATAACATAGGCTGTGAATTTAGATTAGCGACGACTATGGAGAGATTTGGATATTTCGTAGCAGATCCGTACTCAGAATGTGATTATTTATATATTCACAACCTACTTCACGATAATATTGTGGAATGTATTGAAAATGCCTGTCTGCATCGAAATTCTACAGAACCAACAAAAATTGTGCATTTCACAATTTTGACGAACTCAGAAATACACTCATGTCCATAAATTAAGGATAATTTAGAATCACACAGAAATTGAACTCTAAAATAAAAATTTCACCTATAGAATTATCACACACATCTTGAAGAAGAATATGCAAATCACAGGAAACCACCAGATGGCGCGGATAGTACGTCACAATGACGAGAGTGTGAGAGAGGGGTATATAAGGAATGGTGGCAAGAAAGTAAAATTGTTCACAAGCGCTTTAAAAGCCTTTCAGTGCAATAACCGCATAGTTATGGCAAAAAGGACGTATTTGGATAATTTTTTACGTGGTAGAATTATCGGACGACTGGAATGTGGACGTGCCCAGCTGGAAGTATCTGAGGAACTTGGAATCGCCCAGAGTGTCATCTTCAGGCTTTGGCAACGATTCCAAGATGATGGCAATGTGAGTAGATGTTACAGCACAGGTCGCCCCGAGTTACAACGCCGAATGAGGACCGGTATTTAGCAGTTACTGCCAAAAGAAACAGACGGAGCACAGCATCAGACCTGTCTCGTCCGCTCTCTTCAGCTACCGGTTTCGAGGAAAACCGTGTACAGACGCTTAGGGCACATTGGTCTATTTGCTCGTAGGCCTGTCAGATGTGTTCCACTTACCGCAACTCACTGTCGCTGCGATTACCCTGGAGTAGAGAGCATGCATTGTGGACACCGCAACAGTGGTCTGGTGTGATGTTTTGCGACGAATCCAGGTTTAGTTTGGTGTAATATTCCCCAAGATCAGATTGATAATCTGATACTCAGCATGCCTAGGCGTTGTAAGGCCTGTATTGCATCGTCCGGGAGATATACTCCATATTAACCATCATACTAACCATGTTATACTGTTTTTTTGTAAATAGGTTCTTTTTTTGAAATATGCTCCAGGGAGTAAAAATCGCAATTTTTATTAATTATGTCAAACATATAGCATCTTTTTTGCTCTTTACCTTTTGTGTAATAAATAGACTTTACAAATAAGTCAAATTTGTTTTGCTTCTGTCTCTTTCTTTGCCTGAACTTCATTATCCTTAATTTATGGACATAAGTTCTATAGCTCAATTTCTACAAGATATATCGGGCGAGAAGAAACAATTTGGTTTCTATCAATTAACAAAATATAATTCTTCTGAGAAATACATGGTCTACTCTTCACAAAAAATTCTGTTTGATTCAATTTTGAACAGTATTTTAGCAAGTAAAAATGTCTCTTGGGGTGACATACCAGACTGCCCAAATTTTGAAGCGGGCAGTCGTCACCCCAGACAGAGCATCATCAGCATCATCAGTTTTCAGAGCATCATCTTCCATGTTGAAGATCACCTAGAGTTTCCCCAGTTCATCCAATGTGGGAGTTTTAATTTCTTCCCTACGCTGCATCACAAATTTGCATACGATATATTCTGCTTGTTAACCGTTTACGGAGCCCCTTCGTCCATCATTATATTCTGCAATTTCAGCGTCCTTTGGGTTATGTGCAAGCGATTCAGAGAATTGAGTGGTGAGCATTTTTTTTTCTTTTTTTAAATATAAAATATTCTTAAATTTGGTTGAAATTTCATAAATCAGGAGTTATGATCATGTGTGAACACGGTGTTGTCCTGGTTAGTGGTCTGTAACGTTATGAGGGCCAAGCAAATAAAACTCCATTTCATATTTTGGCCGAACATAGTACTTTGGGCCCCTTAACTCTTGAAATGCTTCATGAATAACGTTAGTCTCAAGGAATTTCCTGGAGAATTTGGCTTCTGTTTGAAGTGTTTTTGTCGTATGATTTTGAAGCACTTTTCACGTCTTGACTTGGGATTCTAAACATTTGTATATCCAATAGCTATAAGTTTTCGTAGTGCGTTGATCAATTCCTTCTTCTTGAAGTTTCATATTTATCATTTTTGGCATATTTGCGTGCTTATTGAGATGTATAGTGCTCCTTATTGTATTTGGAATACTTTATTCTTCATTTATGCCTAGAATTTTCAAATAGTGATATATTCTTTCGGCTATTGAATATGATAGTGTTTCTTATAGTATTGGGAATACTTCATTCTTCATTTATGCCTAGAATTTTAAAAACTTTGATGTATTCTTCAGACTATTGAATGTGTTAACGTTTCTTGTAGAATTTGGAATACCTCATTCTTCATTTATGACTACATTTATCTTACTTTTGTATATTCTTTCAAAGATTCTTGATAACTTTTCTATAAGAAAATTCTTGATAAGAACAATTCTTAATATGAGATTCTTGATAAGAACAATTAATTCTTCACGAAGTTCTTGATCTATTCAACATTGCTATATTCATGTGGCTATTGAATTTGGCCATTCTTGTAGTATTCCGATCAATTGCTTCATATATCTCGTGCATTATTAAACATGGCATATTTCTGAGTTTATTCATCCGTTCTCGAATGTTCCCACATGATAAGTTGAAATTTGCAGAGCAGATTTCAGGGTTTCTTCTTGAATGGTTTTTAAAATGATATATTGAATACAAAAATCCGTAAATTCTTTTAAAAATCATTAAAGACAAAACTTAAGCAAATGATTCAATGGCATGTGCAATTGTTTTGTTATGTGTGCTCTCTTTTGTAGAAAAGAAATTTATAACAAAAGACATTTTCAAAGTATTAAAATAGTAAATGAAAACTATGAACGGCATACGAACAAACTAAAAACTTAATAACAACAAATATAAAGGTTAATAAGAATATTTGAAATTAATAGAAATAAAATATTTATAATTATGGCAAAAAGATAAGTATATTTATAAAATATTCTGAAATTAACTGTAGAAAATTTTATGAGAAACATAATTAAAAATATTGCAACAGTTTTAAAATAGTGAGTTATTGGAATGTCTATTACTTAAAAATTAATTTAAAATCATAAACTTTTAAAAATACCGCCAATTAATAATTATATAATAATTTGAATTATTATTTCTTAACTATCAAATTTTTTTCATTTTAATTCATCTGTTATTATCTGCAATTAATTTAATTTTCGCATTTAAATTATTTTTCAATTAAAAAATATTTTATTAAAAGAATAAAAATTCTAAATAATTAATCTTTTATTAAATCCCATTCTAAAATAAATGATTTGGCAAAATTTGACAATCATTTTACCTAATTCATTTTTATTCAAAACGAGTTTCTATCTAATAAAAGTCTAGTCAAATAAATATCCTTTTACTGTCATCAATTAGCAACAAATAACCAGTGCTGTACCCTGCACAAAGAATTAATAAAAAATATTTAATATAACTGCCATGAATCAAAGCACATTAGTTAATTTGGCAGGCAACAATCAACAGCAATCTTCAGTGTTAATTTTTTCTTGCACGTAGTTGGCTTAGAAATTTAAGACGCCTAGTAAACAAAATGGCGTAATTTTGTTGGGCGGTTTCCTAATGGTTTTTAATCATTTAGCGCTCTCTTAATCATAGGGAGTTAGTCATTAAAGATTATATTGACTTTTAAATAGTATAATAGAAATAAAGTAATTAAAAGTGTAATTGTTACCTTTTTTATTATCTAATTATTTATATATTTTTTTTAGTATTTTAATTTTTGTTTTTAATAAAATCCCACAAATATTTCTTTTGTTTTTCTTAATAATCATAACAAGAAGATCTTAACATAATATTTAATTGATGAATGAAGCGATTTTTGCTTTGAATGCTGATCCTTTTTGGTGTCTGAAAATAGTAGAAATTTTATAACAAAAATTGGTAGATATATTATTTATCATAAGCTAAATCGACTGCACTAAAATTCTCGGGTTTAGCGATGGAAAAAATTCAAGTTAGCAGTTAATTAACTCTATTTAATTTTTAATCAACTACATTATATCATGAGATAGTTCGCTTCGCCACATTTCCAACTTTTCAGTTTTGTGAATATCTGACGATAAACGCGAAATTTATTAAGGCTATTCCCTTTTTTTAGTAGGAGGGGTGCGAATGTATCTTGGTGGATATCGTGTTCCACTAATGACTTACTTGTGTAGTGTCACCTACTACTGCTGATGGGCGAAAATTTTAGCAATAACTATACTTTGGAGTATTGTAGAAAATTTGACAACTGCCATGAAAAGGCTATTTAACGATGATAGATACTTACACATGCTAGAACAATCATACCTGATTTGCATCATTTTTAAAGGCAGTAACTATTATGCATACTGTCAGGGAATGCATACCTCATTCACTGTAGATGAGTTCCTTATCATTGTAATAAACGCATACAGACATTAGATATTTTTTTATACAGCTCAAAATAATTAATAGTTATTATGATTTTGAATATAACTGCTGATGAAAAAATATTTTAGTGACTGATATATGATGTATAGATGTTTTAAGATATAAGAAAAGGAGAAACAACGAATAATGAATAATTATATTTTAATGGTTATATTTTTCGGTAAATAAAAATGCACAATTCTAACATATTATATAGACAAACAAAAAACGTGATTGAGTTCACAAATGAGTTTCAAAAGTGGTATAGTTACACCTGACCGAAAGCATTGGAATCAATGAAGTTATCAATGAGGGAATGGAGTATTCTCTCACACTCTTGTAAAAGAGAGCTTTCCAACTGCTGAATTGTTTCTGGGGCTGATTGCAGCCCTTCTTCCTAGAATGTCCCAAAAATGCTCTATTGCACTCATGTCTGGGGAATATGCTGCCCAGTTCATTCAAAGTATTCATTCACGAAATACTAAATTGTCCTAGCTAAGTGCTATGTAGCCTGGCGTTACAATCCGTGATTACAGCAGTACTACAATATGACAGAGGATCTCAGGACTATCATCACTCTGACTACTCTAAATAGGACAATTATTCCTTCGTGGAATATTCCGCGTACAAAACGTTTTCTTTATGAGGATCTTTATCACCTTTTATCAGGTTTTACACTAAAATGCATGTGAATGTACGTGAAGAGCATGCTGCTCCATTCATTTTCTTTCCATCTAAGACGTTTCGGTGTCCACCTACTGCAGGCAGCACAGTTGTCTGTGTCAACAAAATTACAACGGATTACAAACCCATTAGGGGGAAATTAAAATATAATTTTCTGAATAAGTAATTTATGATTTTAAGAAATTGTTGGCATTTCAGTTTACTAATTTCTCCAGAAATTAGTTACGCATGTCATTAATTAAATAGAATTTAACGAAATTAATTATTAATTAATTAATTAGAATGTAACTAAATTAATTGTTAATTAATTAATTCGAATGTAACTAAATTAATTGCTAATTAATTAACTAGAATTTAATGAAATTAAATATTAAATAAATTAATTAGAATTTAACGAAATTAAATATTAATAAAATAATTTATTAGAATTTTACGAAATTAAATATTAATTAATTATTTAATTAAAAATGTAACGAAATTTAATATTAATTAATTAATTATAATTTTACGAAATTAAATATTAGTTAATTAATTAAAATTTAACAAAATTAAATATTAATTAATATTTATTTAACGAAATTAATTGCTAATTAATTAATTTAGAATTTAACAAAATTAATTATTAATTAATCAATTAGAATTTATACAGTCAATAAGTAATTTTTCTACGCAGATAACCCCTCCTTCCCCCCCATCCAAAAAATATGAATATCTTTTATAATTTTCGTCATAATTAAATCACTACAAAAAAATTGTAGCGAGAAGGAAAGCTAACTTACAATGCAAAGTAGTTAACTAACAAAATTAAATTAGTTAACTGTTAACTTAAAATTTTTTTATTTAGAAACACAACAATTTTAGTGCAACCCATTCAGCGTTTAATGAATCCTTAACACATAATTTTTCATTATAAACTTCTAATTAGCACCAGACTATTAGAAAATTTTAAAGTAACTCCTGTAGCCAAAGTGTATATTTTGAACAATATTTTGACTGAACATTTTGTCAACATTTTCTTGAAATACTTATAAAGTCTAATTAATTAATGATATACATTAAAATGTCTGCATAAGAAGTTACAATCAATATTTTTTTACTGTATCTTTTTTATGAGAGTTTTTGCACACCTCCCCCCCCACCCCCCTCCTTACTGTATAATCTATTTTGTTAGTTTTTCTCACAAGCCTGCATACGCATTATAAGCATTGTGTTACTGCATGAGATTAAGAAGAGAAATGATAAAGGTTCATCAGGTTATGTATAAAACAAACCTGGCACATAAATAGAAAAGAAGAGGATATCAAATTTTCATGAAACTAACACCTTAAAATTATTTAAAATAAAAATACATTCATCAAATATTTATTTCTAGAAAATCTGAATAGAAAAAACAAACTATTATTCAAGAAAGAAATTCAAAAATATCTCCAAAAAATGCTCATTAATAGATACTCATCAACGATGTTGTTGTTGTCGTATCCCTCATGGAAGGAGGGCTGCAGCTTCTGTTCTGATGGATCACCAGTAGGTAGAAATCTGACTTCTGCTCTGCGACGCTCTTACGGTCATAGGAGACCGGGACCTACGGCTTAATATTTAAAAATGTTATTTTACTAACAACCAGATTGTTTAGAAAAAGCAATTTAGGAATAATATTTTTGGCAAAATAGTCATATATTTCGCTGTTAAAGTAATAAAATTTGGAGTAAAAGAAATCATTTGAATTTTGTCATGATAGTGATAAAATTTGTCGGTAAGGTGATAAAATTTGACATAAAGGCAATCTAGGAAAACATTTTAGCATAATAGTTAGAAAATTTGCGTTAAAGCGATAAAATTTGTCTTAAAAACATTTTGAGAAAAAAATTTTCGCACAATGATAAAATTTGGCATTAAAGCGATAAAATATGCCGGAAAAATAAAAAGAAATAATTAATACGTACTAATTATAACTAACACGTACAAATAACTAATACATGTTAATACGTAATACACTGAAGTGACAAAAGTCATGGGATAGCAATATGCAAATTTTCAGATGGCAGTAGCATCGCGTAGAACAGGTATAAATGCGCAGTGCTTTCGCAGAGCTTTCATTTCTGTTCAAGTTATTCATGTGAAGAGGTTTTGACGTGATGATGACCGCACGACGGGAATTAACAGACTTTGAACGCGGAATGTTAGTTGGAGCTAGACGCATGGGTCATGCCATTTCGGAAATCGTTAGGGAATTCAACATTCCCAGATCCACTGTGTCAAGAGTGTGCCGAGAGTATGAAATTTCAGGCATAACATCCCACCATGGACAGCGCAGTGGTCGACCGCCTGCACTTAACGACCGAGACCGGCGACGTCTGCAAAGAGTCGTAAATTCTAACAGACAAGCAACACTGCGTCAAATAACCGCAGAAATCAATGTGGGACGTACAAGGGACTTGTCTGTTAGAACTGTGCGGAGAAATTTGGCTTTCTTGGGCTATTCCAGCAGAAGACCGACTCGAGTGCCTTTACTGACAGAACGACATCGCTTGCAGCGACTCTCGTGGGCACGTGAGCATATCGGTTGGTCCCTAGATGAATGGAAATGTTTATGTGGCCTGGTCCGATGAGTCACGATTTCAGTTGGTAAGAGCTGATGGTAGGGTTCGAGTGTGGCGCAGACCCCACGAAGCCATGGACCCAAACTGTCAGCAAGGCACTGTTCAAGCTGGTGGTGGCTCCGTAATGGTGTGGGCTGTTTTTTCATGGCATGGACTTGGTCCTCTGGTGCGACTGGACCGAACATTGACTGGAAATGCTTATGTTCAGCTACTTGGAGATCACTTGCAGCCATTCATGGACTTCATGTACCCAAACAACGATGGGATTTTTATGGATGACAATGCGCCATGTCACCGGGCCACAACTGTTCGCGATTGGTTTGAAGAACATTCTGGACAATTCCAACGAATGATCTGGCCACCTAGATCGCCCGACATGAATCCCATCGAGCATTTATGGGACATCATCGAGAGGTCTGTTCGTGCCCAAAATCCTGCACCATCAACGCTTTCACAATTATGGACGTCTATCGAGACAGCATGGCTTAATATTCCTGCAGAAGACTTCCAACGACTTGTTGAGTCCATTCCACTTCGAGTTGCTGCACTTCGCCGGGCGAAAGGAGGGCCGACACGATATTAAGAGGTATCCTATGACTTTTGTCACTTCAGTGTAATAACTAATGCAAATAACTAATACGTACAAATAATGCTTGCGTAATGGTTATTTTTGATGATGGAGTTTGGCGAAACCACCACGACAAATAAATCTGGCAGCCCTTTTGTTTGTCGACTCATCATTAAAATGCAAATCTTAGTGATGAATTTTGGCATAATTTTTTTTTTACCACGAAAATTAACTGCGGCAGTCATTATGTTTGTTTGCTTGACGATTTCGTATCCTGGTGACAGATTTGGCGCAGACGGTACAGGATTCTAGATTTTTACCAAAGAATTCTGTTCCCTGAATACTTTTGTGCCAAATGCTATCGCTTTTACGACAAAATTTAGCACAATTATATAAAAAAATATGCCTAAATTGTCTTTACTCCAATTTATATCACTTTATCGCCAAAATTTTAGCACTGTTATGGCAAAACTTTAATGTTTTATTTTTAAGCCACATATTATCGCTTTAACGCCAAACTAAATCATTATATTGCCAAAATATAATTTCTAAATTGCTTTTAAGCCAAATTTAATCGCTTTTAAGCCAAATTATTATGTGGAATCATGTTTTGCTAACTCACATAAATGTAATAACAGCGACAAGGATAATAATCGCTGCTACGATAAAATTACGCCAAGGTTTTTTTTTTTTTTTTTCTATTATATCAAAAAATATTTCATGTTATTCAATTAATGAAACAAAATTATTTATAAAGGAAAAAAAATAATAGAAACCAAAGTATAACTTACATTTTATTCTAATATATCCTTTGTTGTAGGCAAAATTTATCTTTTTATTGTCTTACTAAAACCTGCCCGTTCATAGCATCAAATGAATGAAGAAGAAATCCCGAACAAAAACATCAGAAAACCACAGAAAAATTCAATACATTCCAACGGCCTTTTCTTTCGTAAACAAACGTTCTAAAATTAAAAAGTTATTTTTCCGCGCGAATTCGAATATCGGTTGCCGCAAAACCTTAACATGAAAGAATAGAAGAATTGAAGAAAACAAGAGCAAGAAAAGTATCCCAAACCATAGATAAATTTAATTCATTCCAGCGGCCTTTTTCATCCGTGAACTAATAAAAAATTACATTTTTCGGAATCCAATTAAAGGTTGCCATCAAACCTTAACTATGACAACAGCATTAAAATGGAACATCACAAGTCCACAAATCAATTTAATGCTTTCGATCGACGTTTTCGCCGTAAACTGACATTCTAAAAACAAAAAGTAGCATTTTTTCGTGCGAATTCATATAACGGTTGTTATAAAACCTTAATTATGTAACAGCATTAAAAAGAAAATAATTAATTGGTAATCAAATATAAGTTATTAATAAATTAAAAATTGTTTTTATTGTTTGTTTTGTAATTTCACGAGTATCAACGTCATAAAATTTTTTATTTTCTGTATCAGCGACCGACATGCGTTATAAGAACCATCTCAGAATAATCAATAATTTTTCGGAATAAATACTTAAAAGAATTATTTTCTCTATTTGCTATAACCAAAAAATTCAGCAGATAACAATCAAGTAGAAATAAATAATCATTATATTGCTCGGAAAAAGAAATTATTATTCCTTTAGAATATTGTAACCCCAAAGAAATTGGCGGAACATTGGCGAAATATTCCGGGTTGCAAGATTGGATTCTAGATTTCAACCAATTTATCATTACTACGCTTAAAATTGATTGTTAAAACCCCAAAACTTATCGCTATAATGCTAAGATTTATCGCTGCAACGCCAAAATTTATCGTTATTGCACCAAAATTGTGTCTGTTGCTCATGCTGTCGAAATTGAAGGATAAAACAAAATTATTTAAAATGAAAAAAAAAAAAAAACCAAGAAAGTGGAAAATTGTTCGTAATGGGTTTTTTTTTAAAGAGGAAATGTAGATGTCTGTGTCAAACTCATTACCAGAATGCCAAATCGTTAAGAAAACAAACAAAATGGCTGCAGCAGCTTGCTTTATGATGAAATGCTATTACGTCAAAATCCATCGGCAAAAATAACGATTACGCGAATATCGATTGCTAAATAGCTAATACTTCAAATTTTATTAATAATTTGCTTTTATGCAAATTTTATGATTTAAACTCCAAATTTTATCACAAAACAAAAATTTATTGATAATTTTCTTTTACGCAAAATTTTATCGCTTTAAAGCCAATGTAGAATAGTTGCCGTTTGGATTTGGCATCAAAAAGGTTTTTCGCCAAAGTGCGCCAAATAACGGGTGCGTATCTAAGTGACTTACAACCCTGTTTACGAATAGCATTAATGAAGCATAATTTGAATTAAAATAAAAGAGAATCAATTAAAATAAAAGAAATTGAATTTTATTACTATTATGCGAAAATTTATTATTAATATGCCAAAATGTACTAATATTACGCCAAAATTGTATACGTTGTTTATGATGCAGAAATAGAACGATGAAACAATATTATTTAAAAAAAATTTTAAAAAAATGAAGAAATACATTTTATTCTTCAATATCCGTTTTTTGAAGCGGAAATGATCTCCTTATTGCCTCAAGGAAGACATTTAAAATCCTTGTAGTGTCGAATCTGCACTGTTGCCACCAAATGTACTCGGTCGGATAATTGGCAAACATTTCGCAATAAATTTGTTATAATATTAATAAAATTTGAGTAAAAAAAATTGTTTCAAAAGATTTTAGAATAATAGTGCTATAATTTAGTATTAAAGTGATAAAAGTGGACGTTAAAGAAATTTAACAATAAATTTTCGGTAAAAATATAGAATTTTGTACCGCTTGTGCCAAATCCATCATTAGGATGCCAAATTGCCAAGTAAACAAACACAACATCTGCCGCAGTTAATTTTCGTGGTAAAAATTATTATGACAAAATCCATTAGCAAAAATCTCTATTAAAACTCGCTTAGACTCGCTTAAAATCTCTATTAGACTTATTGCAAATCACTATCACGTCAACTTTTATTAATAAATGTTTTTACGCCAAATTTTATGGTTTAAACGGGAACTTTTATCAGTGTTATGTCAATATTTTATTGATAATTCGCTTTTATGCCAAATTTAATCGTTTTAACGCAAGATTTTATCACTAAGCGAAAATGTATTTCTTAATTGCTTTTACACCAAATTAATATATAAAATTTTTTTATCACCGAAATTAATTGCTATAACGTCAAAATTATTCACTTATGCGTTAAAATTTTATTTTATTACGTAATGGTTATTAACACTTATTAAAAACAAATCCAATTTTCATATAATATTTAGAGATTTATTATTAATTTATATATTATATATTTATTATATATTATTAATTATTAATATTTATTTTGGATAGATGTTTTTAACTAACCTAAAAATTGGGCAATTTATATTAACTTGGCTAAAAATTTCAAGATAAAAATAAATAAAGAAAGAAAAAAAATTAAATTTGGGAAAAATATTTACAAAAATTAATTATTTGGTTTACGACACTATTAAAATGAAAATATATCAATAGAGCTAAAAAAAAATTGGCTTAAATTGGATTTTAACTGTATTCAAACAAGAAAAAATGCTTTAAAATATACATTAAAACTGAAAAAAATGGATAGTTTTAAAAATATATCAATCGATAGTTGAACAATTTTATAATTCATGATTAAATTTGTTTATATGAGCTATAGGAACCCAATCTTTCAATCCTGAAATTATGTTCATTAAACTTATGTGATACCAATTTAAATATTAATGCATAAAAGATAACATAGAAAATTATCTATAAAAAGCTTTACATTTGATTTTAATGTATTTGTATTATCAAAAAATGGTAAAGGTCAGGGTTGAAATTATTAAATTAAAAGCAATTTTCAAATAATAATAATAATAATAAATAAATAAATTCTTTGACTAAACGAATAATAATTTGTTTATGTAGAGCAAATGTAACAGCTCTGGTAAATTTAAATTTCTAAGAAATCACATGAAGAAAAACACTTAATATGGTACATTATAAAAGGAAGAATATTACAAGCACATTGGATGTAAAATTTCATGAATTATTCATGCATAATTAGACAGCTATAAATAGATGTGAAAAACATGGGATATTCAAATGACTGTGTTGCGCAGATAGAATTTAAGGAAAACATCGTGGTTTTAAAAAGGTTTTTGTGCCAATATCAGAAATATTTTTAATGTCTTTATTTTTATTAAAATATTTCAATCAAAAATGTTTATTGCGATCAATATGAAGTTATAAATAAATATAATTTAAGTTGCTATGAATTTAAAAAAAAATATTGATTTCGGAAGGACATAAATTTTAAATTGAGCGGTTAAAATATTCATGAAAATAAATTTTTTTAAAAAGCGTTTAACAAATTTAAAGAAAAGTTGAAATTCAAAAAATATGTATATCACTTGGCTTCAGAGAAATACCAAAGTTCAAAATTGTATTGAAAGAAAAATTAAAAGTTTGTGGAATGGATATTAAATTATCATATAAATTTCATATAAATAAAGGATGTTAAAGTATGTTTTTATGAAAAGAAAATGCATTTAGTATATGCTAATGTTTTCAACTAACAGTCACCTTGACTTGAGGTTCTTTGATACTAAAGAGGCAGAGAAATGTAGTAGAATAAGCGTTACGACCGCTTTTATGGAGACCTGATAGCCGAGTGACTGGTGCTCTGTGCCACAGATTACGGGTTCGAGTCTCCGTGGGGCCATGGATGTTTGCAGTGGTTCGGAATCCAATTTAAACGTGGGTCCAGGCTCTAATATGATTGTAAAGCTTTGGACGTAATGCTGACAACTCTACCCCCTTAAAAATAAAACTTTTCCTGTCTCGAAATATGCCAGTAGATTGACAGTCTTTGCCCACCATGAAGCTGATGCACCACTGATGATGAGGAGGAGGACCACTATTATGAGTCGCCACTGAATCCTGTAGTACTTCCCCCACATCTTAGAAAAAAAAATAATGAACTACAACGAGCTTTATCAAATGGATTAATAATGAATTACTTGATGGTAAACATGCAATAGTAACGATAAACATTTAACTTACTTAGAAAAAGCAGGATTTTATAAAATAAGTATATTAATTTTTTTATAATATATGACCAAATATTTAATGACCAAATATATAAATTTCCTGATTGATTATTTTAAATTAAATTTGTTTAATAGGCCTTTTTTATTAAATAATTGGATAAAAATTATTTATTTACAATATTTACATAAGTATTGCTTTTAAAATAGGAATAAATGTAAATTAAATAAAACAATTTGTATTCATTCAAGCATCTTGTGAGAATATAATAATTATTGATTCTATTAACTTTACACTCATTCCTTATGAATATAAAAGAATCATTTCAATTAAATGAGATAATAGTTGGGTTAATATTTTAATGCTTAATAAAAGAATTTATTGAGCTTACTGTGTAAGATTATATCCTGAAAATATTATTTTGATTCGATTCTATAAAATTAAAACATATGCAATTTGATAAAATTTTACAATATTTAGAATAATTGCATATTCCATTTTCATAAGTAATTTAGGATACATATTACATCTGATATAGATAATAGCAAAAGAGGTAGATTGGAATTCAGTATATTATTCTCTGACTCTAATATTGATGCACATAGATTTACTACCTTAGAGAGTGCTTAAACAAATATATTCAGAGATAAAATTGTAAAAGATGTCTTTAAGAGAAGAATATATTTAAAAAGTTCATTATGTTAATTACTTGATTACTACTGTTTCTCAATTATACAGTATGAATACAAACATTTTAAATGAAAAATAAATTTAAACTAGTAGATATTAAAATTAAAGATTGGATGGATTTTGTTTTAGTAAAGTGTCCATAAAGATTTAATTTTTATGAGATCATTAAGAAGTCGTGGAATCTTGGTAGTCCCTTCTAAACCAGAAACAGTATGAAGAATGGATTGAATCTCTTTAACACTTTTAAGATGTATGCTCTGGAGAGAGGCAATTTTTTCAGTTTGAGATTCTATTCCTGTCTGAGTAATCCAGAAACTTAATAGACATTTTACTTTAGAGGATTCAAAGCAAAACATTTCACGGTTGGCTTGAAGTTTGAAAAGTATCAATCGGTCAAAAACACACTGTAAGTCGGAGAGGTGGCTTTCAAATGTCTTTGACAAAATGAATATGTGACCTGGAAAAGAAAGAGTAAGGATATCTTCCAGATGATTACGGAAACAGTCTATCAACCTGTGGAGGGGCATTCAGGAATCCAAATTACATTCTTTTTGGAACGGTAGGTTGCAGAAGGGTATACTAATACTGTTTTGATATGAATGGAACTTTACCTGATGATCAATTGTTGACAGGAAAGGAGTTTGTTTTACCTCCTGCAGAAGATCGTCCATCCGCGACATTAGATAGAAATGTAAGATAGTCTCCTGGTTTTGTTAGAATTTGGTATTAAAACTATTGGTGATTCGCACTCTTCAAAAATTCTTGTAGCTAAAGGTATATCAATTTCTTGCTTTAGAATATCTTTTTTGCTACAGACATTCTGTAAGGCGGTACAGCAACAGGGGGATGATCTCTAGCGCTAATGCGATGTTCGTTGAAAGTGGTTTGTTTTCTCCCTTGTTGGAAACATTCCTCATATTTTTCGAGCAGGGAATTGAATACTGTCCGTTGTTGTACTGAGAGATGGATATCCTCCTTTTCACGAAGTTGACAGCGATGGGACGCAGTTGGTAATAGCAGAAGAGACTTAATGTCTAGAGGAGTTGCAATAAAATGAAATTTTTGGTGAGGAGTTTCTGACAAATACGAATATCTAGAAATAGAAGATCCAGAACTATTTTTGTTGTATTAAAAAAATCTGTTCTGAGAAGTGTTTGGTCTGTAAATATAGCATGAATTTTTTTTTCTATGACACAAATATCCACTTCGTAGTGAGGATTTCTGTTTTCTTCATGCCCGTTAGACAGGGCCAGTACCTTTATTGAATATTTGGTGAATCTTCTCAAAAAAATGGTAAACTTTTTGTCGGCACACACCGCTGCTCTTGAGCCACAGATCGAAATTTCAACTACATTTTTCGGATGGCCTTCCATCGAATTACTATTAATATTCGTGCGCTTGTCACGAGTTCCTTTGGGTTGATTCAGTCACACCATACACCAATAAAATGATTAATATCATCTGGTGAGACCTTTTTCTTCAATTGATCTGAAGTCATTACATTTTTTAAACCATTAAATTCATGAATGGGAAATTCAGCTAACTAGCCTTCAAAGTAATTTTGTAGTTCAAAATGATAATCTTTCCAAATCTTTTAGGGTGCCTTTTTTGAGTAGCAAATAGATGATGTAACTTTTCAGCACTCAATTTGAACCTTTTTAATAACATTTCTTTAATGAAATCAAAATTCTGTCTTCAGCTTTTCTAACAATGAATTGGACAATGTCATCAGATAACACTCCTAATAGATATGTAAGCCAATGCAAAGCAATTTGTTTTGTAAGCAAATGTTAATTATCATATATTTAGGAAAATATTTTTTTTTAAATATACATAACAATTTGAAAATTACAGCTAGAACAAATTCCTGAAATTTTAAAAAAATACTATAGTTTATGTTTACTGCATTATCTATGTCTACAGTAGTCTACCATAGATTAGTAAACTCTATTAGAGTTATCTCTACCTTCATAGGAATATGTCATTGTTTCATTTGGTATGCAATTTCTTTTGATAACTAACAAAATAACTATTTGTAGTAGGGAAAATTTTGAAATATTAATAAAAATTTTAATTTTTTAAAAAGTTTATTTTTTTTCCGAAATATTAACTAACCTTTCAAAAAATGGTTTTATTTTAATTAAAAAACAATTTTATATTGGAAACTCATACAAATCCTGGGACATTTGCACACATTTTTTTTAAATTGTTAAACAGCTTCTCATAAAAAATGACTAAAAACTCGAAATTCCACAATATGCAGTAATTTCAGAAAACTTTCAATTCTAAAAAATTTTTAAATTTAAAATTTTATTCTTGAACCGTGATAATCTGAAATTATCAATGAAAATTTCAGATTTTATTACACAATACTGTTTCAGAAACCTTCATTTAATAGAATTTGCTATAAGTAGGATTTTTGAAAATAAATTTAGATACTTTAAAATTATTTAAACTGATGTGCATACTATTGTGATACTGATACGCATACTATTAGTATATTATCGCTTCACTTTAAGACTTTGTGAGTATTTAAAGCAGTGTTAATTTTTGTTTAAAAATGCTGAAAACTTTTGGTTACAGTTTTTAAGATTTCAAAATTTAAGAGCCGTTTTTAAAAATGCTTCTTCTTTTTCAATTTTTTTTTTTTTTTTTTTTTTCAACAATCGATTTTCAAAAATTTTTTTCCTCCAATCAATGAAAACTAAATATTTTTAAAATATAATATTACATACAAATAAATAATAAAACTAAAATATTAAGATATTAATATTAAAACTACAATATTAAAATTAGAATATTAAATATTTATATTAAAAATAGAATATTAAAATATTAATATTAAAACCAAAATATTAAAATATTAATAATAAAACTTCAATATTAAAATATTAATATTAAAAATAAAATATTAAGTATTTATATTTAAAAAAATATTAAAATATCAATATTAAAACTACAATATTAGAATATTAATAATAAAAATAAAATATTAAAATATTAATAAACTAAAATATTAAAATATTATTATTAAAACTAAAATATTAAAATAATATTAAAACTAAAATGTTAAAATATTAATATTAAAACTAAACTATTAAAATATTAATAGTAAAACTAACATATTAATAATAAAATTAAAATATTAAATATTTATATTAAAAATAAAATATTGAAATATTAAAATTAAAACTAAAATATTAAAATTAAAATATTAAAATATTAATATTAAAATAGAATTATTAAATACAAAAATTTGTAATAATATCTTACCTAAATCTAAACATTAAAAAATTTAAAACGTTAAATAAATTTAACTTTAATTAAACTTTTAAAAAACTTTCTTATTATGTACTTTTTAAATAATTTAAAACATAATTTTTTTTTTTTTAAATTTCTTATAAATAAAAAATAATAATGAATTAAGATAAACAGCGATTATATTAATTTTAGATAGTAATAATACTTTTATTTGTAACATATGGCTTTATTGGAAATCAATCCATTGCAAGTAATACTTTTAATAATACTTTAATAATAATAATAATAATAATACTTTTATTTAAATTTTACATGAAAGAAAAATAAAATTTCTTTTTATCTTCAGATATTAATGAATGCAACAAGGCATTCATTAGCAGCAATAATTGGTTGAAAATTGGCTCCACTCAGTTTTCAAATTAAAATTAAGATCGGATCGGCATTTTCATTTACTTGAATTGGACCGAAAAATACTTGGAATTTCATTTCAGTGATTTTTCCTTTATTTTCCTCATCTTCTAAGATAATAGATAGCGCGAACTGATCAGCATCATTTGAAAAGCAGCAGATGAGAGAGCGCGGGGATTCTCACTTGTTCGTAATACGAGTCCCCCGTAACTGGAACCGCGTACGCCTTCAAACAAAAGAAAGAATGGAATTCCAAGCCGATTTGTTTGGAAAATATTCTACGCTTCCAAAGCGCAGGCGTGGTTCGAAGACCCGCCACCCATTCGTACCATTTTCCACTCTATTCATATTCCATGCGTTTTGAAGAACCGAACCGTCTTCTAAATTTTGTGCGCTGATCTATCGGAAAGTAGAAAGTTCCAAGTTTCTTCAAAATATGGATTTTCACTTTGATGGGGGTATGATTCCTTTCTTTTTTTTATTTTAATATATATTTTAAAAATTGTTGATTAGAATGTATTTTCAAAATTAAATAATCTCTTAAATATGTTTACATAAATTAAAGTTTTGAAAAATTGTCTTAGTTAAAAATTAAAAAAAAAGAAGCATTCTCATTTGATTATTAAAATAAATTATCATGTTTTAAATTATCAATTTCTGTGGAAAATAATTCTTAAATAAATTATTGAGCAATATTTTTAATTAAATTGAATAAAATTTTTATTATTTTATTTTTAAGGAAATTGAATAATACTTTTAATATTTTTAATGAAGTTGAACAATATTTTTAATATTTTTAAGGAAATTGAATAATATATTTAATATTTTTAATGAAATTGAATAATATTTTTGATAAAATTGAATAATATTTTTAACATTTTAAATGAAATTGAATAATATTTTTGTTATTTTTAAGGAAATTGAATAATATTTTAAATATTTTTAAGAAAACCGAATAATATTTTTAATATTTTTAAGAAAACCGAATAATATTTTTAATGAAATTCAATAATATTTTTAATGAAATTTAATGATATATTTCCTATTTTTAATGAAATTGAATAATATTTTTAAGTGAAATCAAGTTAACTTTCAATGAGAGTGCAACAATTTTAAGTAAAACTTCAATTTCGTGAATGTAATGTCCGAATAAATGCAATAAATCCTTATTTCAATATTATGATCTGCATACTATTTTTAAGATATTTGAAATTCAGATCTATATTTTTACTGAAGATTTTAGCGTATGCTTTATATTCTTTTGTAGAATCGTTATTTAATGAAGAAATAAAAAAATAAAAAAATTGTAAAAACTAAAATATAATATAAAATAATAATATAATAATATTAAATAATAACATAAAAAAAATATAAATAAATTTTTTAAAAATTATAACGTTTTTCCATTTTATAACATTTTAGGTAAATTAAGCAGCATTTTAACAACCAACTTTTCTCCAAAGTTATTTTAAAAGATGCCATGAAATTTTTTAAACTGTTTAGTTGCCTGGTTTAAAGATTTCATCCGTTTAGTTAAATATTTTTAAATTATTAAAATGTACCCGATATGAAATTATTATTTTTTATTTTCTTGCTTTTATTTTAAAACTAACTTTGCAACAAAGTTGTGAGAGGTTATTAAAACGTAAAATTATAATAATTAACTAAATTAATATAAAATGAATATTTATCTAAATTTTTCAAATTGAATTAAATATTAAATGATTAACTTTTTATGAGTATTAAACACATTCGTTTGTATGTATTTATATATATTTGCGTGTGTTTATGAATGTGTTATATACAATGGAATTATATTTTGTTTTTTAAAATGTAAAATAGGAAATGCGCGGCATTACGTGCAAACTAATAAATTAATATTACTCATTTATATGAATGTAAAATATTACACTAAATAAAAAAAATTAATTTTTTTTTTGAATTTATTAATTAATTAAAATTTTTATTTCCTTTTTAGTTTTTATTTTAATTTATATTCACTTTTTATTTTAATTTTTATAAATATTTTTTGGAATTTTTTACAAATTTTTATCCGTCTAATATAATTATATAGTAATTAATTTTAATTTAATTCATTGTATTAATACTTAATAATTAATTTTTATTACATATAAGTATCATAATGGTCACTTAATTAATTATATTTACTATTAATAAATAAGTGTATTACTAAACTACTTTCACCTTAAAAAAAAATTATTTTTTTCAGATATTATTAAAATTATAATAATATACATGTATATAAAGTCGTGACAAACAGACTGTTTCATATTAATAATTTTTTCATATAATTTTTGAACTTTTCAAAAGTTAAAACTGTCTAAATGTAAGTCAAATTGATACCAGGTGGATTATTAAAAAATGAGCTATTTACTTTTTCAACATCGAGTAAAATTTGTTTACTGTTAATATCTATCGTAATTCTCATTCTTCTTCAATATAGGTATCTTTGTGACTGTCAAAATATTGATTCAAAGATTACAAAATTAAAATTCAGTAGAATTTTATTAAATAACTTATTTTTAATAAAACTCATTTCATTTCAAATTTAAATTGTTTTCAATAGAGAATCGTGATGTCCATCTTAATTTCTGAAATAAAAATTTTTTAAGTATTATTAAAAATTAAAAATTGAGAGATATTTGTAAGTTATGAAGCATAGCGATTAGAATTTGTAAAATAAAATTTTTATTGGATGATGTAGTAAAATATCCGCATAAATTATTAATAAATAAAATTAAACTACGTTCATGTTCATGTTAATCATTTATAAACGTTCAAATTAAATTTTTAAAATTAATAATTAATCATATTCAAAATGCTTATGTTTATTAAGAAGGTATTAAAAATAAGAACATATTAATAATAATTAATTTATTAATAATAAAAATAAGTACCTCTTAATAATTGTTTAATTTTATCAGTATTAAATTAGATATTCATTATTTTAAAATGCTCAGGTAAAGTCTGCAGTTATATAAAATAACTAAACTGGATATCTTTGGTTTCATTTAAATGCAAATTATCTTGACAAAATGATAAAAACAGGATGATTCTCCTTTTCAAAAATATTTACTTATCGTAAAAGATAATTGGCTTTCCTGTCTATTTACATTCTATGTAATCAAAATATCATTAGGTATTCGGTAAAAATATAATGTTTAATTTCATTATAATCAGAACAGATATTGACGAGAAAAAAACCGTCTGGATTAATTTACGATTTTAAAGTGATAATAATTTGCAAAAAAAACAACAACATAAATAATATTTGAGGAATTGGTTTGTCGCGCAACGACTATTCTTTTTACACACTTTAGGTTAATTAGACCTGTACCTAGAGTTTAATGTGAATTCTGAAACGCTAACACTAACACTAACAAATATCCATGCCACTACCAGAAATCGAACTGTACCTGATACCAAACCTTAAGACGCTACCAATTGGCCCTCAGGCCACTATTCGAATGCAGGTAAAGCATTCTTTACAAGATGGGAAGGAATAATGATTGTTTTATAACTATTATATCCATCGGAAATATTTCCGGAAAATTAACCATTAAAGTTTTTTTTTCCTTTTTTTTTTAATGCGAGAACTTAGCATTTACTCTCCAGCCCACAGATGTTATTACTTTAGAATTATAACACTCCTTTGGTAGGCCAGCATTGGTTTCTGATGCCAACACAATTTGTATCTCCCAAAGCCGTCTTGAATTCGCATCTTTATCTCTTCTTAAATCTATTATAGAATCTTTCTTCCCAATGGTTTTATTATGCTTATCAGAGGTGTAAATACAGGAATGATCAAATCTATTCAAATATTAGGTATTGTTGATTTCTACAGCAGAAGCCTATCATATTTGTCATCAAGCATACACTGTACAATGAATGTCTTCAAGGTTAGTTTTATTCCTTTTTAAAATATGAAAAAAATTATTTTTTTTAAATAATTGTTACATATTTCATAGGGGTTTTTTTATTTTAAATGTATCAAAATGCATGCATAATACTAACAATGAAAATGTATATAATTTATTTTTAAAAATTATATTTAACAATTATGGTAGATATGGCCTGACATAGTGTGGATAAATTTTAAAATAGAATTATAATAAATTTTACCTCTGTGTACTTAGTTGAAAAAAAATTTCTGTTAAAGTTGCAAAATCCGAATTTAGTGGACTTTCGTATAACGCTTTCCAGTAAATCTCAGATGTACTTCTCCAGCAATTCTCATATTATACAAAGAAAACTTTACTTGAATCTGCCGAACAATCCTGTGCTGGCTTTAAATTCGGGTTTATGCAATTCATTAGATCAAAAGAATCTCTCAGAATCTTTTAAACGCTAGTGAACTTTGAGTGCATTTTGTTTTATGGCAGCATTAAAGGATTTTTCACAATGAATGAGACAAAAAGAAAACATACCTGTAAAAGTTGCAATTACTTTCTTTTGACAAATCAAATTTACAGAGAAACTATGGTTATTCAAGTTTATATAGATGTTCTACATATATCCCTACTGGGACAACAACAAATATTAATATGATTAAAATATCCCGTGTTAATGACTCAAGCGCTTCAATTATTCACTGCTTCATTTGCTGTAATTCCCGGGTTAATGAAGGCACGGATATTGTGCTTTTAACAAAACTCCATAGAAAAAAAATCGCAAGGGGTTAGATAGGGGCATCTCGAAGGCCAACTAAGCAATATCGTATCCTTTAATCAGCAAGGCCAATCCAGCGATAGGGTACTAGTTCGATTGATAGTATCGTTCAGGGACTGAAGTACGTTTTAATGGCAATGTGGTGAAGCATCGGCTTGCTGTAGAATAAACCCGAGGACAGCTTTCTCCAACTGAGGGAACAATAACTCTGATAGAATATTTTGGCAAATGCACCCGTTAATCGATTTTTGCACGAAGAAAGAAGGACCAAAAACACAACTATTTGAAATGGAGCAGAAAACATTCATCTTTTGAGAACTACGCTCGTGTTCCATTTCACCATGTGGATTTTCCGCGCCTCGAAATCTTAAACCATGTCGATTAAATTTGCCTGAAACTTGAAAAGTGGTTCATCTGTAAACACAAACCAGTTCGCGAAAGCATCTACCTCCAGCTTATCTTGCACATTTTCACAGAAAATTTTACACAGTTTTACAGCGTAACTATTATCAAAATATTTTTCTTTTATGCTGGAAAACTTTTTCTTTTGTAGCTATTTTTCAAAATTATTAGTATTGGTATGTTTAATGTTCGTTTTTATTCTCTCTTTCAGTTGCTTTTGTTATGTGCTTTGTTTTCCTTGCCATCGGAATTATTTCCTGCGTATTCTTATGCAGAATACTGCGTGATGAAAATGGAGGAAATCAAATACCTGCAGAAAATACAATTTCCCCTGATCCTGAAACTACTCTTGGGTAAATATATGCTTTATTTATGCAGATTTCTCTCCCAGTCCAACAGATTCATCACTGCCGGAGACCACACTTTTGTATGGCGTGGCTTTGGTGTCTGGCGGTTAACTTAACAAAATGAAGAAACATGGTATTTCTTTTAAGGCCAAAAGCCGTTTAATTAAGCATAATAATATCTTGTCGGCCAGCGTTGTTTCTCTCTTCCTACATCTGCGGGAATCTGTTCCCCTCCTTCTTTGGTCAAGGTTCAAAGTTGAATACCCCTCACATGGAGAAAAGTCTGTGTCATCGACACGTAGCCTTAATATGTCGAACTTCTGCTGTTTAACAGACAAACAAATCCTACATTTGTAAGTTTCATGAGCATGCATGATAATCCATTATAAGGATTTTATTATTTTATCTCCTTTTACAAAATTATTGGATATTCGAATAGATGTCCTTTTTGGATGTTAAATCGGTTATGTATGAATTGTTAAATTTAAATACATAGCTTTATATGTGCAAATAATTTATGTCACAATTTTTATTCATTTTGTAATATTTTTGTCTGATGATTTCAAATTTCTTAATGCATCTGGTTTGTACCATACCAAAAACTTATACCAGTGAATTGTAGTTAGCAAAGGCACAAAATTGATACATAGCTCCCAGATTTTTACTACTCATTATCCCCATCACTTCTATCAAATTGAATGGTAAGAGTAGTCAAGTAGTCACTGTAGCGTTTTTACTACCAACAAATCATCTACTCATTATTTTACTCATTTTACTCCCCACCCTAATTGCTTACCTAGGGCTATATATCCTTCTACCAACTAAAGAGATGAGGGTGGAAAAGCAACATAAAAAATTTTAATTAAAAAAATAATAACTTTCCATAACAAAATTTTAAGAATATAATCAATCTTATTACATAAAAGTATATGTTATGATATTTTGTAATTATCATAAGTATGAATGAAACTAAAAATGTACAATACAGAAAAAATAAACAATGGTCTTAAAAGTGATATATAAAATATGATATAGAATGATATACATAATATGAGACCGCTCGCTCTGCATTGTAGAAAATAAGAAATACTATTAGTTAAAGTGCAAGAATGAGCATAGAGAATTCAATTGAATAGAGGTAATTTCTAATTGTTTTGCTAATTTTCTTCTAAAAATGAGAAGAATTGCTCATTTAAGCTGATTATTTCATTGAAGCTTATTAAATTGATGATTTTCCATCTGGTCCATGAGTTGCGTAGCATATTTCTGTGTCTATGAATGTAAAAACTTTAAGAATGGAATTTTAAGGTTCCATGATTTTGTAAGAAGACAAGTAGTCATGGAATCTGGAATGGTTTTCCAGCTACACAACAGGACCAGAAATCATCTAAAAGTCAAATCTTTCGATTAATTTTGGAATGAATCATGGCTATTTGTAAATTCTAATTTCTTCTCTAGAAACAATGCTGTGATTTTTTTTTAAGATTTTAGGTATGATTTCAAATATTTTTTGCCCCTAATTCTAAGATTCTAATCTCTATTGCTATGACAGTCTTGTCTTAACTCTATAAGTAAGCAGTTATTTAAGCTATTTTTGGAAATAAAATTCAATATGGAAGAAGAATTGAGTCACCATCTACACTCATGTCCATAAATTAAGGATAATGAAGTTCAGGCTAAGAAAGAGACAGAAGTAAAACAAATTTGACTTATTTGTAAAGTCTATTTATTAAACAAAAGGTAAAGAGCAAAAAAGATGCTATATGTTTGACATAATTAATAAAAATTGCGATTTTTACTCCCTGGAGCAAATTTCAAAAAAGAACCTATTTACAAAAAACAGTATAACATGGTTAGTATGATGGTTAATATGGAGTATGTCTCCCGGACGATGCAATACAGGCCTTACAACGCCTAGGCATGCTTAATATCAAATTATCAATCTGATCTTGGGGAATATTACACCACTCAACAAGCAATGCCCTCCGAAGTTCCGGTTGACAGGTGGGAGGGGGTTGACGGGCTGCAATTCGTCGGCCAAGCATATCCCACACATGCTCTATTGGATTCAAGTCCGGTGAATATGCTGGCCAATCCATACGGGTGATATCCTCCAATTGAAGGCATTCGTCTACAATGTTTGCACGGTGAGGACGGGCGTTGTCATCCATAAACAGAAATTCAGCACCCATGGCGCCCCGAAACAAACGTACATGTTGTTCCAGAATGACATCCCGATAGATGTGGCCTGTCAACGTTACACTCTGAACATGCAGGTCAGTTCTGGAACCAAGAATAATTCCTCCTCAAACGAGCCATCCTGCACCACCGTAACGATGTCGTTCAATGGTGTTCTCTTGGTGGTAACGGGTACCTGGCGCTCTCCATATGAAAGTCCGGCGAGAATCAGACTGCAAACTAAACCTGGACTCGTCGGAAAACATCACACAAGACCACTGTTGCGGTGTCCAGAATGCATGCTCTCTACTCCTGGTTAATCGCAGGCGACAGTGAGTTGCGGTAAATGGAACACATCTGACAGGCCTACGAGCATATAGACCAATATGCCCTAAGCGTCTGTACATGGTTTGCCTTGAAACTGTCGTACCGGTAGCTGAAGAGAGCTGACGAGACAGGTCTGATGCTGTGCTCCGTCTGTTTTTTTTGGCAGTAACTGCTAAATACCGGTCCTCATTCGGCGTTGTAACTGGGGGGCGACCTGTGCTGTAACATCTACTCACATTACCATCATCTTGGAAACCAAAACCATTACCAAAACCTGGAGATGACACTCTGGGCGATTTCAAGTTCCTCGGATACTTCCAGCTGGGTACGTCCACATTCCAGTCGTCCAATAATTCTACCACGTAAAAAATCATCCAGTAGAGTAAATAGTTTGCAGTGCGGTTATTGCACTGAAAGGCTTTTAAAGCGTTTGTGAACAATTTTACTTCTTTGCCACCATTCCTTATATACCCTTCTATTACACTCTCGTCATTGTGACGTACTATCCGCGCCATCTGGTGGTTTCCTGTAATTTGTATATTCTTCTTCAAGATGTGTGTTATAATTCTACAGGTGAAATTTTTATTTTAGAGTTTAATTTCTGTGTAATTCTAAATTATCCTTAATTTATGGACATGAAGGTAATACGATTGCGTTAGTGAAGTTACGGAGTACCAAATGTTGTATGCCCTTTTATACAAAACAATTCAATGAAGTCGATAGTTAAGAGCTTAAGCTGCATTTCTTTGGCCAATAAATGAGGAGGAGTTTAAGATTAAGGATATTAATGAGTTTAAGATACAATGTCATAATAAAAGGTGAAAAGGCTTTTCACTGAACTGATCTCCTTTTAATAAGTGTTAATTACTGATATTGTATACTTACTAAAATTCCGGAATGTCTTTAAGCAACCGCATGGTTATCAAGATGTAGCTTTTGTGTTAGATCGTTAAATTCTTTCATTTACTACAGGTGGTTATCAAACTAATAGAATACCTGTGAATAAAGTGACATTTAAGAATGCGTTTCTTATGCATTAAAATATAATCTTAGCTACCAGTTTTTTTATATCAAAAGTATATATCATAGTAGTACGAGTTAGCTTTAGTGAAGCTGTATACGTCTTGGATGTCAAAAGTGTAAAATGCCAGATCGCACAGACTTTCAAAGGGGCTAAATTGTAAGAATTAGATAAATTGGAGCAACTATGACCGAAACATCCCAGCTATTATTCGTGACAGAATACACACATTGCAACAAGACAAGTTCGGCGAAGCAAAATAGTGGACGGAAGGAAAAGCTGAGCTAAAGAGACCGACGGATATCGAAGAAGATTGTAATGTCTAAAAGAGGAATTGTAATGTCCACTTGTTACAATGAGTTCAAATTTGGACTGAAGATACTTGAAGAAAGAGAAAACGAAAAGGCATCAAAAACAGTTCCAAAGTGTGTTAATAGATGGCGCTTTAAGCACCATAAAGAAAGTGAATTAGGCTACCTCTGATTTATTGAATCGAAATTACAACGTATCTGGCAAGAGTTGCTCATTAAACCAACTGCATAGTTTAATCTATTTGATTGTTCCGGTTTTTTGACGGAAAAAATGGCTTCCAAGTCATTCAACCGTTGGGGACATTTTTAGTGAAAAGCCCAGCCACCATGCCAAGGTCATACCATATTGGATGAGGAAAATCGGTGAAACTTTTTTTTTTGCCATACAATATTGTTTTCCTTTTTTTTTTTTTTTTTTTTACAGCATTTTGAATGTGGGACTTTAATTATAATCACCCTGTATATATATCGATAAACCATTATGAAATGCTGAATATTTAAAAATAAACTGATTAATGTATATTTTATGAGTAAAAGAAAATAAATTCAGTCACTATTTAATTTTATAGGAATTCCAGTGAAGCAGAACCTGTTTTTGTTTATTTCGAGAACAATAAAGATGATAACGGAATTGCCACTGTATTGATACACGACGAGAACATACCTCAAGGTGAGAGTATTTTTTAAAATTCTGTTTAGCATTCAAAAATATTACCGAATTAATTAAAGTTATAGGTGGTGAATAAGTAAAGGTTTATGCGATTTACAAATGAATATAATACATTGATTAAAATTAATAAATGAATATATATACAATAAATAAACTCTTTACTATTAAATACTTTTTGGTTGCTGTTCGTATCAAATTATTATTATTTATTATTTAATATATTTATATCTGTATTTACTTGCGTTAATATAACATACTTTTACGTACTTATACATTTAAAACTATAACTAAACAACAAGAAATATCTTGAGTGACATAAAATTAAGAATACTGAGATATTGTTTTGTAATGAATACACTAACGTGAAAAGAATGTATGCAGTTTGAAACCAGACAGTAAAATATGAAGTGAATGGGGAATATTGATACATATGATTTATCTGCCTAAAATTATATTTACATCAAGAAATAGACATTAGTCAACAATGGAAAGAATACCATAGTCTAAAGTTTTCTTCGCCATCGTACAAATTTATGTTTATTATTGGATGAAACATCATCCTTCGACGCTGTGCAGAAGTCTGGATTTGAAAAGTTAGATCTAATTCAAGTTATAAATATTAATTCATTTTCTCGATCAATTGTTTAAATAATAACATTTATAAAAAACGAAATATCAAAGTAATTTATATTGTTAATAATTTATAACATCACCCGTTGTCTAGCTAAATTTCTTGACAAAATAAACAGAGTTATAGCTAAGGATGAAAACATATCATGGAAAAATATTATTCTTAAAAAAGTTTTCATTGCTTTTTTTACAGTTGATTCTCAAAATGAATCCGTTCCTGTTGAATAAGGAGATGCATATCGACCTCGTGCTGCTTAAGGAACTAAAAGAATAGCTAAACTGTATGGCGGAATATAATAAAAGGAATTGATGTGAATTCGTGATTTTTTTCTGCTTTATTTCGAATATAAAATAGTACTGAAAATATTATTAATTACTAATGAAAACAGATTATGTTCATAGTTAAACTATTAATTTATCTTTTTGGCATTTATGTTTAATTTATTTAATATTTTTAACATGATTACAACTTTTTTATTCTTCTAATTTATAAAGTAATTGCATTTATTGCAAAAATTATTACACTCACTTTAATGGTGCTTATTGTGGAGTTACACAAAATAGTCAAAAAAAATGTAGAAGATGAAAAAAAAACACCATAAATAAATGTAGAAAACAATCACATAGTCTTAAAAAATTACTTAACCTTTCTGATAATCTATAACGTTTGACGACATTAAATGCAGGCATTGGTTTTTGAAATCTTCAAAATAGTAGTGTAAAATTTTAAAATTCATTATTGAGAAGTACCTAAGAATCGAGTTTTCTCTAAAAATTAATATTCTCCATTAAGCAATTTCATTAAATTTATAGAGTTTTTGGCAAATACCAAAAAATTATCTTATAAAATAAATAAACATTTTTTACCCAAAAATATTTATTAAATTTAGATCAATACAACTCCACAGAAATAGCACGCAAGTGAGCAACAATTCGTCATCTTCGAACTTTTCCGGTTGACTGACTTGGCTCTGAGTCACTGAAGAAGGAGGGCAGTGCCTTCCGGAAAGACTTTGAAGAGAAACTACCCACATTTGCGTATCGTATAAGAAAAATTCTCACCTGGTAGTACGACGAATGAGGCAAGAGGCTGAACATCACAAAAGCGATCGAGTCTCCTTGTTCATGAAACGGTGGCCGCAACAATGCCGCCAGCGGATCAGCCCTAATGCTTACCAACTGTGCACGTTACCACCGAGGCATGATTTGGACGGCATCAGTCTTTGTATCCATTAATATATATATCTTTTACTTCCTAATCAGAATTACGTAAAATCATTCAGCAAAACTTTATTGTAAGTGTCATGTCAATTCAACAAAAACATAAATTCACGAAGCATTAACATAGATCGCCTGCTATGCCGCGTTTATCGAACAGTTGTTCATCAAAAGAAGTCACCAAATATTTAAAAAAAATTAACTATTGAGCGGTATCAGCTGATTTACTTCATCTTACAATCAAATTATTACTCGCTTTATGGGAGATACAAGCAGACATACTGTTAGTTTATTCTTTCATATAAAAACAAATAGATTAGAAGCAGACATGGAATCATAGTTTTTCCTCCTCATCATCATCATCGATGGCGCAACAGTCCCATGGTGGGCAAGGCCGTCTGCCTACTGGTAAATTTCAAGACAGGAAATGTTTTCTTTTTACGGGGTACGGTTGTCAGTCTCACGCCCAAATCTCTACAGTCATATTAGACTTGGATCTGTTAAAGTAGATTCCGAATCCCTACAAACATCCATGGCACCGCCGGCACTCGAACCCAACATCTGTAACATCGAGCGCCAGAGCGCTAGTCACTCCTCTCTCAGGCCAAAGTCGTAGTTCTTACTAGCATTTAATTTATTTAGCAGAAAATATTATGTAATATTAATATTATTTATAAATATATATGTAGGATATAATATAAAAGTATATAGGGATATAATATAAAATACACAACATGTCAACGCGAAAAATTTAAATTATCAATTACTATTTATAAGTCATTTTAAAACTAGCCTTTTAACCGGCAGTCTTTACTATTTCTTAACAAAAATCAATCAATTAAAGTATAGTCCGGGCAAAGAAGCTTCACAGCGACACCTGTGGGTTGCGGGAATGCTAAAAACACGAGCTAATGAGGATACACTATCAGATCGCTGTGGAAATCTAAGCTGCCGCTTCGATCGTTATTTCCGCCCCTGAAAACTTTTCGACCATGTTCTTCAGATATTCGGAGATGATGACGATTTGTAACAAGTGCACGGGATAAAGACAGGCAAGTGACTACAGATTTATTTTAAATTATGTAATTGCTCTGATTAAAATTTATGCATTCTAACAAAATGCAATTTAAAAAAGTTAAAAAAATATTTTAAAATTAATGTACCACATAATTTTCTAACATCGCTAAAAATTTATAATTATTATACATTTAAATTGTATTATTATTCAATTCAAATTTTACAACATTATCCGTAGATAAATAAGATTTGTTAAAAAATTATTTTTAATTAACTTTTATATCACTATATGGTATGTTTAAATTTTTACGTTACGGATTGTATAATTAGGTCATACACATACAAAAGTTAATTAAAAATCATAGTTTACCAAATCTTATTTATTTATGGGTAATGTTATAGAATTTTAAATAAATAATTATACATACACATCAATAAATAGGATTTGGTAAACAATGATTTTTGATTAAAAGTTAAAAAGGTAATTAAAAATCGTTGTTTACCAAATCTTATATATTTATGGATAATGTTATAAAACTTTAAGTAAACAATGATAATTACAAATAAATGAATATGTTTTGGTAAAAAATGATTTTTAATTAACTTTTATATTAATATATTCTATGACTTCATTTTACATTACGGATTATATACTTAGGTCATATATAGGTATATATATATATATATATATCTTGATATAAAAGTTAATTAAAGTTCATTATTTAGCAAATCATATTTATATATGAGTAATGTTAAAAATTTTAAGTAAGTAATGGTGATTAACCATAAACAAATAAGATTTGGCAAAAAGTGATTTTTTAATTGACGTGATATAAAAGTTAATTAAAAATCATTTTTTATCAAATCTTATTTATTTATGGATAATTTTATAAAAGTTTAATAAGTAATGATAATTACCCATAAATAAAAAAAGATTTCGAAAAAAATTATTTTTAAATATTGACATTTTTATCAATATATTGTATGATTTTATTTCCGCATTACGGATTATATAATTAGATCATATATATATATACTATTTCTAATGTATTTAATGTGTGTTTGAATTTCATTAGAGATAAAAAATGTACTTATTAATTTCATAATAACTAGAATTCGTATTGATTTTAAAAAGTATTTCTCTGTATCTAATATTCTTAGATAACAAAAGGTTTGAATTTGTTCTTTTTCCTAAAATTTAAATAGAAAATTTAAAGCAATAATTTTGGACTGTTAAATATTTAAATAATAATTTCTCTTCAATGAAAATCATTGTGTTTAATGTAATTAAACATCCAATTTATATTTATTTACTATTTTGTTCATTTAATCCAGCCTTTCATGGAAAAATTAAAATATTCAATGCTATAGTTATTTAAAATTATACATTTATCTTAAAAATTTTTATTTTTTAATAGCCATGATTAAATTAGAAAAGGGCAATCACAGATAAAAACTTTTCAATTTAAAATTGTCACTTACTTATTTGTTTGATAGCTACGAAGCAGTTAATTTAGGAAACACAAATATTTATTTTATTTATGCAGCTTTTCAATTTTTCAATTTTTTTTTTTATTAGAATAATGATAAAAATTGTGAAATTAATTGCTTTTCAATATTCTTTTAAAAACACATTTCTTAAAACAATTCATCGTGTAGTTATACCTAATTCCTTATTTAATAATTCATTATTCATAACTTAATAATTCAAATAATAATCCAAAATTTAACAATTCATAATTTATTAATTCATATTATAATAATTCATAATTCATAATATAATAATTAATAATTTAATTCATTTAATCCAAACTTTCATAATAAAATGAAAATATTCAATACCATAAACATTTTAAAATTATTTTTACTTTTAAAAACACATTTTTCTAAAAAAAATCCATGATTCATTTTCTTCAAAATTCATAATTTAATTCATTTAATGCAATCTTTAATGGTAAAATTAAAATATTCGAAGTTATAAATATTTAAAATTAGGCATTCATCTTTAAAATATTATTTTTAATAGCAATATTTAAATTAGAAAAGATTCTTATACAAAACCCTTTTAATTTAAAAATGTTAATTACTAATTTGTATTGCTTTTCAATATACTTTTAGAAACACATTTTTCTAAAAATAATTCGTAATTTCGTAATTCAAAAATCATAATTTAATTCATTTAATCGAAACTTTAATGGTAAAATTTAAATATTCAATATTATATTATTTAAAATTATGCATTTGTCTTTAAAAAAATATATTTAGTAGCAATATTTAAATTAGAAAAGATTCTTATATAAAAACATTTCTATTTAAAAATGTTAATTACTAATTTGTTTGGTAGCTACAAAGCAGTTAACTTAGGGATCACATATATTTATTTTATTTTCATTAGTCAGGTAGCTTTTCATTTTTTTGATTTTTTTGATTTTTTAGAATAATGATGAAAGTTCTGATTGTATTGCTTTTCAATATACTTTTAAAAACACATTTTTCTAAAAATAGTTCGTAATTTCATAATTCAAAAATCATAATTTAATTCATTTAATCCAAACTTTAATGGTAAAATTAAAATATTCAATGTTATATTATTTAAAATTAGGCATTTATCTTAAAAAAATATATTTAGTAGCAATATTTAAATTAGAAAAGATTCTTATATAAAAACATTTCTATTTAAAAATGTTAATTACTAATTTGTTTGGTAGCTACAAAGCAGTTAACTTAGGGATCACATATATTTATTTTATTTTCATTAGTCAGGTAGCTTTTCATTTTTTTGATTTTTTTTCTTTTTTAGAATAATGATGAAAGTTCTGATTGTATTGCTTTTCAATATACTTTTAAAAACACATTTTTCTAAAAATAATTCGTAATTTCGTAATTCAAAAAACATAATTTAATTCATTTAATCGAAACTTTAATGGTAAAATTTAAATATTCAATATTATATTATTTAAAATTATGCATTTGTCTTTAAAAAAATATATTTAGTAGCAATATTTAAATTAGAAAAGATTCTTATATAAAAACATTTCTATTTAAAAATGTTAATTACTAATTTGTTTGGTAGCTACAAAGCAGTTAACTTAGGGATCACATATATTTATTTTATTTTCATTAGTCAGGTAGCTTTTCATTTTTTTGATTTTTTTTTCTTTTTTAGAATAATGATGAAAGTTCTGATTGTATTGCTTTTCAATATACTTTTAAAAACACATTTTTCTAAAAATAGTTCGTAATTTCATAATTCAAAAATCATAATTTAATTCATTTAATCCAAACTTTAATGGTAAAATTAAAATATTCAATGTTATATTATTTAAAATTAGGCATTTATCTTAAAAAAATATATTTAGTAGCAATATTTAAATTAGAAAAGATTCTTATATAAAAACATTTCTATTTAAAAATGTTAATTACTAATTTGTTTGGTAGCTACAAAGCAGTTAACTTAGGGATCACATATATTTATTTTATTTTCATTAGTCAGGTAGCTTTTCATTTTTTTTGATTTTTTTTCTTTTTTAGAATAATGATGAAAGTTCTGATTGTATTGCTTTTCAATATACTTTTAAAAACACATTTTTCTAAAAATAATTCGTAATTTCGTAATTCAAAAAACATAATTTAATTCATTTAATCGAAACTTTAATGGTAAAATTTAAATATTCAATATTATATTATTTAAAATTATGCATTTGTCTTTAAAAATATATTTAGTAGCAATATTTAAATTAGAAAAGATTCTTATATAAAAACATTTCTATTTAAAAATGTTAATTACTAATTTGTTTGGTAGCTACAAAGCAGTTAACTTAGGGATCACATATATTTATTTTATTTTCATTAGTCAGGTAGCTTTTCATTTTTTTGATTTTTTTTTCTTTTTTAGAATAATGATGAAAGTTCTGATTGTATTGCTTTTCAATATACTTTTAAAAACACATTTTTCTAAAAATAATTCGTAATTTCGTAATTCAAAAAACATAATTTAATTCATTTAATCGAAACTTTAATGGTAAAATTTAAATATTCAATATTATATTATTTAAAATTATGCATTTGTCTTTAAAAAAATATATTTAGTAGCAATATTTAAATTAGAAAAGATTCTTATATAAAAACATTTCTATTTAAAAATGTTAATTACTAATTTGTTTGGTAGCTACAAAACAGTTAACTTAGGGATCACATATATTTATTTTATTTTCATTAGTCAGGTAGCTTTTCATTTTTTTGATTTTTTTTCTTTTTTAGAATAATGATGAAAGTTCTGATTGTATTGCTTTTCAATATACTTTTAAAAACACATTTTTCTAAAAATAGTTCGTAATTTCATAATTCAAAAATCATAATTTAATTCATTTAATCCAAACTTTAATGGTAAAATTAAAATATTCAATGTTATATTATTTAAAATTAGGCATTTATCTTAAAAAAAAATATATTTAATAGCAATATTTAAATTAGAAAAGATTCCTATATAAAAACATTTCAATTTAAAAATGTTAATTACTCATTTTCTTGGTAGTTACAAAACAGTTAATTTAGCAATATAAAAATAATAATAATTTATTAATAAGTGAATTTAACTTTTTAATAGCAATATTTAAATTAGAAAAATCTCCATAATGAAAACTTTTTAATTTAAAAATGTTAATTACTTATTAGTTTGGTAGCTGCAATGCAGTTAACTTAAGCGATACAAATACTTATTTTATTATAATTAGACTTGTAGCATTTCCTTTTATTAATTAATTAATTTTTTTTTTTAGAATAATGATGAATGTTGTGATTTTATTGCTTTTAAATATTCTTTTGAAATCGATTTTTTTAAATAAATGATTTAATAGTTTATAATTTAGTAATTCATAATTCACAATTTAATTCATTTAATCCAAACTTTCATGTTAAAATTAAAATATTCCATGCTATAATAATTTAAAAATATGCATTTATCTTAAAACATATTATTTTTTAATAGCAATATTTAAATTAGTAAAGATTCCGATATAAAAACATTTTAATTTAGAAACATTAATTTCTTATTTGTTTGGTAGTTACAAAGCGGTTAATTTAGGGAACATAAATGCTTATTTTTTTTAATTACTAAGGTAGCTTTTCAATTTACTTACTTATTTATTTTTTTATAATAATGATGAAAGTTGTTATTGTTCTGTTTTTCAATATTCTTTTGAAAACAATATTTTTAAAAAAATTAATAATTTTAATTTAATAATTCATGATTTGATTCATTTAATCCAAACATTTATGGTAAAATTAAAATATTCAATGTTATAGTTATTTAAAATTATGCATTTATCTTAAAAAGTAATATATTTAATAACAATATTTAAATTAGAAGAAATTCCTGTATAAAAGCCTTTTAATTTTAAAATGCTAATTACTTATTTGTTTAGTAGCTGCAATGCAGTTAATTTAAGGAATACAAATAATTATTTTATTTTAATTAGTCCTGTAGCTTTTCATTATTTTTAGAATAATGATGAAATATAGTCATAACTTTCATTATTATTAATTTATAATTTAGTAATTCATAATTCATAATTTAATTTATTTAATCCAAATTTTCATCTCAAAATTAATATATTCACTTCTATAATTAATTAACATCACATTTATCTTTAAAAATATTATATTAATACCAGTATTTAAATTAGAAATGATTCCTATAAAAAAACATTTTAATTTAAGAATGTTATATACTTATTTGTTTGATAGCTACAAAACAGTTACTTTAGAAACACAAATACTTTTTTATTTTAATTAGTGTGGTAGTTTTGTAATTTATTCATTAAATTTTTTAGAATAATGATGAAAGTTATGATTGTATTGCCTTTCAATATTCTTTTAAACACAATTTTTGTAAAAAATTAATAATTAATAATTTAATAATTTATAATTTAATAATTCATAATTTAATCCAAACGTTAACTGTAAAATTAAAGTATTCAGTGTTATAATTATTAAAAATTATGCAATTATCTCGAAAAATATTATATTTAACAGCAATATTTAAATTAGAAAGATTCCTATATAAAAACAGCCATTTTAAAAGTGTTAATTACTTATCTGTTTGGTAGCTGCAAAACATTTAACTTCAGAAACATAAATACTTATTTTATATTAATTAGTCCGTAGCTTTTAATTTTTTTAATTTTTTTTTTTTTTTTTTTTTTAGAGTAATGTGAAAGCTGTGACTGTATTGCTTTTCGATATTCTTTTAAAAACCCATTTTTTTTTAAAAAATTATAATTTCATAATTCATAACTTAATGATTCATAATTCATAATTCATGATTTAATAATTCATAATATAATTCATTTAATCCAAACTTTAATGGTGAAATTAAAATATTCAATCATATAATTAATTAAAAATTATTCTTGTATCCTTATAATATTATTTTTTAATAGCAATATTTAAATTAGAACAGATTCATAGATAAAAACATTTAAATTTAAAAATAATTAATTTCTTATTTGTTTGGTAGTTACAAAGCAGTTAACTTAGGGAACACAAATACTTATTTTATTTTAATTAGTCAGGCAGCTTTTCACTTTTTTTAGAATAATGATTAAAGTTGTGACTGTATTACTTTTCAATGTTCTTTTAAAAACCCATTTTTTAAAAAAAACTTTCATTGCACATCTAATTAAAATTTTTAAAGAATTTAACAAATTATTTTTTTTTAATTTTTAGAAGTTTTCAATCTGATTTTTTACTTGATTAGTTTTACATTTATTAAATTTTACACAATTCTGTGGAGGTATATTTAGATCAATCTAAAATTAGATTTATAAAAAGCTTTTACTGTGATATATAATGAAAAATGATGAAAATTAGTGCTTCATATAATTTTATTAGTAAAAAAAAATATTAAAATCCTCAATACTAGTTCTATCCACAGATATATCACATGCGTAATAAAGAACATGTACAAAAATAGTAAACCTTAACTTCAAATAAGAAACAATCTTTGATATATATCTTACACATATATTACTGAGAACTGCATAAATTTAAACACATGTAAAACATTTCATACGTATATCTATATTACAAAAATTTTATTGTGTTTTAAACACAAATCAGTAAGAGAAAATAAAAATGATGATGAATAATAAAACCTGGTGATAAGCAAAAAACAACTTAAAATTAATTTATTTTTAATGATAAACTTTTTCACAAAATTATTTTTGTCCTAATCTGGTCTCGCAAAAATAAAATCTAATTTTATATGTAAAATATAACACAAATACTTTAGACATTTGTAACTGTTAGTATAATTAGTTAAAAAATATATATTCATTTACCATATTATAGATACATATAAAAATGTATATTTATTAAAACTCTTAAGTTAAATAAAATGTGTTAAGTGTACATGTGTTAAATATACATTTAAATATAAAGTTGGTTAAAAGTTCCTAGATTGAGTTTTGAAACTGCATCAGCCACTGCCATTTTAACAAATTGAAGCGAAGTAGAAACCTCTTTTTTTTTAAAAATTGTTCCATATCAAAATATGCAGATTTTCACTTAAATTCCGTGTCAGGTCTCTCACATAGTATTCAAGAAGTTAATTTTACCACAGTTCTTGAATAATTGGCGCAATTTTTGGCTAATAATTTTCATTGATAGGTATTTATATTGGAGATCTAAGTAGCCAAAATTTTTCATCACTTGCTAAGGCTGCTTCATAAAAGCACCAATACTTTTTCCCGCAAATACACTTATGTTGCTGTTTGACATCCGTAGTACGTTACGCAATAGTTTTGCATAAATTGCAGTTTTCATTGAATTTAAATCTTTCTTATTTCTTCTAGCAGAATTCTGATAATAACATATCAGCTTTTTAACAATTTATTTTCTCCAACTTCAAAGTTTGGTGTACTGTAAACATATGTTTTGTTATCTTGCCCAGAGCTTACGAGTTATTTCCATTTCCATTGAACCTGAATATCCATGATGATTGACGCTTCTGGAAATTTTATGGCCTTTACACCATATACAATATTTTGAGAACTTTTCAGAGACGTCAGATTTGGTCTATTTACGAATACTATAATCCTTTTTAATACACTTTTATTAGTTTCACCTGTATGTTTGTTTGTATCTGACTCTTTGGGCTCGATTTTGCCCTACTTTAAGCGATTAGATTTAATTTAAACGTTGTAGACTTATCAAGGACCGACGACACTAAAATATTTTGATAAGTTTAATATCTCATCATGATTAGGATCGCCAGGATGAGTGATTTTATTTCAACTTATGAAGGGCAATTTAACCTATGTAGAAAAGTACCTAAGAAATTCAAACCTACGTGGAACCGCGGCACAACGGATAACGTGCCTGACTACGGATCAGGAGATTCCCTGTTCGCATTTACACATTCGCATTTAGCCTTTGTTTTACTCACAATTAAATTATTGTAAGAACTATAGTTCCAATCCTCCTTACCGGTTATAGTTTAAAAACACTAAAAAACACGCTTTTTGAGTTAATCAAACTAAAAAGTAAAAAATAATTGTTAACATAAGAATAAAATTACTGACGAGAAAAGGATTGTCACTGTTCTAAAAGCGTGGGGTACTTTGTATGACATTTTTAAACTAACTCTGCATTTCGGAATGAAACTAGTGAAAAATTATAACGATTGATATCGAGCCCCCCACGCTTTTAGAACAGTGACATTCATTTTCTCGTCAGTCATTTTATTCTTATGTTAACAATTATTTTTTACTTTTTAGTTTGATTAACTCTAAAAGTGTGTTTTTTTTTAAATTATAATTTATTTTATTTCGATTCTCTATTTCCAGTTGTTCGCATATGTCAAATACAACATTCAGGTTGTGTGAAAATCCAAATTTTGCCCCATGAAAATGAGTTTTTTCTTGTGCTGCTCACAAGATTTAAAAAATAATCTGTACAGTATTTTAACATCTAAAATTAAATAATTTTGGCCCCAGTAATATCTTTCATTTTCTTAGATACAAATATTAATAAGAGTTTTTTGTGTATGACTTATGATAGATTTATTTTGCTGCATATTCTCAGAAAGCTTTAAAAAATATTCCTTTCGTTTTTGAATTTGAGCTCCGCTTTAAAGCTTTACTTTCATAATCATGCATTTTTAAATTTGTCTTAGTAAATTGCTAATACGATCAGCGATAACTTATATATTAAACTTAAAAAACTACTTAAAAATTAATTTCATCAGTACATGACAAATCGGAATATTTAAAACGAACTCTATGTTGAAGGATAAAAAATACGCTTTCTTAGTAACAAATAATTTATTTTGAATATATGTTACACAAAAGCTATGAGCAAACTTCCCCCGACATCATATTCACAATGTAAAAAATAAGTTAGTTGCGGTTACATTTAACCTTTATCCTGTCTTATTTATAACAATAAAATTAAATAATTCAACATTCGCTAGATTACGAAACGTAAAAGAAATATACTATCATGTTTAAAGAAATGTTACAGAAAGATGTTCATTTAAATTTCCGAAACATTAAAAAAAATCTAAATAACTTTCGAAATACTGAAGATAATGATTCAAACTTTAACCTGAATGTACAAAATGGCTACAGTTATAGTTTGGGCCTTTTAAAAAAATCTAATTTCTGATTTTTAATATTGTCTGCAAAGTCTTCTCAAAATATAAAACAAAGTAGAATATAAAATTACAAGCAACCTTTGATTTCTGAATTCAAGAATTAGGAGCCACCACATGGCTATTTGTCATATAAAAGTATAGTAGGCAAGTTAATTAGATGGCATAAGTGAATGATTTTGCGGAGGATTACACAATATTTGTCGTACCAAAATAAAGGCTAATATCTTTATCTTTATCAGCTAATATCTTTATCAGTTTGCATCATCCTGACGAAATAATCCATGACGTATGCTTTGAAGAAAAGTACAAATTAATGTTTGAAACCTTCTTCATGTACCAGTCTTTGTTGAGAGTAACTGAAATTCTAAGTTGGTGGAATGATACAATTACACTCTAAACCATAACGCTTGGTGTCTGTCTAATAAGGGAAAGGATGAGAATGGAGCTGTATTGTATCTAATGCATATTCTGTCATCATTGTGGTGTAAATTGAAGCGAGACAAACTGAAAAATTGAATAATTTGACAATGACTTAATTTAAAAATTTGATCCACAAAAGACTTTTGAAACATTGAGATTCAGATTTTTTGAACATTAAGATTTTTTCGCACAGCATCAGATCAGACGACGGAGAAGATACAATTTATCTTCACACCATCATGGCTGATTCGCTTAACCCTCATTTAAGCTACATTTGTTTTTACTAGGTGACGATGTGAATTATCATGTTGGATTCCTCTAGTAATTTTATAAATGCATATAAATGTGTTGAACTTGAAGGCATGATGCTAATACAATAATCTTAAGCATAAATGTCTATTAAAATGTTATTATTTATTAAAATGGAATGAAAATAACTTTAATTTAACAATTTGAATACTTCTTAACAATTTTCCCCCGAAAGTCGAATTAGACTAAGTATTTTATGACAGAACCAAACAAATTGTTTCATTTTATATACATTTACATTTTTTTTCTGTCACTGGAAATTTATTATATAATTTATAAAAAAAGTTCTGATCAATTTAATAAATATGAATCTTCTCTATACATTGTTATTTTCTATATTTCGAAAAATTTCTAAGATTGAGTTAGAGTTTAAATTTCTCACTAAATTATTTTTCCCTAAGCGGGTCGTGCAAAAATGAAATGTAATCCTCTATATAAAATACAATATCAATTTTTTATGCATTTGCATTTCTTAGTATAATTAAATTAAAAATATATTCTTTTATCGCATTATAGATATACATTAAAATATTTATTTATATCATTATAGATATATGTAAAAAATACATTTTTCATCAAAAATATAAAGTTAAATACTAATTTACTAGGCTAAACATTCCTAGATTGAATTTTGAAATGCATCAGCCACTGTCATTTTCACATGTTGGACCAAAATAGAAAAACCCATTTTGAATAATTGATCCATATAAAACAATGTAGATTTTCATTTGAATTCTATGTCAGGCATCTTATATAGCAATAAAGAAGTTAATTTCACCCCAGTTGTTTTGAAATATTGACATAATGTTTGGCTAATAAGTATCATTGATAGTTATTTTTAATCGAGATCTATACGGAGCAAGTTTTCAGTACTTCTTAATGCTTCTTGATAAAAACATCAATACTTCTTCCCACAAAAGCACTTATTATGCAGCTAAATTTTATCCGCCGTACGTGATGCAATAGTTTTGCATAAATGGCAGTTTTCAATGAATTTATATCCTTCTAATTTCTACAAATAATATGAGTTTATCCCGTATCCCGTGAGAAATCCCGTATGAGTTTTTTAATCGTTTCTTCTCTATAATTTCAAAGTTTGGTGCACAACAAACTTATTATTTTCTGATGTTTCCCATATCTCATGTGTCATTTCCATTTCCAATGAATCAGAAGACCCATGATAATTGATGCTTCATGAAGTTTTATGGCCTTTATAACATATAAAATATTCTGAAAACTTTTAACCGAGGTCAAATTTTGCATATTTATGTATACTAGAATCCCTGTTTTTCAGATGTGTCATTTTCCAGTTGCTTATATACATCACATGTAACATTTAGCTTGTGAAAAAATTCCCATTCCCCCTTTAAAACAACACATGAAAAAGAATTTTTGTACACCTCAGATTTACAAATAATTTGTACAGCATGTTAATATCTAAAATTGCAACATTTGTTCATTCACTCATATTTTTTGTTTATCTTGGGTACAAAACTTAATATGATAATTCCAGTGTAGATCATCTGATAGATTTATCATTCTGATATTCTTAGAAAGCTTTAAAAAAATTAATTTATTTTTTGCATTTGAACCCCATCGTTTTAAAGTTTCCCTTTCATAACCACACATTTGTGTTTGGGTTGTGGCATATTGCTAACAGAAATACAAAATAAACTGAAGAAATTATCTTAATAACTAATTTCATTAGTAAATGACTAATCGGGGTATTTAAAACAAACTCTAAGTTGAAAGATGAAAAGATTCACTATTGTAGTAACAAATGGTTTATTTTAAATAAATGTTACTCAAAAACTAACAAGAAACTTCTCACAACATCATATTCAGAACGTTAAAAATAAGTCAATTACGAATACATTTCCCTCTCCTATTCATAAAAACAAAATTAAAAAATTCAATCTTCGTTCGGTTGCGACACTATTGAAGGAATATACATACACGTTTAAAGGATTGGTTAAAGGTTACAGCCAGACGTCCCTTTACATTTCGGTCACCTTCAATAAAAATCCGAATAATTTATGAAATACTGAAGATGAAGATTTAAACTTTTACCTGAGTATACAAATTGTCTGCAGGTATAGTTCAGCTTTTTAAAAAATTTTAAATCTGCCTATTCTTTGGATATTGTGCCTCTTTAATCTTGTCTGCAAATCTTGCTCCCAAATATAAAACAACATAGAATATAAAGTTACAATTATTCCGGTTTGCATCCCTTGATTCCAGAATCTGAGAAATAAGAGCCACCGTAGGCCACAACATATCTAGCTAATTATTTTTCCAAGGCAGACACAACGTTTGTCATACCGAAATAAAGGCTATTATTTTACCAGTTTGTGGCCGCTCTTTATCCTAAAGAAGTAATCCATCAAGAATGCTTTGAAGAAGAGTTGTACTCTTCTTCAAAGCATAGTTGCATTAAGCATAAGCATAGTTCTTAAAGCACAGTTGCATAAAGCATAGCTCTCTGTTGACTATGCCTACAATTCTGAGCAGACGGAATCTTACAAAGACACTCTAAGCCATAACGCTTGGTGTCTGTCTAATAAGGGAATGGATGATGATAGAGAATGTAACTGTATTGTATCTAACGCCTAATCTGTCATCAATGTGGTGTAAATTGTACAGACAAACTGAAAAGTAAAATAATTTGACAATGTCTTAATTTGAACACTGAGATTTTTTCACACAGCATCAGATATTAATTTGCTAGGTTAAAATTCATAGATTGAATTTTGAAGTTGCATAAGCCACTAACATTTTAACACAGTACTACTGTGCCCAAAAAGTAAGATCAATTTTTTTTTTTCAAAAACTCTTTATTTATTTTTCCAAATTTATTTCATAGCCTTCAAAGTAATCCCCTTCGGACACAATGCACTTAGGTCAACTTTCCTTCCAATCCTCAATGAATGCTAAAAAATCATCGGCAGAGATGGCCTTCAAAGCGCGCGGCGATTCACGTTTAATCTCTTCTCAAAACTCATATCTCTCAAAACTGGAATCTCTCTTCAAACCGGTGTTGGTCTTTTGAGTTTAGAGAATAGCCAGAAGGCGCACGATGTGAATACGGTGGTTGTGGAATGAAATGGGTTTCCTTTTTGACGAAAAAGTCAAGAAGAATCAATGCAGTGTGAGCTGGCGCATTCAGTGTTTTCAGTACCAATCGAGATTTGACGCGTTTGAGGCCCAAAATGGAATTGTACGATCCTTTTGAAATTCCAACATCCTTAGCAAAGTCTCTAATTGTAAATTGACGGTTTTCAAGCATCAAATCTTTAATGTTGGGGACGTGAACTTCATTGATTGAGGTTTATTGTCGATCAGAGAACTCTTTGTCTTCAACGAGTTATCTGTCTTCTTTGAACTGCTTATACCACTTCTAAACATTTCTTTCCAATATAATTTGGTTACCGAATGCCTTCTGCAACATTCTATGCGTTTCCGCAAACAAAATTGAATGCAAGTTCTTTGCTCAATAAATTCAGACATTTCAAAAATCGCCGGAATCAGTTTCATCGTCTCACAAAGCAAAGCGCAACTCAAACACTAATGAATACTTTGACATCAAATTTCAGACATACGACAAGGATAGTGACAGCAATCTAAAAAAGAAAAAAATTTAAATTTCATAAACCCCGGGAATTTTAAATTTGAAACTGGTCTTACTTTTTGGATATAGAAGTAGAACAAAGTAGAAAGGCCATTTTGTATAATTGATCCATATCAACCTATGCAGGGTTTCATTTTAATTCTGCGCTGGGCATCTGAAATTAATTTTATGAAGAAGAATTAAGTTTACTACTTTATTTTTCAGTAGTTTCTTCTCTAAAACTTCAAAGTTTGGTGTACAATAAACCTATTTTTTGGTGATCTTTCACATATCTCATGTGCTACCATTTCCATTGAACACTTAAGATCCATGAGGATTGACGTTTCAGGAAATTTTATGCTCTTTATACCATTTGTAATATTCTGAGTACCTTCCGCCAAGGTCAGATTTTGCATATTTAAGCATAAAGCAATCATTTTTTTAGATACTTCACTTTCCAGTTGTCTGCATACATCACATAACATGTAGCTTGTGGGAAATTCAATATTTTCCCCCTAAATCAACAAATCAAAATGAATTTCTTTTATGTGCTGCATACCAGATTTCAAAACAATTTGTAACAATTAAAAGGAGTTTAAATATGGTATGCAGCACATAAAAACAATTTGTACAGCATGTTAACATCTAAAAAACATCTAAAACATCTAAAAACATCTAACATCTAAAATTACATAATTTTTGTTTTCTCTCTCAAGAATCTCGTTATTAAGATTCTGTTGTATTACAGCTGATAGATTTGTCATTCTGCATATCCTCACAAGGCGTTAAAAAATATTACTTTCGTTTTAGCGTTCGAACTCTATCGCTTCAAAGCCTTACTTTCATAATGACACATTTTTGTTCTGCTCTTAACTTATTGCTAATAGAAAAATAAAATAAAATAAAAACAAAATTAAAAAGATTTTAATCGTCTAATGCCGATGTACAGTTTACCCATGGGTATCTGCATTTTTGGTGTTTGCATTTTTTATATTTGCATTATTGGTACATGAAATGGCAGCAGACAATGTCAAAAAGAGTGTTGTCATACCAAATTGTCGGATTTCAGCACACAAGCGATTTTTTTCGTTTTCCCAATGAGCCGGACTGCATTTGATCGTCTTCATGAACTTGTATGCCTGATTTTTGCAAAAGAGTTGACGTAAAACATTGTTGGTCTTGAACTTGTTGCACGGTCAAAGAGGAATCGGTAGGAATTTTGTTTCGAAGACAAATTTGTATACTATTTAAAAGAAGTTTATGTAAATTTTTTTGATGGCTGTACAAAATTTTTTGAGGTGTAGCACTTCGACGATCATAACGTCTCAATTCAGATTTAACAATCTCTGAGTAGGTGGGAGGTTTCTTTCTCGTAAAACGACGTATATAACCACAGTAGATTCTTGGGTAAGAGAGCTCTTCTGCAAGATCATCAAACAATACTGACAAAGGCATTTGATCTTCACCAGGTGCTAATGCCAATCCAGCATCAATGTTGGTATTGAGTTTATTAATGACCGTCTCGGCTGGAGCGGGATTTACGAATGGGTCGTCATAATCATCATCGTCTATATCAGACTCATCGTTCTCTTCAGAAGAGATAGGATTCAGGTCAGCGAAAGCATTTGAACCTTCAGGAAACGATTCTGTTCGAACTTTTTCGAGCCATTCCAAATCGATATTAACGTTTTGTGATTAGTATAAAGGCTTGTTCATTAGATACAAAGCCGCATTGTAAACACGATTGGGATTAACGCATTGATAAATAAAGTGCGATTTGAAAGAGAGACGTTTCTTCAATTTCACGTAGATAGTGGCTGAATCGTTTACATTGCGAGGAAGACAGTCGATCGATTTGTGCAAGTCGTTAGGAACGTTCGTAACGGATCTCTTGATACCATATTGAGGAACCCGACCAAGCTCTCGTATTTGCATGAAAAGGATACGAAGAGCAACGAGTAATGATCTTCTAAGTCATTCAACTCAGACAAACAGGCGGATTGCTCAGGATATCGAAAGCCATAATTGGCTGCAAGATTTGGAACGTTGCGTTTACGAATATGATCGCTGCACGGGTCAACAACAAGAGTTTTACAAGAGTCAGCTTCATCCAAGTCGACAGAGAAAATTATTGCAATTTGATTTAAAGAAACGTTCTTCGACTTTGAGCCACTGTTTTTCATGAGAGTAGTCGTTAAAATCGGAATGAGTATTGTTCAAGAAGCAATGGGAGCAGGAAGGAGTAACTGAAGAGGATGAATTAAAAGTATCCTTGAGAGGACAAGAACAGGAGGGAGAGTAAAGAGAAGGAGTTTGAACACATTTCGTGTGTTTAATATTGTCATCGTGAGGGTTGATAGCCTGTTGACGCTTGAGAGCTCGACGCTCCCGTTGAAGGGCATTTTGGCGGGCACGAGTTTCAGGCTTCGAACGGGCTATTCTTTTCCTTTCACTATCATGTGCTTTAACATTGTCTTCCATCGTTGTCAACATTGTTTCCAATTTCCATTGTTTCCTTTTTGGCATAACTGTATTTCGGATCGGACATCATTTCAGGTCGTTACCGAAAACAATACCATTGGATACCCGTGGTAAAAAACAATTACATTTCCTTTTATTCTCTCCTATTCACAACAACAAAATTAAATACTTCAATATTCTTTGGGCTGTGATACTACTAAAGGTAATGCAACCACGTTTAAAAGATTGTTACAAACAGACGTCCCTTTAAATTTATGTCACCTTCAATAAAATTCTGAATACCTTCCGAAATAAGGTACAGATTTAAACTTTTGCTAATGGAACTATAATTTGAGCTAAAAAACAAAATCGAAATTTTAAAAACTTTTGAGTACTGTGTTTCTTTAATCTTCCTTCAAACCCTCCTCCCAAATTTTAAAAAATATTAAATGTAAAATTACAAAAAGGCAGATTTTGTACCTTTATTTTTGAATCAGAGAATTAAGACAAACCTTACTGCAAGCTCTCGATTATAAATATCCCAGGCATGTTCGTAAGATGACAAATTTCGTGAATGATTTTGCCAAGGCAGACACATTAATTGTCTTACCGAAAAAAAGACAAATATCTTTATCAGTTTCTGGCAGCGCATAATCCCGATGAAATAAATCATCATGTATGCTTTGAAGAAGAGCACAGCATAATTTATAAATCGTTTCTGATGTACCAGTCTCTGTCTTCTGTCTCCAGTCTGTTGAGCACCTGCACTGCTAAACAGACAGAATCATACAATTTCTCTCTAAACCATCACTCTTGGCATTTGTATAATAAGGGAATGCATAATGATAGAATATAAAGCTGTATTGTATTTAATACATATTCGGGCATCTTTTTGGTGTAAATTGAAGTGAGGCAATCGGAAAAATAGCAAAATTTGGACAATGACTTAATTTAAACAATATTTGTTCCTCAAAAACCTTAGAATATTTGAACACTGATGATGTTTCACACGACACCATACCACGCGAAGGAGAAGATAAATATATCTTTTCACCATGATGTCTGATTCGCCTAACCCTCATTTAAATTACATTTGTTTCTACGATATCAATTAGGTTACGATAGGCTCAATTAGGTTACTATTAAGTTACGATATCAATTAATTATCATGTTGGACTTCTTTAGACATTTCATAAATACATATAAATGTATCGGATTTGATGGCATGGTGCTGATAGAATAATCTTAAAAAAATTACTATTCAAATGGGATTATTAATTATAACCTTTTAAAAATACCCTTGATTTATCATTTCGAATGTTTATTAATAATTTGCTCCAGAATGGCCCATTAGACTAAGGATCTCATGAAATTAGAATATTAGAACGACACAAATTGCTTGATTTTATATACAGTTATTATATTTTTTCATTGGAAATTTATTATAAAATTTATAAATTACTTCTGATCAATATATTAAATCAGAATCTTCTCGATTCATTTCTATTATCTATATTATATTTATTTTTACAAAATATTTTAATATTTTTCTACAAAAAACATTAAAATATTTACTACAAAATTCGAACATATATGGTGAGTTTAATTATAAACTTTTTTCACCAAATTATTTTTACCTAATCTAGGCTTGCAAAGCCCTAGCTCTTCTCTCCAACTTCAAAGTTTGGTGACGGTAAACCTACGTTATGTTATCTTGCCCATAGTTTATGTGCTATTTCCATTTCCATTGAACCTGAAGATTCACGATGTTTAACGCTTTAGGAAATTGAATGGCCTTTGCACCATATACAATATTCTGGATCCTTTTCAGAGAGGTCAGATTTGTCGTACTTGTGATTACTACAATCCTTTTTTTTATTTAGATTTTCTCTTTCCAGTTGTTCGCATACATCAAATATAACATTCAGGTTTGGGAAAATCCAATCCCTTTTTCTCCTAAAACAACACATGAAAAAGAATTTTACATGTGATGCATACCAGATTTACAAACAATTTATACAGCATATTAGTATCTAAAATTACATAATTTCGTTTTTCACTCATATCTTTTATTTTCTCGGTTAGAAATCCTAATATGAGATTCTTGTGTTAAACATCTGATAGATTTATGTTTCTTTATATTCTCAGAAGGATTTAAAGGTAATACCTTTGTTATTGCATTTGAACTGCTTCGCTTCTATGCTGCTACTTTCGAAAACAAATATTTTTGCTTAGTTCTTGACATATTGCTGATAGAAATACAAAATAAACTGAAAAACTTTCCTTAATAATTAATCTCCTTGGTAAATGACAAATCGAAATATTTCAAACAAACTCTAGGTTGAAAGATGAAAGATACGCCTATTGTAGTAACAAATATTTTATTTCGAAAACATTTACTCAAAAACTATAAACGAATTTCTCACTGCACTGCATTCATGTTGCCAAAAATAAGTCAATAAAGTAAAGTCAAGTAGTAAAATAAGTCATTAAGTAAAATAATTCAATTTCTTTTTTTCCTTATTCACCACAATAAAATTAAATACTTCTATCTCCTTCATGTGTTGTTTTAGCTGGAAAGTAAGGATTTTTCCCAAGCTAAATGTTATATATGAATTATGCAAACAACTGGAAAGTGAAACGCCTGACAAAAAAAGAGATTATAGTATGCATAAATATGCAAACTCTGACCTTGATGAAAAGTGCTCGGAATATTAAATATAAAAACGATAAAAACGTCTTGAAGCTCCAAATATCATGGATATTCAGGTTCAGTGAAAATTGAAATAGCACATGTGGTATGGAAAAGATCCCACAAAACAAGTTCACGGTACCCCAAACTTTGTAATTAGAGATTAGAAACTATTACAAAATCTTTTACGATATTTTCACAATGCTACTTCTATAAATAAGAAGGATATTAAAATCTGCCGTTGATGCAACACTATTGAGTAAAGTTCTACAGAAAACAGTCTGAAACATAATATGTGTCATTTTTGGAAAGATTATTGGTGTTTTTATCATGCAGCATTAACAAGTGGTATAAAATTTGGTCCACATAGTTATCAAATAAAAATACGTATCATGAAAATTATTAACCAAAAATTATATCAATATTTCAAAACCATAGTGAAATTAACTTCTTGAATGCCTTGAAATGCTTCACACACAATTCAAATAAAATTCTACATACTTTGATATGGAACTATTATAGAAAATTGGTTTCTTCTTCACTCCACTCTATTAAAATGCCAGCGGCTGATGCAGTTTCAAAATTCAATCTGGGGACTTTATATTTTAATGAATATGTATTTTTAATATGCATCTATAATTAGATAAATGAATATATATACTAATATATATCTATAATGACATAAATGTATATATGATTTAATCTAATTATACTAATGTACCCAAAAGGTAAGACCAATTATTTTTTTTCTCAAAAACTCTTTAATTATTCTTCCAAATTTCTTTCATCGCCTTCAAAGTAACCACCTCCGGACACAATGCACTTATGCAAAAAAATTTTCCAATCCTCAATGCATGATTGGGATGGCCTTCAAAGCGCAGCAATTCACGTTGAATCTCTTCAATCGACTCAAAACGGTGTCCCTGGAGTGGTCTTTTGAGTTTAGGGAATAACCAGAATAACACGGTGTGAATACGATGGTTGTGGAACGATATGGGTTTCATTTTTGGCGAAAAATTCACGAAGAATCAATGCAGTGTGAGCTGGCGATTCAGTGTTCGAAGCGATTCAGTTCAGTGTACCAATCGATATTTGACACGTTTGAAGCCCAAATTGGAATTGACTGATCCTTTTGAAATTCCAACATCATCAGCAAGGTCTCTAATTGTACATCGACGGTTTGCAAGCACCAAATCATTAATTTTTTGGACGTGAGCCTCGTCGGTTGAGATGGATGGTCGACCAGAGGGATCTTTGTCTTCAACGCGTTCTCTGCCTTCTTTGAACTGTTTATACCACTTCTAAACATTTCTTTCCTATATAGGAATGCTCACCGAACGCCTTCTGCAACATTCTATACCTTTCCGCAAACAAAATTGAATGCAAGTTCTTTGCTCAATGAATTCAGGCATTTCAAAAATCGCCGGAATCAGTTTTAGCGTCTCACAAAGCCAAGTGATTCAAACAATAATGAATATTCTGACGAAAAATTTCACACACATGTCAAGGACAGTGCCAAATTTTTTTTAAATTTTAAAAATTGAAATTCCATAAACCCCGGGAATTTTAAATTGAAAATTTGTCTTACTTTTTGGACACAGTAGTTCTAATAAATGCAAATGTCTAAAAATTTGCGTCATAAAAAAAATAAAACCTAATTCGATGTATAAAATATCGAATTAGATTTTATTTTTACAAGGCCTGATACGGACAAAATACACTCATGTCCATAAATTAAGGATAATGAAGTTCAGGCAAAGAAAGAGACAGAAGCAAAACAAATTTGACTTATTTGTAAAGTCTATTTATTAAACAAAAGGTAAAGAGCAAAAAAGATGCTATATGTTTGACATAATTAATAAAAATTGCGATTTTTACTCCTTGGAGCAAATTTAAAAAAAAAACCTATTTACAAAAACAGTACAACATGGTTAGTATGATGGTTAATATGGAGTATGTCTCCCGGACGATGCAATACAGGCCTTACAACGCCTAGGCATGCTGAGTATCAAATTATCAATCTGATCTTGGGGAATATTACACCACTCATCAAGCAATGCCCTCCGAAGCTCCGGTTGACAGGGAGGGGGTTGACGGGATGCAATTCGTCGGCCAAGCATATCCCGTCGCCCGTCATCACCGTGCAAACATTGTAGACGAATGCCTTCTATGTGTGATAGAAGGCATTCGTCTACAATGTTTGCACGGTGATGACGGGCGTTGCCATCCATAAACAGAAATTCAGCACCCATGGCGCCCCGAAACAAACGTACATGTTGTTTCAGAATGACATCCCGATAGATGTGGCCTGTCATCGTTACATTCTGAACATGCAGGTCAGTTCTGGAACCAAGAATAATTCCTCCCCAAACGAGCCATCCTGCACGACCGTAACGGTGTCGTTCAATGGTGTTCTCTTGGTGGTAACGGGTACCTGGCGCTCTCCATATGAAAGTCCGGCGAGAATCAGACTGCAAACTAAACCTGGACCAGTCGGAAAACATCACACAAGACCGCTGTTGCGGTGTCCACAATGCATGCTCTCCACTCCAGGTTAATCGCAGGCGACAGTGAGTTGCGGTAAGTGGAACACATCTGAGCCTACGAGAATATAGACCAATGTGCCCTAAGCGTCTGTACACGGTCTGCCTTGAAACTGTCGTACCGATAGCTGAAGAGACAGGTCTGACGCTGAGCTCCGTCTGTTTCTTTTGGCAGTAACTGCCGGTCCTCATTCGGCGTTGTAACTCGGGGGCGACCTGTGCTGTAACATCTACTCACATTACCATCATCTTGGAATCGTTGCCAAATCCTGGAGATGACACTTTGGGCGATTCCAAGTTCCTCGGATACTTCCAGCTGGGTACGTCCACATTCCAGTCGTCCGATAATTCTACCACGTAAAAAATCATCCAAATGCTTCCTTTGTGCCATAACTATGCGGTTATTGCACTGAAAGGCTTTTAAAGCGCGTGTGAACAATTTTACTTTTTTTTCCACCCTTCCTTATATTCCCCTCTCTTACACTCTCGTCATTGTGATGTACTATCCGCGCCATCTGGTGGTTTCCTGTAATTTGCATATTCTTCTTCAAGATGTGTGTGATAATACTACAGGTGAAATTTTTATTTTAGAGTTCAATTTTGTGTGATTCTGAATTATCCTTAATTTATGGACATGAGTGTAATTTTGTGAAAAAAATTTATAATTAAACCCGACATCCCTGTTTGAAATTTTTAGATATTTGCATTTATTACTATAATTAGATCATATTTCTTTATCTCATTATAGATACATATATTAAATTTATATATTTATTTATCTCCGTAACAAATAAAAAATGTGGTACACTTTAAATATTGATGTAAAATTCTGTGTTATATTATAATGAGAAAGAGTTATAGATTTACATATGATAAGGAAATTACAGTTATTCATGATTTCCTATATGATTTTATTTTTAAACTTTTAAATTCATATTTAATTTCAAACCATCTAGAAAAAATATAAATTCAATTATTTTTTTTAAAAAATATTTTACATATTAAATAATAAATTTAACTTTTAATTTAAAAAAGAAGGTTTTTCTGATTTTGTAGAACATTCTTGATTTCAGTTGTTCATTTGCCAATAAATAAAGCCTTGTTTTTTGTTCAGAATGCTCTGTTAAGTCGAAGTATAAGATTTGTGAAAACAAACATGGTCTTTGTGAATATGAGAAACTCAGATTCCAAATATGTCTAGGCCAAATATTAAGGTTTGTGAACAAGATTTAAAAAAAAAAGCTGACTAATTTTTTCATAGAAAATTATACCCACCAAGTTTGAAGAGTAAAAAAACAACATGTTATTGAACCCATATTAAAGAAGAAATATGTGCCTGGGCAAATAACTAGAAATAATTAGAAAAAGTACAAAAATGGCGCAAGGTAGTTATTGATGGTGGTACAGCACCTAACTTTAAAATTACGTATCGTAAATTTTGTCATAAAAGAAGTAAAAGTTAGTATCATGAATGTTTCACAGCAACTTGAAATAATTTCCGATAGTAGAGCGTTTGAGACAATGGAAAATGACTGGTGAATCTAATCACGATATTCATATTAAATGGCAGCAGATGTTTTCTACTCCTCTCATTTTCCATGAGAGAAATTAATGTTTGTTAGTCCAGTTATAAGTGGAGAAAGAGAAATGTCAAACAAATGTGTCTCCAATCCCAATTCAGCAAGCACCAAAGACATGTCCAATAAATCACAAACATAATTGAAAAGTCAGTTTTAAAACAAAATTTTTTTTAATGAACACTTGCTGGAACATTGGTTAAGGTCTTCTAGAAAGATTTGACACTTTTGGATGATTATTTGAGATGGTAACAAATTCGATTCTAGTAAGTCTATGATGAGACCTGGTCAATATATGTGGTCGTGAATATGTGGTTTTCCGCATGGGAACCGGTGACCTTCGTGAACCAAATTGCGATCCTAGTGCTGATTGAGTATCCCTTTTATAGTGAATGAAGCTTCAGTGTTAAAGATGACACGAGATGAGAAACTGGCGAATAGCAGTTTGTGGTAGAAACCTCTTCACATATTCACATACTGAGAATAATTGCATCACCAAAGTAACTAAAACAGCGGGTGATTCTTAAAAAATTATATGGAGTTAGCATGCAGCGAAACACATGTCATTGTCACTTAATTTAGAAAATCACTGTATACTAGGTTTTACTTTTATTATTAATTTTTCGAGCAAATAGCATACGAATCCACATCAAAAGTTTTTATGAAATTTTAAAAAATTATACATTATTAGTTTAGCAGCAATATATTAGATTTTCAAAAAAAATGTATTTTATAATATCGTTTCCATGCCTGTATATAAGATTTGGCAACACATCTCACACCAAATTACTAATTATAAACAAGATATAGAAGTAATTTATGATTATTCATTTTCTTCCAATTACATTACACTGAATGGAAATACTTCCACTAAATGTCGTTTTTTTGAATTGATTAAAAATTTTCACACCGACAGTTTGAAACAAATTAAATGTAATTAATCAATATATTTTATCTTCCTGATATAAATATTCCAAAAAAAAATCTCTAACGAATAATTATAGATAAGAGAAAGTAAAAACTCAATTTAAGCTAGCAGCTGTTAAAAAACAAAAGTTCTTATCCTAAAGTTCTTATCCAAGAAAAATTTCTTTTTTATTTGAAATCAGTATTAAGGATATTTCATCAATTTTTTTTTTCAAAAATATGCAAGACAGCATAAATTATTTTTTTTCACATGTTTATTCATGTTCCTACATGTATATCCATTAATATACAAGCTATTGCCTAAAATTAAGAGAATGATAAGTTCTGACTGGTTGTTGATTAGTTGGTGTCTTATGGCACAAGGACTATTGGCCATGCTGAGCTAAACAACGGTGCTGCTTTTATTCTGAAGAGATTAAAAGTAAAATATTTTAATATGTGTAGAGGTAAAAACAGAAAAATATAGAAATGGGTAAAAGATTAAAAAGTCATTTGAAGAACAGGTAAAATTCAGTACCTGATAAAATCGGGTAATTATGAAATTAAAATTTTGATATAAAATCTATTAAAATGGTTGCTTTTAAACGGTCAATTAAAAAGTAATTAAAAGATACTGACTAAAATAAGATAAAATGGTGCAACAAATTTCAAATAAAAGCTATAAAACCAATTTACACAATAAATAAAAAATTAACATGGGAACTGTCCCCCAATAAGTCAGATAAGACAACATGCTGACGACCAAAAAGGTTTAGTCGAATTTTTTGAAATTTTTGGCATTAGACTAGTATATGTTGAATAGACGAAACAGTATCACATGTGGTTAAGTCGGAGCTAGATATGAGCTAAGAAGGTGCGAATATGTGAAATATAGTAAGTATGGCCTATACGAAGTCGTGTCAGCTTGACACTTTGACGTCGATTTAAATCATAATTGAAAACGTTTGAAATAAGTCCAGCAAAAGTGAGTCCAGATTCGTTAAAAACCCTTGACGGGAGGCTTAATACGACATAAAATCAATTTGCACCACAAATAAAAAAAAGATTAACGTAGGGAATGTCTCCCAGTAAGTCAGATAAGAAAGGATGCTGACGACCAAAAAGATTGAGGCGAATTCTTTGTAATCTTAGCCAGTATATGTTGAATATTTCGACCAGTATGTGTTGAATGGACTAAACAGTATCACATGTAGAACAAATAGGAGTTGGCTCCGAATAAAGTAGGTGTGAATGTGTGAAGTAAGACCTATACAAAATCGTGTCAGCTTGAAGCCTTGTTGTCGATTGACATCAATTTATTGAAAACCTTTGACGGAGGGCTGAATGCGGAACAGCTTATGATTGGCGTGTGTACTTCATGTATTTTGCCAGACAGAGGAGGATGTGAATTTTATAATAGTGTCCATTGTTCAAAAAGGAATGAAATTTTAATCAGCACAACTGCCGATTTGGCATCCGCGTTCGCCTTTTCATTTCCCAATATCCCAACATGACCAGATACCCTGCAAAAGAAAATGTCAAAATATTTAACTTGTCTTATAATATGTGAAAACTTTTATACGCTATTTTCCTGACTCTCCAGATGTTGAAAGTTATGAAGTACAGCCGTTCGATTATTTCCAACGATTTCAGAAGTTCCATTTTAGCTCTTTTAAATGTTACAAGACATAGTCATCCGATGATTTTAAAGTGTATGTACGGCCAGTTCTGAAGGAAAAATAAATGGTCATATTAGTTATATGCAATGTTTATAATGTATTAATAATGATTAACTGTGAAATTTAATGTGCACAATATTTTTAAAAAATCGTATAACATCTTTAAAAATAATAAATTTTATTTCTTATTTAGTAGTGTAACAAACATTTCATTCTAATTGTTGTATTAAATTGGTGATAATTTATATATTTTTTTCAGTTGAATATAAACTTTCCAGTCAACTATTTGGATGGTACAAAGTTAATCAAGTGGCCAATTTTTGCACATTTTTTCTTGCTTTCTTTAATTAGTTGTCTATTTATTAAATACCATTTATTTTAAAATGAAATTTTAGAAAATATTAGGCTCAAAAATTATTTACATATTTGTGAGACTCTACAATACTACAATAAAATGTAAAATACATCTTTTAAAGTAGGCTATTACTTCAACACAACCATGGATGAAAGCTTCACTGAAATGAAAATATCGAACAATGATGACAATTATATAAATAAATCTTATATTAAATTCAACAAAAGTACCTACGATGAATCCTTTGCTTACCCAGATTTACCCTATCAATTCACTTCCAATGAAGACTCCATAAAGAAAATTACTTTTCGCATCTTGATACTTATTTTCGCTGCTTGTGGCAACCTTCTTATCTTGGCAATCCTTATCAAGAATAGACATCAGAAATCTCGAGTTTATATGATGCTATTTCACCTTATTATCTCGGACTTGATTGTGGCTTTTGTAACGATCCCTACTGAGATGTCTTGGATGATCAGCGTGCAATGGAAGGCCGGCAACGCAGCTTGCAAAATCATGTTCTACATGAGAGCATTCGGTCCCTATCTTTCCTCAACGGTGGGGGCATGCATCAGTCTGGATAAATACTTTGCAGTAGTATATCCACTGAAGTTCGTCAACGCTCATAGGCGGTGCAAGATCATGCTTGCAGCAGCTTGGGCCATAAGCATTATTTGCAGCATTCCACAGGTAAATAAAGCTTCCTTACATATTACATATTGTAAAAGATACTGATTAATTAAAATATTAAAATCAAGACACTTCCTAAGCGTTTTGGTTTATATAGCAATGTTACTTGTCCATAGAAAATTTATGGCTTAAAATTGATTTGGCTGTAAAAGATACTGATTAACTAAAAGATTAAAATCAAGGCAATCAAGGCTTTTTGGTTCATTCAGCAATTTTACTTATCCATAGCAAATTCATGGCTTAAAATTGATTTGGCTATCTATTTTAAAACTATTAAATTGTAATCTTACAAATTGTATTAAAAGAAAATTTCATGAAATAAGCAAAATATATTTGTCTTCTTTTTGCAAAATTAGTGAAATTAATTACACTCAAGAGCCAAAATATTATGACCACCTGTCAATAACGAGTTGGCCCACCTTTGGCGCGCAACACAGCTTCAACCCGCCTTGGCATGGATTAATACCACCACTTAATACCAGTTAAATACCACTTCCACCTGATCACGTGCCTTCCACGTCATCCACGCGAGTTCATTGCAAAATGTAGGGGTGGTCATAACGTTTTGGCTCTTGAGTGTATATGATAATTTTTTTAACACAGTTGAATTCAAAAGAGTTAATTGTCGATAAAGGAATATTTATATTAGATAGCATGCTTCTTTTTTAGTATTATTCGGAGAACTTCATGTAAGAAAGATTTAATACATGCACTATATCATATATATATATATATATTGTTATGATAAAATCATTCTACGCCTTAAATTTAATCAATGTTAACACTTGACTAGGCATTGCAATGAAGGTCAAATTTAGAAATGTTTTTTTGAAACTACCAATGCCTTATTTTTTTCTTTACATGAAACATAAAAGTTTTTTAATCACATTTTAACAAGCGTTTTTATAACTAAAAGTTGTTGTAAAATGTATTTCAGAAAAAAAATGACAATTACTAGACAATTTAAAAACAATGCTGGAAAGTTTTAAATTCACTTTTTATTCATATATTGTGCAAGCCAATTACAATTCAGACGGAGCCAATCGTATTCATTTTAAATCAATCAAAGATAAAAAGTTTTAAGATTCACATTGTAAGAAAGACAGGCTGTAGAGTGTACTTCAATGGTAAATTAACAAAACAAAATTTTCAGTACAAAGATATTGCATACTTCCAATTACAAATAATTAAACAAAAAAATAAATAAAAATAAAAAATAATTTTATTACCAATCTGCAGGGGTCGTAATAACATATTCTTCGTAATACTACAATGTACACTGGTGTCCAAAAGTTAAGCATAATTGATAATTATGTGAATAAAGAAGGAACTGTAAATCAGAACGGCGGGAAACGTGATATGCGAGTGTAAAATGGTTATAAGATAAGAAAGCAAATCAAAAGAACGATAATAATTAATTTTATTATCCAAAGTAGCAGTTTGCACAGCGATTTACCATACTTGCTATGAGATGATGAATGAGTTGTGGACTCAAACGGTTCCAAACTTCTTGGAGAGCTCTCTTCAGTTCTGTAACGGAGCTTGGTGGGTGCGAAAGGGCATATCCCATACATGCTCGATAGGATTTAAATCAGGGGAGTTCGCAGGCCACAACACCAACCGATCGGTGACATGGCGCATTATCATCCCTGAATATGAAGTCAGGACCGACAGCACCTCGAAACAAGCGAACATAAGGCTCAAGAACTTCGTCTCTGTATCTATGACCAGTCACAGACCCCGTGTCAAAGAAATGGAGGTATGTGCGGCCGTCCATCGTGATGCCCGCCCATACCATTACTCCCCTTGATGGAAAATGATGTCTTTCCGTTATGTTTCTTGGTTCAAACCGTGTTCCACGTTCTCTCCATATCGTTACACGACGAGAATCACTACTCAGACTAAACCGGGACTCGTCACTGAACATCGCATTGGCCCACTCTCCCACACTCCAATGTTGATGTTTTAAACTCCAGTTCAAACGAGCGCGTTTATGCGCAGACGTGAGGGGAATGCGAACCGCTGGTCTTCTGGCATACAAGCCAGCATGATTGAGTCTCCTGTAAACAGTTTGTCTCGAAATTCGTATTCCTGTGGCGACTGTGAGCGCCGAACCCAGTGCTCTGGCAGTACTGCCCCTCTGACTTCGCGCACTTATTACCAGATATCGGTCTTGGCTAGGGGTTGTGACTCTTGGTCGACCTGATACTGGTTGTCGGGTAACATCTCCCGTTCTTTGAAACCTCTGCCACAGTCTTGAGATCACAGACTGGTCCACATTCAAAATTCGAGACACTTCGGCTTGTGATCGTCCGGATTCCAGCATTCCAACGATTCTTCCTTTCGCAAACATGTACAATTGGCGTCTTTGTGGCATCATTCACCTTGTTTGATGGTTAACAACGTTCCTTCACACAGCAGTTGCACGAAACTTGCCTGAACTGCCTATGCTGCGTGAATCGGTTTCTCTGCGTTCCGACATGCGCAGGTGTTTCGAGCAGGACGTAGTCGACTGAAAAGTTTTGCATAAACCCAATGTTTCTTCTTCACGCAATTAATATCCGCAAGAAATTTTGAATAATTTTACGAATATTTACTCCATATTTTTCGCATTTTACGATTTATGCTTAACTTTTGGACACCAGTGTAGCTTTTTATTGTTTCCAGGAAATCAAAAACATATATTAATGTGGAGACTAAACAAGAAAATTCAGGATTTTAGAATTTAAAAAAAATATTCGATAACTGTTCCGAAAGTAAACGAGAAATTTAAGGAAATTTTTAAATTACCACTTTTCTATTAAAACTATATTTTCAAAGAGTGCTTAATAAGTAAGAAATAAATATACAAATACTAATTTAAAAGACCAAAGTAGAACTAAAAATGAGTTTCTTTATGAAAAGTAGGATCAAAAATTACAATATACGGAAAGCATGATTTCTAAAAATATTAGATATTTAGGCAACAATACGTTTCTGAGCACATAAGTTAATGTTTATATACAGTAATAATGCAAATAAAATTGAATAACCAAAAGGGTTTGTGATAAAAATCTAGAATCCTGAACCCTTTGAGCCAAATGCATTGCCACGATACCAAGTGCCAAGTAAACATAATAATGAATGGAGCAATTAGTTTAGTGATAGTGATAAAACGATATTACGCCATAATACAACACTAGGGTGTCAAGTCCCCAAGTAAACAAATAAAATGGTTGCCGAAATTCGGTATCGTTGGAAAACGCTATTTCGACAAAATTCTACGCCAAAGACAACATTGATAGCCAAACAGCTATTAAGTGATATTTTATTCCTTAAATTGCTTTTAAGATAAATTTTATCCATCTAATGCAAAATATTATCGCTATCCTTCCAAAATTTTATTCCTGAAACGTCTTTACGCCAAAATTTATCGCTTTATCACTTTTTTTTTTCAGAAGGCGAAATTTTATCTTTAAATTGCTATTAAGCCAAAATAGATTGCTTTATCGCCAAATTTTATAGCTGAGAGAAATTTTATTCCAAAAATACTTTTCACCAAATGTTATCGCTTTATACCAAATTTTAGCACTTTCATGTCAAAAACTTTATGCCCAAATTGCCTTTACTCCGAATTATGTCTCTTTATCTCCAAAATTTTACCACTTTAAATTATTTAAGGATTTTTTTTTTTACCCTAAACGATTTCGCTTTAATGCAAAAATGTAGCACTATTTAGCCAAAATTTTATTCCTAAATTGTTTTTATGTGGAATTTGTTTCGCAAACTCATAAAAATGTATCACTTTAACAACTATACTAATCGCTATTACAATAAAATTATTCCAAAATTATTTACTAATACGCCAATTTTTTTTTTTTTTTTTTAATTATGTCAAAAATATTTCGTGTTGGCAATTTCGCATGATAAAACAATATTAATAAAAAAAAGGGGGAAAAAAGTTTCGTAAAATAACTTACATTTTATTTTGACATATCCTTTGCTGGAGGCAAAAATGATCTTTTCATTGCCTCCCTAAAAGGTATCCTTGGATAGCCATATCAACTGAATGAGAAAGCAAGAACAACATCACAAAACCACAGAAAAGTTTAATAAGTTCCATCGGCCTTTTCCTTCTGTGTACTGACGTTCTAAAATGTAAAAGTTACATTTTTCGCGAGCATTCAAACAACTGTAGCCACAAAACCTTAACTATGTCACTAGCATTAAAAAATAACGCCACAAAACCGAAGAAAACTTTAATGCATTCGAGCGGCGTTTTCGCCGTAAGCTAGCATTCTAAAAATAAAAAGGATAATTTTTTCGCCCAATTTCCAATAACGGTTGTTACTAAGCTTAACTATACTAATAGCATTAATAAAAGCATTAGAAAATAATAATTTGATAATCAAATTTGAGTTATTAATGTAAAAAATCTTTTTTTTTTTTCATAAGTGGCAACATTATAAAAATTGCTTATATTCTGTATCAGTGGCTGACTTACGTTATGAGAACGGAATAATTATTTTAAAGAATATATTCTGTTCTTATTTGCTATAAATACAAATTCTGCAAATAGCAGTCAAATTAACAATAAAATAGTCATTATATTGTTCGAAAATAAAAAAGAAATTACGAATTCCTCTAATTACAGTATTGCAACCCTAAAAAAATTGGCGAGGCGTTGGCGAAATGTTTCAGGTTGCAAGATGGCGACTTTCTCTGGGATACAGTCTTCTAGATTTCAACCAAAAACAATTTAAAAAAAAAAAATGGCGACTGCCTCATGAGTACAGTATTTTAGATTTAGTCGGATTTGTTGTTCAAGGAAGTTCTTTCGTATCTTTTAAAAGTGTGACAATAAATTCTTTTTTTTTTCAGAGCATCATCTTCCATGTTGAGGATCACCTAGAGTATCCCCAGTTCATCCAGTGTGGGAGTTTTAATTTCTTCCCTACGCAGCACCACAAATTTGCGTACGATATATTCTGCTTAATAACAGTTTATGGAGCCCCTTCTTCCATCATTATATTCTGCAATTGCAACGTCCTTTGGGTTATGGGCAAACGATTCAGAGAATTGAATGGTGAGCATTTTTCCTTTCTTTTTTTAATCTTTAAAATATTCTTAAATTTGTTTGAAATTTCATAAATCAGGAGTTATTATCATGTGTGAATATGATGTTGTCCTGGTTAGGGGTCTGTAACGTTATGAGGGCCAAATAAATTCTATTAAATAAAATTCTATTTCATATTTTGGCCCAACATTGTACTTTGGGCCCCTTAACTCTTGAAATGCTTCATGAATAACGTTAATCTTAAGGAATTTTCTGGAGAATTTGGCTTTTGTTTGAAGTGTTTTTGTCGTATGATTTTGAAGCACTTTTCACGTCTTGACTTGGGATTCTAAACATTTGTATATCCAACAGCTATAAGTTTTCGTAGTGCATTGATCAATTCCTTCTTCTTCAAGTTTCATATTTATCATTTTTGGCATTTTCCCGTGCTTATTGAGCTGTAAAGTGCTTCTTATTGTATTTGGAATACTTTATTCTTCATTTATGCCTAGAATTTTCAAATAGTGATATATTCTTTTGGTTGTTGAATATGATAGTGTTTCTTGTAGTATTGGGAATACTTCATTCTTCATTTATGCCTAGAATTTTAAAAACTTTGATATATTCTTTTGACTATTGAATGTGTTAACGTTTCTTGTAGAATTTGGAATACTTCATTCTTCATTTACGACGGCATTTATCTAACTTTCGTATATTCTTTTAGAGAATCTTGAACAATTCATTCTTCATGAAGTCCTACATCTATTCAACAATGCTATATTCATGTGGCTATTTGAATTTCACCATTCTTGTAGTATTCCAATCAATTGCTTCACATATCTCGTGAATTATTAAACATTGTTATATTCCTGAGTTTATTCATCCGTTCTCGAATGTTCATGCATGATAAGTTGAAATTTGCCGAGCAGATTTCTGAGGTTTTTCTTGAATTGTTTTGATATATTGAATACAAATATGCGATATATTGAACGATATATTAAATATACGATATATTGAATATTAAATATTATTGAATATTAATATATTATTATTGAATATTAAATATACGATATATTGAATACAAATATCCGTAAATTCTTTTAAAAATCATTGAAGACGGAACTCAAGCAAATGATTTAATCACATGTGCAATTATTTTGCTACGTATACTCTGTTTTATGGAAAATAAATTTATAATGAAAGGCACTTTCATTCAAAATATTAAAATAGTAAATGAAAATTATTAATAAGAATATTTGAAATTAATAAAAATGAAATATTTACATAATTATGGCAAAGAGATAAGTGTATTCACAAAATATTCTAAAATTAACTGTAGGAAATTTTATAAGAAACATAATTAAAAATATTGCAACAGTTTTAAAATAGTGAGTTATTGGAATGTCTATTACTTAAAAATTCATTTAAAATCATAAACTTTTAAAAATTCCGCCAGTTAATAATTATATAATAATTTGAATCATTATTTCTTAACTATCATTTTTTTTTTCATTTTAATTGTTCTGTTAATATTTCCAATTAATTTAATTTTTGGATTTGAATTATTTTTAAATTAAAAAAATATTTTATTAAAAGAATAAAAATTCTAAATAATTAATCTTTTATTAAATCCCATTTTAAAATAAATGGTTTGGCAAAATTTGGACAATCATTTTACATAATTCATTTTTATTCAAAATGAGTTTCTATGTAATCAAAGTCTAGCAAAATAAATATCCTTTTACTGTCATCAATTAGCAACAAATAATTAGTGCTGTACCCTGCACAAAAAATTAATAAAAAATATTTAATATAACTGCCATGAATCAAAGCACATTAGTTAATTTGTCAGGCAGCAATCAACAGCGATCTTCAGTGTTAATTTTTTCTTGCACGTAGTTGGCTTAGAAATTTAAGACGCCTAGTAAACAAAATGGCGTAATTTTGTTGGGCGGTCTCCTAATGGTTTTTAATCATCTAGCGCTCTCTTAACCATAGGGAGTTAGTCATTAAAGATTATATTGACTTTTAAATAGTATAATAGAAATAAAGTAATTAAAAGTGTAATTGTTACCGTTTTTTATTATTTAATTTTTTTTATTTAACTTTTTTGTATTTTTATTTGTGTTTTTAATAAAATCACACAAACATTTCTTTTGTTTTTATTAATAATCATAACAAGAAGATCTTAGCATAATATTTAATTCATGAATGACACAATTTTTGTTTTGGATATGGGCCCGTTTTTTGGTATATGAAAATAATAGAAACTTTGAAACAGAAATGGATAGATATATTATTTATACATTAAATCGACTGCACTAAAAATCTCGGGTTTTGCGATGGAAAACTTTCAAGTACGCAATCAATTAACTCTATTTAATTGTGTTAATCAACTGAATTGCAACATGAGAACATCTACATTACATCATAAGTTCACTTCGACACATTTACAACTTTTCAGCTTTGTGAATATCTAATGATAAATGAAAAATTTATTAAGGTTGTTCCTTTTTTAGTAGGGGTGAGAATGTATCTTGGTGGTGTGTTCCACTAATAACTTCCTTGGGACATTACACCTACTACTGCCTACTACACCTACTACTGCTTACACCTACTACTGGGAAAAAATTCTAGCAATAACCATACCTTGGAATATTGTAGAAAATATGGAAAACTGCCACTAAAAAGCCTGGTTAACTATGATAGACACTTACAGATGTTAGAACAATCATACCTGATTTTCGTCATTTTTAAAAGCAGTAACTATTATACACACTGTCAGCGGATGCATACCTCATTCACTCTAGATGAGTTCCTTATCACTGTAATAAACACATACCGACATTAGATATTTTTTTATACAGCTCAAAACAATTAATGGATATTATGATTTTGAGTATAACTGTGGACGAAAAAATATTTTGGTGACTGATATATGATGCATAGATGTTGTAAGATATAAGAAAAGAAGAAACAACGAATCAGCAGTAGTATATTTTAATGGATATATTTTTCGGTAAACAAAAATGCACAATTCTAACATATTATACAAACAAACAAAAAATGTGATTTCAAAAGTGGTATATTTCACCTAACCAAAAGCATTGCACACACCTACGAGGCTTGTAATCAATGAAGTTATCAATGAGGGAATGGAGTATTCTCACTCACTCTTGTAAAAGAGAGCTTTCCAACAGCTGAATTGTTTCTGGGGCTGATAAGCGACTAGCAGCCCTTCTTTCTAGAATGTCCCAAAAATGTTTTATTGCTATCATATCTGGGGAATATGCAGTCCAGTCCATTCAAAGTATTCATTCACGGAATACTAAATTGTCCTAGCTAAGTACTGTGTAGCTTGGCGTTATAATCAGTGATTATTGCAGTACTGCAATATGTCAGAGGATCTCATGACTATCATCACTCCGCCTACTCTAAATATGACAACTATTCTCTCTTGGAGTATTTCGTGTACAAAAAAGTCTTCTGTGTGATGATCTTTATCACCTTTTATCACTTTGTACACTAAAGCGGGAGTCCTTCGTGAAAAGCGTGCTGTTCCACTCTTTTTGTTTCAATCTAAGATGCTTCTGTGGCCATCTACTGCAGGCAGCATAGTTGTCTGTGTCAACGAAATACAAATCGTAGGTCTGAGGAATTACAAACCCATTAGGTGGAATCGGCTTCGAATAGTTTGAGTCGAAATTTTAGTACCAATAGCCCACGTGCTGTTTCAAGAAAGTAGTATTCGTATTGTGGTTTCTTCTGGCCGTTAATGTTCAATACCGATACACAGTTTGTGCTGTTGCACGCCTACAAACTTCTCCCATCTTTAATGAGCATTTCCAGTATTTTATAGTTTGGAAATGTCATTATTTGCATACGACGCTCCCACTACAACGGATTGTGTTTGACCAGCCTCTAAGCGACCGATGGCACTACAGGTTAGGGACTCAGCAATTTCAGCTTTCTGAGGCTTTGTAGTCACTGTTACAAAACATTTAACTCGTATCAATTATTTTTAATTTTATCCTACAGAAAGAGTGCTACAGGTCTCTTTTCAAGTTTTATATGAAACGAGCAGTTTTCGACACATAGACAAAACTTGGATATTCTGAACTTTGTAAACGTTATTAATTTTCTTTTTAACCTCTTCTATTTCATTTTTGTTAAAAAAGTTATTGATTCTATGGTTATTTCTTACAGAACTCACAATATCCCCTAATTGTTTTGAGAAGTGCAGAATGGAACATGTGTCAATGTGAACTACTCACGTGACACATTATTCATTATTAGATAAATATGCACGTCAATGTGAACTACTCACGTGACACATTATTCATTATTAGATAAATATGCACGTCAATGTGAACTGTCACGTAAAATATCTATCAAAGTTTTTCGACACCATGTTGGCTCTTGGTTGTCATCTACGTTGCTATTATATATAATTTCGTGTTTTTTAATTTACGGTTTTTAGTTATTTAAGATATTTCTATCATAAAGTTTGGAGAAATATCAATAGAAGTTTAGCAGATATTATTGCGTACATCTATATACTAGGTATAAAGTTATCAATTGTGAGAAAATGTATATATAATATGCAGTTTTTCCCTAGTAGAGCTTACTGAATAATTTTACAAAATTCATTCAGTAAAATTGGTGTAAATTTATGAGAAAATATTACTCTTTCTCAATAATATTTACTCAAAAGGAGCATCAAAATAAAGATAATTTATTAGATGAAAGGTAAATTTAGTAAATTGAATTTTTGTGTGAATTTAAATAATCATGAAAATAATTCTAAATAGTTAAGTAAAAAACTAAGCTAGATGTAATTTACAAAAAATTTTAAAATTTCAATAAAAATTTGCAAGGTAATCAAAAAATTTCTTAATGAAAATAATACATCATTATATTGAATATTAGTTTTAATTTCTTACTTAATTTAAAGTTATATAGTGGGGGGAATCTGAAATAAAATTATCTATATTTAGCTTAAAATAGCGAAACCTGAATTTCAGATAAACATGCAAAATAAAGGTGATTATTCGTTCATTCATACACAATTTACATAAAATGCCTTCTAGTGCTTCTAGGAACAGTGTAAGTTAATATTTATTTGCGAGGATACGAAATACAACAAAGGAACCATGAAATCCATTATACTATCAATTGGAAGATTTTTTTATTTTATATGGTAATATGCAAACAATTCATTTGAAACAAATCACCATGATCCCATCCGAAATATGCTTGCATACATATCATTGATTTACTCGTATGTGATTTGGAATTGAAATCCTTGATAAACCTAAATATAGGGGATATTCTCAGAATGGAATTCTGGTGGAATTCTTAGTACATTATAATCTCTAGATTTTTTTTATTTTTAGCTAGCCTTACCCAGGAATATAGAAGATTCTTCTACCACCGACGGGGCGACATTGCCTTCATCAAAAGAGCCCGAGCCAGAACCCTACAAATGATGATTACTACTGTCCTAACTTTTTTCTTGTTCTGGATCCCTTACTTGGCTATGATCCTCTGGTATCTTTTCCACCCAACCTCAGCTGAAAAGATTGATTCAAGAGTGCAGTCCTTCATTCTTATATTTTCCGTGTGCAGCTCTTGCATTAATCCTTTTATCTATGGAATCTATGTATTTAACTTTAGGCTAGTCTTCAGTTCTTGTTGTAGAAATTCAAATCCCCAAACTCGTATCACTACACGAGCTAACAGATTGCAATTCCTTGACACATCCCATCTGCAAGTATCCGTAAAAAGTACCATGAATTGCTCAATTTCCTGCCCTGTCCTGTTGCAAGATCTGAAAGTCGATGACGGTAGACCAATGACTAGTGTATGGAAGTGCCATTGCAGCAAAGATATGCGCATATCTGGCACATCTCAAAAGGCTGAAATTGTAATCCATAGTTTAGACCATTAAGAGAATATTTCCAGCACATCTTCAACAGTAAGAGTGGTTTACTTACACTTGGAAAACTCGCGCTTATAATAGTAGCGAAGCCCTCAGTTTTCCTCTTTTTCAACTGGAAATCAGAATTCAGAAATCAGAAATCAACCTCAAATTCAAATATCCTATCAACAAAATGATTTTTTTCTTTTATGCAAATATTTACATGCATTTTAATATGTATTAACCTATAGGATATTCAATTAGTTACTGAAAATTATGCTTCCGAATTTATGTTTAGTTTAAAATGCTAACTGCTAACTGTTAGATTCATTTATAGTATTACAAAATTTCAAAATAATTTTTTATCGTGCTGTATAGTTTCTATTTTACCAATTCACTTTTATGGTACTTTTTTTTCCTGTATTGTTTTTCTATTACAATTTGTACTTTTGTTATTTGGATTAAAAAATTTCTCAATATAACCAAATATGAATAAACCTTTGATCTATAATAAACTAATTACTTCCAATTAATATGATCGTGTAATAATGAACAACAAGGCAATAGAAATTTGGGGATCACTTTTGATGCATGCGTATCCTTTAGTGTTTTTGTTGTTGTTTCTTATCCCACTTGGCTGGCCAATTCCACGAGCCCATACGTACTCATGATTGAAGGGGAAGGAAGCAGCTTCTCTTGCACCCGTAGGTAGAAGTCTGACTTTAGCTCCGTGACGCTCTTACAGTCATAGGAGACCGGGACCTACGGCTTACAGTGGATTCCGAACCACTACAAACATCCATGGCACCACCGGGATTCGAACCCGAAACCTGTGGCACCGAGCGCCTGAGCGCTAGACACTCGGCCATTCAGGTCCCAAATTTGTGAATGTCAACGGCACGCGGTGCAACAGGTGGTCACCCACCCAAATACTGACCGCGCCCAATGATGCTTGACTTCGGTGATCTAACGAGAACCGGTATATTCAGCATGATATGGCCTTTAGTACTAGTGCAAAGCATGATTGTAAAAACTTTTCACTATGACAGCTTTTGGCAAAGTAGATTTGTCTACATAGCTTTGGTCATGATTTCAGTGCATGTAGCATCATTTTTTTCAGGGATTTTCTTCATTTCTTTGAAAATAGCTTTTTTAAATCCACTCAGGGTTGAAAGTTTCCCCTTGTTTAGTTACTGTTTTTAAATGTCCCCAAAAAAATAATCATATGGTGCAGCTTCAATACTATTTGGCATACACTGATAAGACTTTATGCATTGTACTTTCTCCTCTTTAGGTAATTTCAACTTTCTTTCAGCAGTATGTGAAGTTGCCCAGTTTTGATGAAAAACTCCGTCACCATTTCGACACATTTCGACAAAAACGACTTTAAAAAAACTTTGAAACGTTTTGAATTGTAATATTATGAAAATACTTACAAGCAAAAAATTAAACTTATAGTGGTAGATAACATCAAAAGTGATCCCTAATATTTTGATCCAGATGTTGTAAAATATGTAATACAGTGGTATGCCGAATTATAACTTATAATCCTACTGAGCAAATATACTTTGAAATATTTTGTCATTGATTTATAATTTTTTTTTTAATATTTAGATGCTAAAAATTTTAGATTCTAACATACTATACTACTGTGTCCAAAAAGTAAGACCAATTTTTCAATTTAAAATTCCCAGGGCTTATGGAAATTCATTTTTTTCTCTTTTAGGACTGTCCTTGGCATTTGTGTGAAATATGATGTCAAAATATTCATTAGTGTTTGAGTTACGCTTGATTTTGTGAAACGCTAAAACTGATTCCGGCGATTTTTGAAATGTCTGAATTAATTGAGCAAAGAACTTGCATTCAATTTTGTTTGCGGAAACGTATAGAATGTTGCAGAAGGCATTCGGAGAGCATTCCTATATCAGAAAGAAATGTTGACAAGTGGTATAAACAGTTCAAAGAAGGCAGAGAACGCGTTGAAAACGGAGAGCCGTTTAGTCGACCATCAACCTCGACCGACGAAGCTCACGTCCAAAAAATTAAAGATTTGGTGCTTGCAAACCGTCGATTTACAATTAGAGACTTTGCTGATGATGTTAGAATTTCAGAAGGATCAGTCAATTTCCTTTTGGGCCTCAAACGCGTCAAAACTCGATTGGTACCGAAAACACTGAATGCGCCAGCTCACACTGAATTGATTCTTCGTGATGTTTTCGCCAAAAATGAAACCCATATCGTTCCACAACCACCGTATTCACCTAATTTAATGCAGTTCGACTTCTGCTATTCCCTAAACTCAAAGGACCACTCCAGGGACACCGTTTTGAGTCGATTGAAGAGATTCAACTTGAATCACCGCGGGCTTTGAAAACCATTCCTGCCGATGATTTTTTAGCATGCATTGAGGGTCGGAAAAAGTTAGCAAAAGTGCATTGTGCCGGGAGAGGATTACTTTGAAGGCGATGAAATAAATGTGGAAGAATAAATAAAGAGTTTTTTAAAAAAAAATAATTGGTCTTACTTTTTGGGCCCAGTAGTAAGCTTCTATAAAATGCATATGCATAAGCAAAATTCAAAATTTGTATTACCCCATTTTACTCATACTTCCAATTTAATCATATCACGATATATATTTTATGAAAATAGTTAAATTTCTTTTTTATTTATAAAACGCGTGCAGGAAACAGGACAGAAAATATGCATTTTTTAATTTTCTTTTAAGAAATGCATTTGTATAAGTATAAAATAATGCAGTTTAATTAAAGACATGATGTTACTACTAGAAACTATTAAACCGGCATAAATCTCTATTTAAAAAGAAGATTTAACTTATTTTAAACAATCAAACTCATTAATTCCTTCTTTCACTCTATAACATCATTCATACATGTCAAGATAATTATAAAAGCGAAAAAAATATTATATTTTTAACAATAATATTTATACTATTAAAAATATAAGTAATATATTTAAAATACAGTGCTCACAATAAATGTCATGATTTCATGTTAAATATTAACTTATTATGAATGTATGGATTCAGAAAAATAAAAAAGTCTCTTTATAAGAATATTATTCCTTAAGGAATTTAAGTTTTTTTTTACCTTAAAATCATTTTTATTTAGTTAAAATCTTCGCTATAAAAGCATGATTATAAAAGTTTCATTATCATTCCTTCATTAAGTTGAAAATACATTTTCTAGGATAGATTAGATATCCTTTTGTATTGCCTTGGTGTGTTTCAATTTCAAAATGACTAAAGCATGATTATAAATGTTTTCCTATGTATCATGTATCTTTATGTATATCAATAAGTCTAATGATACACTGTGTTAGATGAAGTTGTCTTTGAGGCCAACCACATAGATGAGGTGAATCATGAATGTTGTATAAGTGTCAGGGACTGCTATGTCAAGTAGTAGTTTGTGTTCCATAACCTGTGAAAAGTGTGAATTTATTGTACTTTGAAGAATAAAAAATTGTCGTAGCCAAGCAGCTAAATTACAAAACTGTCTACCCTTGATTGCTTACGATATGTAGACTAAATATGTGAGATGATTTAAAAAAGTGAAACGTCCAACAGAAGATAAAGTGTTGGCCATCCAAGTATCACTGAAGACAGATGTTAGCAAAAGAGTTTTGTTCTAATAAGAGTGTTACGATAGGTAAATACTGATGAATTTAATAAAGTTGGTGAAGTGAATGTTTAGAAATACATTTTGCGTAAACTTCTGTATATGGAACTGACATCATCCACTTCGTGTATTAACTCTATGGCCAATCGACATAAACATTCGATGTAGGCAAGTAGTCGCAGCCTCCATTTACATATAAATTAAGAAATGCCAATATACATATGTTCTCTGATTTTACAGCTTATCATTGTTCCACTACATAAACATTTCTTCTGTTCTATATGTCTATATGTGTGAGGCAAATTTTAATATTTTTTACAATGACACAGATTGTAAATTGTTCATGGTTATATGCTTGTAAAGGAAAAATATGCATGTATACCATTTTTTATATTGTTAAATGTAAATATGTACTAATGTAGGAAAAACTTTGATTAATTATTTCATAATATTGTGCATGTTCATTTGCATGCATCATAACAAAGAACTATACCTAATTCCTTTATATTGCTCATTATAAATATCTGCTTGTGTGAAGAACTATCTTACTTCCCGAATCAAAGAGCATTCTTTTCCATTATGTCTAGTTTATACCTAATCTAATTGTGATATATTTATATTACTCATTTACTATATGTTTATGTACTATATGTTTATATTACTCATTTAACTTATAAATATCTGCTTGTATGAAGAACGATTTTACTTCCCAAATCAAAGGGATTTCTGTAATACTCTTATGTGTAGTTACTACCTAATCTGATTGAGATACATTTTATAATTATCTCATAATATTACCTAATCTGATTGACAACTGATGGCATAACAAATGAGGACTTCTATGAAAGTCATAACAAATGAGGACTTCTAAGGATGGCATAACAAATGAGGAGTTTTTATTCATTTGTTACAAACTGAAGATAAAGACCGTTTGAAAATTGAAGAATCTTTGACAAGGACAATTCTTTATAACATTTTATCTTTCGTATTTGTTTCAACGCGTCAGAAAAACAACTCTATCATATTTCTTATATATCTACATATATATTACATATCTACATGTATAATTAGATGATGCTCGTATAAATAAATATATTGTGCATTATTACTTGTGAATTTATCTATTTAAGCCAGAATATTGATTTTTGTTTTTATAAAGGCATGTTTTTATTGACATGTGGGAAAAATGTTTTTATGCTTTGTAAAATATTTTAACATTTCTTATTATTTAAATTTCTTTCTGAAAAATACTTAAATTTGCTTATATGTATAATGTATTTTAGCACATTTCTATATTTATTCGATGGACATTAAATCCTTATGTGAAATTAATTGTAGTTTAAAAATAATACTGAAAAATAACTTCCCAATTTGTCACATTACTTTCTTCTTCCTAATATCTCTTTTATTGGTGTCACATTTGTTTTCATGTAATTATGAAATTCAAGCAAACTGAATAAAACATTTTTGGCTTTCTCTTGCTCTTATTTCACAATAATCATCAAATTGGTTCATACTAACATTCGAAATTTAAAAAATAATAAAGTTTTGAATATTTATATGTTGGTATTTTATGAAGTTTTTATGAAAATTCTAACTATTTCTTGTCAAACATAAAATAATTTAAAGAGTTTTTTATTTATCAAATAATAAAAAGCAACTTTTCATTCGTAATTAGTTATATTATCAAGTCGATCAACACATTATAGAGAAGAAATCATGATAAATATGTAGAATCATGTGCGGATTTTAATTTGTAACCATTGGATGCTACAAGAATGACAGATCTCCTTCTAACAAAAATTCCTTAGTTTTTGGCTCTATTTTAATGAAATCTGCTGTTTATAATAAAGCATTTTTAGTTTAATTAATATTACTTATATTTAATAAAAAATCAAGATCAATTTTTAAAAATCACTCAGCTGCATATTTTTTTTTTATTTAGAAAGATAAGAATATTTATTTTTTTCATATTTTTCAGAATATAATTTTTTGGAAGAAGAACATTAAAAAATTTTTACATTAAAAAGAATAATAACAGTTTGACAGCATTACAGGACACATTTAATGATATTTAGATAAATATAATCACTATTTAGATAGCCTATTTGTATACTTTAAAGTAGTTTTAATGTATATATATGTATATATGAATGGGTGGGTGGATGTATTAAATTTTGCACTTAATTAAATAATGATTTTATATTAAATTTAAATCATTTTATCTCGGTCCTATTAATTTTTAACTCTAATTGTATCTTTGACTGATTAAAAAATTTTTAAGATTAAAATTACATTCATATCTAGTACACATAAAAAGGTATTCTATCCTACAATATATAATAAAACATATATATTTTATGAAACAATATCAATTAATGAAATATAATGCAATTTATAAGCCCATAATTTAATCAATACATTTAACAGAAATATGAAGAAAAAAATGACTTTTGTTTAATCTATTATCAAGAAAATCAGGTTCTTTAAAAAATATTTAATCCATAAATTAAAAAAAAATTGTCGCGAAATCTTGCATAAAAACTATTTAAAAAGGGCTATTTTTTATCACTCACATATTTTTCCAAGGAAATTCAAAAATTAATTTCAAATTCAAAATGATTCCTCAAATTGTTACACGAAACATAAAATTCTTTACTAAAAATATGGTCGATTTTGCATAAAATAAATAACTGAAACAAAAAGAATTCATAATATTTTATTAATTATGTACAGATATATTCTGCCTGTTAATAATGGTTCCTTTTTATTCGAATTAAAAATGTTCCAAGGAATGTACATTCGCTTACAATCAAATGATGCAATTAACTTTCAGCCAGAAAGTAGTGAAGGAATATTCAATTTGTTTTTCTGTTTTCTTAAAGAATATTAAGTTTTTTATTGTTGAGAATTTTTCTTACTTGAATTGTAACTAGCAATACCAAGTATATTTCGAATAAAAATTATGTATGTATTTTTAAAATTTAGAATTAGAACATTTTTAAAATGTTCTTTTTGAAAAATTACAGCATTTAAAGACAATTAGGAAAAAAATATGGTTTATTATTTTTTCTAATGCAGCTGGCAAACACTTAGACACCTTGGTTTTGGATGCCTTAAGGCAAGTGCTGCACAAACCTTACTCACTTTGCATTACCCAGAGGGCGTGTGTAACTTGAAGATAAGCCACGGACGCGGAGTAACAATGCCCCCCAAACGCTCCACGATCCTATTTGGACCGGGACCTACGGTTTAAAGTGGATTCCGAACCACTACAAGCATTCATGGCACCGCCGTGACTCAAACCCGAAACCTGTGGTACCCAGCGCCAAAGTGATAGCCACTCTGCCATTCAGACCCCCATTTTATTTTTACAGTATAAAATATTTTTTTTTCCTAATTGTATTTAAATGCTGTAATTTTCTCAGATATTTTTTTTTTATTTAGATATTTTCTTTAGATAATTTTCTTTCATATTTTTAAGACTATATTGCAATTGCGAATAGTTAAAAGTATAATTAGACAATACGTTTTAAGTTTTTAATCACAAGTTTTGTGTATTATTTCATTCTGAAAAATGAGAAAGAGAAAAAGGAAAAAAAAAAATACTCATCAACATAATGATGCTGCTAAAATAAACAAAATAATCGCGATGAGTTTCTAATCCGTTGCATCATATGCATCGGCGTCTTATTCGGCTATTCCCATGACATCATTAGTATTTAAATCAAAACAATATTCAATTATTTTTTCTTAAAAATATGCAACGTAATCACAGAACTACATATTTTAAGGGAGGATTGATTTTAATGGATTTTAATCTCTGTTTGTCGCATAACTTAAGAAGTTCTCTGCTTTAGTGGATTGTAAGATATTTAACATTTTACAACTTCCATTAAGAAATTTTTACTGTATCATACTACTGTGTCCAAATAGTAAAACCAATTTTCAATTTAAAATACACGGGGCTTATTTTAATTTCAATTTTTTTTTCTTTTTATGTTACTGGCACCTGTGGCCTTGACATCGGTGGGAAATTTCACGTCAAAATATTCATTAGTGTTTGAGTTACGCTTAGCTTTGTGAGACGCTAAAACGGATTCCGGCGATTTTTGAAATGTCTGAATGAATTGAGCAAAATAACTTTCATTACATTTTCTTTGCGGAAAAGTATAAAATGTTGCAGAAGGCATTCGGTGAGCAAACTATGTCGGAAAGAAATGTTTAGAAGGGGTATAAACAGTTCAAAGAAGGCAGAAAACGCGTTGACGACGAAGAGGCCCTCTTGTCGACCATCGGTCAACCAAAGAAACTCACGTTGAAAAAATTAAAGATTTGGTGCTTGCAAACCGACGATTTACAATTGGAGACCTTGCTGATGATGTTGGAATTTCAAAAGGATCGGTCAATTCCATTTCGGGATTCAAACGCGTCAAATCTCGATTGGTACCGAACACACGGAATGCCCCAGCTCACACTGCGTTGACCTTTTCGCCAAAAATGAAACCAATATCGTTCCACAACCACCGTATTCCTCTGATTTAGCATCGTGCGACTTCTGGCTATTCCCTAAACTCAAAAGACCACTCCAGGGACACCGTTTTGAGTCGATTGAAGAGATTCAACGTGAATCGCCGCGCCCTTTGAAGGTCATCCCTGCCGATGACTTTTTAGCCTGCACTGAGGATTGGAAAAAACGTTGGCATAAGGGCATTGTGTCCGGAGGGGATCATTTTGAAAGCGATGAAATAAATTTGGAAGAATAAATAAAGAGATTTTGAAAAAAAAATTGGTCTTACTTTTTGGCAACAGTAATATGTGAAACACAAAAGGGAGACTGTAGGGAAGAAATAATTGACACTATACCTGTACATTATTATCAAATGTGCAACGAAACAAATATCTCATAAAACAATATAGAAACACATGCAAGTTTGATATTAATAATGTTTTTAAATTGGGAAAGAACGAGAGCTTAACACATAGCATTTCCTGTTTATAATGAAAAACCACTTTCGTAGCAGCAATATAAGTTGCTTATTAATTATTTGGTTAGCCATTCCATAAGCTGGTATCATGTAAAGTTTGGAATATTTGGAGTTTCCTATCAAACAAAATGTTGCCCGAACACCTTCAAAATTAACTAAATCAATAGACTATTGAGTGTAAACATAATCCGGTCCCATGCTCCATAAGATCTAACCTGTGATCCTATGCATGGTATGCTTTTGCTATTATAGTTAATATAGTAAATATACAATACTATAAAAATATATATAATAAATAATAAATATATTATAGATTATAATAAATATTTGTAATCATAATAAAAGTGTTATTATTATGATTTAGATAAGATATTGCATATATTAAATCTTTCGAACACTATCTAATAATTAAAGCATTTCAATTTTATTAAAATGTGCGATTTAAATAAAATCTACTGTAAAAAATTCTTAATTTATAAAGTCTTTATTCAACATACCCAAACAAAAAAATATTAATAAATATATTTTTTATCCCTAGTTTACAAGATAAATATAATAAAATATTCTCAAGTTTCACACTCTCTTATAAGCACGTCTAACACAAAACACATATTTTCAACGTTATTAAATTTTTTATTCATGAATAATTTCTCGAAACATAATTTTTTCCATTATACCTTGTGTTGATGTTATTGCGTCGTACTTGTGGATGGTAATATTTCAATTATATCTTTATTTGATGTAATGTATGGAATTTATTCATCAAAAACGATAATAGCATTCTCAAAAATGAATAGGTTTTTACACATTTTGCAAAATACGTATTTAAAGTAAGAATGGGACTCAAATAGGAAAACTCCTGTAACGCAATAACCCCTTTTCTGTAAAATTATTTATTATTTATACAAATAATGGGTTATGCAGATGAAATTGAAAACCTAATATTCCTTCCATAAAACTTTGTCAGCTTTAACTATTAATACCTCAGAATAGTTACCAATATTGGTTTAGAAAATCTATTAGTGCAGAAAGTATTTTTCCTAATTTTGATTAAAAGTAAAAAGAATCATGTGGAAGTGGATAAATTCAATGAGATCTCATTTATATATGTATTACATTTGACTAAAAATTACGACTAGACACTCTCTTTAAATGATATAGGCACTTTTATAATGTACATAAAATACTTTTGTAATGATAATATTGTACTTATGTTATGATATTTTTACTTTTACTTTTACGTTTTCTTTTACAACTGAAAAAAATTACACACACACATTATACATGTATTATATATATTACATACAGTGTGCTTATAATTAAAGTCCCACTTTCAAAATGCTGTAAAAAAAAGAACCACTCGCCCCAATGAGTTCAAATTTGAACTGAAGATAATTGAAGAAGGGGGAACGGTAAGGCATCAACAAATGGTTCCAAAGTGTATTAATATTAATAGATGGCGCAATAAGCGGCATAAAGAAAGTGAATTCGGCTGTCAGAGATATTTTGAATCGAAATAACAACGTATTTGCCATGAGTTGCACATGAAATCAACTATAGTGTTCAATGTACTTGATTGTTTCGTTTTTTTTGACGGAAAAAATGAATTCCAAGTCATTTAATAGTAGTGACACCGTTAGTGGAAAGTCCATCTATTACGACAAGGTCATACCAAATTGGATGGGAAAAATCGGTGGAACTCTTTGGAAGCCATACCGTTTCCCCCTTCAAGTATCTTCAGTTCAAATTTGAACTCATTATGACGAATGGTTCTTTTTTTACAGCATTTTAAAAGTGGGTCTTTAATTATAATAACCCGGTACTTAAAAAATATAAAATAACATTCTATATTTAACTATATTTGGGAATGAATTGCCTGTACCCAGCTAACGAAAAATTACCAACACTTTTAGCGAAATAGGTGAATGCTTTTAGAACCGTTTAATCCGTAGTTTAACATAACTTCCCAATTTAGCACTAGAAAAAGTTTGCACAAATTTTTTTACACCCCGATTTGTAATATAAGTATCTTAAAATCATAATACACAGATTCTTTTAAGAGGATCCATTGATTACAAAATTCCATTAGTTTACCTTCAGATATTACATCAAATTTGTATTTTCTCTCAGAAGCGCCAACAATAGGCTTTCTTGCTATACACATATCGGGTGGTTTTGGCAGCGTTACAATCCTAAAATGTAAGTTATTTAAAAATTATAGTTTAAAAAAACTAAAAAACACGCTTTTAGAGTTAATCAAGCTAAAAAGTGAAAAATAATTGTTAACATAACAATAAAATTACTGACGATAAAATGAATATCACTGTTCTAAAAGCGTGGAGTGCTTTGTATGACATTTTTAAACTAACTCTGCTTTTCGGAATGAAACTAGTGAAAAATTATAACGATTGATATTGAGCACCTCGCGCTTTCAGAACAGTAACATTCATTTTCTCGTCAGCAATTTTATTCTTATGTTAACAATTATTTTTTACTTTTTAGTTTGATTAACTCTAAAAGCGTGGTTTTTAAACTAAAATATTTAAATGAGGCCCCGGTACGGAGAACTGGAACTATAGTTATTACAATAATTTAATTGTGGGTAAAACAAAGGCTAAATGCGAATACGTCGAGTCAGCCAGGAAACCTCCTGATCCGTAGTCAGGCGCGTTATCCGTTGTGCCACGTAGGTTTGAATGTCTTAGGTACTTTCATTGTACATGGGTTAAATTGCTCTTCATAAGTTAAAATAAAATCACTCATCCTGGCGATCCTAATCCTGATGAGATAATAAACTTATCAAAATATTTTAGTGTCGTTGGTCCTTCAATCTGATCGCTTAAAGTAGGGCAAAATCGAGCCCAAAGAGTCAGTTACAAACAAACATACAGGTGAAACTAATAAAAGCGTATTAAAAAGGTGTACATTTCAAAAAATTTGGTGGCGAAACATAACTTGTATAAATCCTTTTAATGTGATGTTCCACGTCAATCTAGTACATCATTTTTAGCTCACTGTCTCAAATTGTGATGAAATGATACAAATCAACTCATGGAATAAGAAAGTTTGATAAAATATAAGTATGCGTGTTTAAATATAAGTACTTTTATGAAAAACAAGTACTTGTTTTTGAAATAAAGCTTAGTAAAATTTCTAAAAAATACTCAAAAATTACATTACTAGCAGTTTTGTATCGTCATAGTAGCTTACCTAAGATATGAACAACTGTAAGGGTATTAGATCCTCATGATGGTCTGTAAGAACTATACAAATATTTTAAATTTGATTAAAACTTTTTTAAATTTTTAATAATTATTATTGGCGAATTTATATTATGTATAAAAATTTCGCAAAATCTTTGATAAGCTTTCATTTAATAAATTTATATATGGAATTTTTTAAATTTTTTTAATTAAGCGCACATTACACATAAGTATAAATTAACTTTAAATCTTTTGAAAAGCTACAATGACGATTTCACAGTATATTTATCACACAAGTTTGGGTTATATTGGTGTGCATGGAATATAGTGAGATTTTAGCGTATATTGTTATTTAGTGATGCATTGGCATATAGTGATGTGTGGTGTATTTTATGTATATTGTTTCCACTGGCGACAATTTATATCCAAATTTCACAAAATTTTCCACAGATACTTTTTTAGTAGTATCTGTGCAAATTTTCTAGATTAAAAAAAAATCGATCAATATTTGTTAAGAAATTAGGTTTTACGCCAATTTCGTGATGTCATGGTTGACATTATTTTTTACGCTGTTGTACTGTTCATAGACAGGCTGATATAAAATAAATAAGACATTCTAACCACTGTATTGTCGCTTGTTGAAATTTTGTTTAATAAATAAGAATAATAACCTGAAGGATTTTTTTTTTCTTTTTTTTGCAGTTTCTTAAGAATATCGTAGTTCAATCCAAAGAATTCTCTACCGAATGTTTTAAATTTGATATCCATAGCCATAGGTTTGAGTGAGTTATTCTCAGCCTGAGGTTGAAAGAAAATGGCTCCGCTCAGCACCTGATTTTCCTATAGGCTAACTAGGCTTCAGCCTAGAGCCTCAAGATCCAGAGGCGCCTACATTCAAATTGTTAGCAAAATTAGAATTACACTATTCTAAAAACAGTAAACACTAAAACACTGAATCGAAAATAAGGAGAAATTCTACACGTATGATTAATAAACAAACATAAAAATGTATTGGTTAAGATCAACGCGTTCGGCTCATTGGGTCTGGTCGTTTGTTTATACTAGATTGCACTAAAGTATAGGCCATACGTTCACTGATTGCTATGGCAAATATTGACGTGCCTTATGCTACTAAGCTTTAATTTGATAGAAAATATGATAATTTGTATTGCATATTTTATTTTCGTAGTCAAAGATTTTTATTATTTGAATTTTGTTTCTTTGTAAATGTTGCGTGTTATGTTTGATTAATTATTGCTACAAGTACTATATAGGTACTGAGAATAAATGTCCAAATAAAGGCTCTCGAGTTGTTGTTTTTTTATTTATTATCCGTGCCATATTTTTTATAAAGATTAGTACCCATCACAACATGTTTCATTTAAAATATTGATATATATCACAGTAATGATGTATTTTATTATTATCTCTCATGTAATTTACAAACTTAAAAATGGGAGGTGAAGGGGCCTCTTAAGTGGAATAACCTAGGGCCTCTTTTCATTTAAATCTGGCCCTGGCTCTGCTAATAAAGAAGATGTACTTATTTCCAGGAATTTACTATATAACATCTAATAAGTGATTCAAATTCAAAAAGCTAAAATTCCCAATAAGACTTTCTTTTGTCATGTCTTTAAACGAAACACAAGGATAATCACTTAAAATTGCTCAGATTTGTTTGGGATAGGATTACTTCAGCCATAGTAAATTACATGTGGCATTGTCTAGATTTGGGGGTAAAAAAATTTTACAGTAGAATCTCTTTAAGTCGAACCTCGATAAATCGAAAACCTCTTAAACTCGAAAATTTTTTTGTTCCCTTCCCTTCAAGCCCCAAAACCTCTATTACTCGAAATTTCAACCCTCTATATGTCGAAATAATTATTCATTCCCCACAAGCCATTTTGGTATATATTTTCCCTCCGTAACTCGAAAAAAAAATTGGACCTCTGTATCTCGAAGCATCTTATCAATCTGTATCTTAGCAATGTTTGATTTTACAATCTTAACAACTCGATCATTTGAAGTTATTTCGGAATTATTTTAATTTTCCATTGCAGTACATAATATAAGTTAGAAAGAATCTAAACTTCTACAAGTCGAATATTTCCTTACAAAATTCGTCGAAATCCTCCATAAGTCGAAAACTCTATGACTCGAATTATTTGGCGTCTCCCTTGAAGTTCGACTTACAGAGGTTCTACTGTATATACCATTGCAAACGGCGGCAAATCAAGGAGTGTATTTTTCTAATACTCTCAAATTGATCAATAAATACAACTAACGGGATAATTTTGTATTTTTTACTAGTATAGGTGATGTTAATAATAAAACAAACAAGTTTATATCCTAAATCCAACATTTTCAAATATAGATAGATAGAAAGATGTATACATTATTTCAAAAAGATAAGCTACTTTTTTTCAATTCCTTCTATTAGCTCACACTCTCCCTATATATATCTTGTTCAAATTTTCAATCGTTCATAAAATATTTTTTATTCATCCACTCAAGTTCAAATACTTTTTTTTGGAACTTGTAGTGGAGGACACTGGATGTTAATGCAGTTTTTTCAAATATTAATTCAATAATTAAATTTAATTCATTAATTTTAGTTTTTTTTAGATTTAAGTTGCATATATCTACCAATAGATGGCCCCAGATAATCTTAAAAAAAATGAATGAAAATTATTTGTAAAGGACTTTTCTGCAATAGAGTGAAAAAAAAAGTAGGAATTGACTTTAAATTTTTTTTTATATATTACTTGTTCATTGTTAGCGTGGCTGTGAGTAAAATACACATTCCAGTCACATTAATGTGCCACCTGTCAAAAGCCAGAATATACACTCTTGTCTTGTATATTCTGGCTTTAAGTGAAGTGTGGAATGTGGTATTAAGTGGAATTCTTTATATACACCTCACTGCAATGTGCTGCCACCTGCCTTTTGTGATGGGTTATTTCACGTTAACGTCAAAAGTAGGTGGTGGTCACATTAATGTGACTAGACTGTTATTATTTTACTGTGAATAATGAATCACGAATGAATTGAATAATGAATCACGAATAAATTGAAAAATGAATCACTTTCATCTCTTAATATTTCAGCAATACTAAACAAGCAGCCTACAATATCTTATCTCTATGATATATGTGTGTATATATATATAGAGAGAGAGATAGATATATTTTCTAAATTTATAACTTTGACACCAAGAGTTTTATTTCCTGAAGCCGGGAAAAGGACGGGTTATAAGAGATGGTTTTAAATAATTTGAAAATTACATTGTTTTAAAAAATGGATGTAAAATTAGCCGCATTTTTTTCTGATTATTAAAATTTTATATTTTTTTCTTTTTATATATAAGGTTGCTAGCTCTGTGAAAATAGTATTACAATCAGAAGTGGTGAAGTAAAACGTTAATGAAAAGTCTCTGCTTATTTGACAAAATTATAAGACTTATTTGAAAAGTATCTATTTATCTGACACGGAGTGTTCAAGCTATGAATCTCAAATCTTTATATTCTATGCTACACATTGTAAAAATAAAATTGTAAGTTATTCAAAAAAATTTCAAAACAGATGCTTCAAAAATAAAATTAGAATATCTGTGTAGTTCCTAAATCGTAGGAGGAATACGAATACTTGTTGAATCTAAAAATCTAACCTTTTGATGTGCTGCCATCTATGTGGCAGTGAAATAAAAGTAAGATGAATTTCATACTCTTCTGCTACAAGTACAACTCAAGCATTTTGTGTCAATTTAGAAAACTTTGTGTCATTAAATATTTTAATTATGTTAGCAGTTATAGGAATAATGGTTCTAAAGAAGTAAAATCAATGATCCCGTTCGATTATGGATTTGATTCAAAAATTTCGTGACAAGGATAAAAAAATCATTATTTTTATTTTCCGGTGCTTTATTCTAAGCTGTCATTTATTATACGACAGCGGGCTTATAATTGAAGTATAAATTAGTTTTATCTAAAAATAATGAAAATAAGGGTTTTTCTTCTAATACATAACAATTCCTTTCAAAAACAAAAAGCAAAATAAATGTACTGTATTCGAATTGGCAAGAAATTATTAATAAAATTAAATGAGCATTAAAGGTGGGTTTTTCAATTCCTTCTATTAGCTCACACTCTCTCTATATATGTCTTGTTCAAATTTTCAATCGTTCATAAAATACTTTTTATTCGTCCACTCAAGTTCAAATACATTTTTAGAACTTGTAGTGGATGACACTGGATGTTAATACAGTTTTTTCAAATATTAATTCAGTAATTAAATTTAATTAATTAATTTTAGTTTTTTTAGATTTAAATTGCATATATCTACCAAATAGATGGTGCCAGATAAACTTCAAAAAATGAATGAAAATTATTTATAAAGAACTTTCTGCAATATAGTGAAAAAAAGTAGGCATTGACGTTAAAATTTTTTTTTTTATATTACTTGTTTCTTAATCTAACATATTTAATGTTATACACTTAAAAATTGTATTCTAAGTTGGCAATCCATGACATTTATCCCTTTAAGCCCGAGAACGCACGATCGTGCTGGTGAGCATTTTTGAAACTTTTTCATCGAAAAGCCTAAACGGCACGATGGTATTGGTGCTCCCCCTTCCCCCCCTACCCATGCTTCAGGAGGGATTAAAGAATATTTTTATTATTTTTTTAGTATCATTGGAATCAATGTCTACTGAAAATTAAAAAAAAATTAAGTTAAAGTTTAAAAAAATTTTAGGTCTTAAAGGGTTGTATTACTGACATAAATATTGCATGAATAAAAAAATTAAAAAAAAATATTAGAACCTCTGCTTTTGGATAATGATTAAGCTTCGGCTTTTGAATATCCCTCCCCCTTACACAAGAGACAATACTATATAATTATAATCTTCACTCTTAGAATTCTTTTTCATTGTAAACTAAATGTAATCTGCCTCTTAAAATTTTTTGTATTTTCTCCCATACAACACAAAAATGCAGGACATTTACTAATAAAAATTCTTCTTGCCATGAGTTATTTTTTTCATAGAATTATATAATTAATAATTTTTTTTCAATCAAGTTGAAATATCCATAGCATAAAGCTTAAAAAAATTAATTGAACTATTTGCATTGTAGGATATGTCCTTGGAAATTTGTTATTTATTTAAAAAATGTAATTCCTATCTGAAAAAGAAAACCAATATTAAATGTTTAATTTCACAGAAAGGAATAATTTCTGATTTTAAATATTTCTTTAATTTTTTTTTTTCCAAATTTTGCCGCTTTATCTGAAAAATCTTTTTAATTATCACATTAACCTAGACATTTATTGTTTAAAGCTTCGTATTTATTCTTAAAAAGTATCTGTAATTTTTTCCAACAGATGGCGCTCATGCAATTGAACAATTGTCTAAAATGATCAATGATCTAAAAGTGCTTTTTTTTTCTTCTTAACATAGGAAAAAAATGGAATCCATTCAGAATTAAAATGGAAAATTGACGCTATTAACTAAATGTCCCATTGCGTTAAACATTTTATTGAACTTAATTTATGTTTGAAGTACATGAACGAAGGCATTTTTTTTTTCAAGATTAAAAGTTTTACCAGCTTAATTTCAACTTAAAAATAAGACTTTTGACTTGAATAAGTTACAACTTAAAAATATGTCTTTTGACTTGAATAAAGTTAGCATTAAAATGTTCAGAAAAATAAATTTATCTATAAAATTAATTTATTACCTATAATAAATATTATTTATTTTACCTAATGGATTCGGGATTCGTCAGATTCTAAATAGAATTTTTTTTAGGTATTTAATATCAGAAAAAAACGCGTCTGTTCTTATGAAATATTCCATCATGAACTTAAATTTGATAGTTGCAAATGCAAAAAAATAAATTTCGCTTATGTATAGAGGGCCGTAAAATTCAATTCTTGTTATACATTGTTGTGCATGTATAAGCAATGACTAGGCGATGAATCTCTCTAAGCAATGACAGTTTTTTTTTTTGAAGTTACACTGCAAAATATCCTCAAGGAAAAGAATTTTAGAATAAAGAGACGATATTTTATTCTTAAAGGATGGAGAAAGAACCATAATGCAAAGCACAACAAAATTCAAACTATAAGGAATCAAAACAAAAAGCATTGTTACAAATGCTTGTATTCCCAAGGTCAAATAAAACAAAAAGTATGTTCAAATAAAAGGAGGTTATATCGTTAAGTAAGAGATATGACCTCCTAAAGTTTCATTGATTGTTGTGCGCCATCTTTCCATGCATCTATTTATTAATCAGTTGTTTAGCTAAAAGAACGTAATTCCCAATGAGATCGGCTTTAATTTTTTGGGAATCCACTGATGGATATGTTATTGTTATCGTGCCCATGGATTTAAAATATTATTAATAAAGTCAGATCAAGTCAAAAGTCTTCACAAAAGCGGCCGCTGGCAATGGCGCCACTTTATTATACAGAACTTCTCTTAAGTTTGCCTCGATTGGCATCATACAAAATTGGAAAACATGGGGAGTGAGTGCTGAGCACTCAAGAATGTGCTTAGGTGTTAGGAAAGCGTTGCGGCATTTTCTGCAGGGGATGTATTCCCTGGTCTTGTCTGGGAGAATCTTCATTTCTCTGTAATGATTAGTTCTCAGTCTGCTAATAACTGATGTCCACTTCCTAGGGCAGTTGAAGTCCGTGATTAGTGGCTTTTTAAAGTAATGAGGAATTAGTCGGCTTTTGGAAACTGCGTTAGCATCTGCAAGTGTGATGGCAGTTCTGGGTTGATCATTGTCCCTGACTTCTTTGGCTAAAAAGTCAGCGCGTTCGTTTCCCTCAATATTGACATGTGCAGGAATCCATTGAAGATGACAGGATTTACCTCTACAATGTAGAGTCTCGAGCAGAACATTTATCGCAGAAGTACCGTTGGATATAATCCTGCTAAAAGGTATCTCCCCGAAACTTCTGAATTAAATTAGTGAATTACATTTGCTAATCCATTCCAATGATATCTTCACTTTCTAGAAACGAAAATATCAATGGATAGACTGGCCTGGGCTTACCATCCATTGAAACGAAGTCTACGTCATATACCGTTCCCGTATACCGTTCACATATACCGTTCACGTTCTTATATACCGAAGAACATTCATGTATGAGGAAAGATTAGTATCATCATACAATCGGAAAATTGTAGCTCAACCTGTCCTTTCATCATAATGCCTCCACAAACGATTACGACATGATCTCCGGAACAGTATCTTTCTCTAATCATAATGAGACAGAACCGTGTCCCTACCATATCAACTGGTATTGTCCTATGCTTGTGACACTGAAATTATTCTCATCTGGGAAAAGAACGTGGTTCCTTTGATTAGATGTTCCAGTTTTTGATTCTTTACACTAATCTAAGAAGTGCCGTCAATGGCTCGCTGTCAATAGGGTATAGCCTACAAAACGGCGAATGAATCAGCCATCTTCATGAAATCGTCTAGCAATAGCCCGAGATTGATCGTCGTAACGCCGTATACAGCTGCTAAGTAGTGTTTGTTAGCTGACTGATATCGATCTCTTTTCTCCTACAGAACTATATATCATACATTCATTCACATGTTTTCTTGGTTTGAATTGATAAAATACAGAATTTGTTGATTTCAAATGCATTGGTTAGGCTTTTTGCACTACGCCCTTCCACAAAAATTGTCGATGATTTTGCCCTGTGTTAAATAGTCCGGATGGTTTAGTTATCCATGTTTACCCTAATAGTCACGTGAATTTTCAGAAAATGTCTTTATATCACAATTAGTCCTTCATTTTATTCAATTCCTTCTATTAGCTCACACTCTTGTTCAAATTTTCAATCGTTAATAAAATACTTTTTATTCATCCACTCAAGTTTTTTGGAACTTGTAGTGGAGGACACTGGATGTTAATACAGTTTTTTCAAATAATAAATCTGTAATTAAATTTAATTAATTAATTTTAGTTTTTTTTTAGATTTAAGTTGAATATCTACCAATACATGGCGCCAGATAAACTTAAAAAAATGAATGAAAATTATTTATGAAGGACTTCCTGCAGTATAGTGAAAAAAAAAGAAGGAATTGACTTTAAATTTTTTTTTTATTTTACTTGTTTTATTGTAGTGTTGCACTGCACGTGATTAGTGAACTCTCACGTTAATTATGTCTTAAATTTGATATTTGAGTGCGTATCAATAAAAAAAAATGTTTAAAAAATAAGTGTAGTTAGTTTATAGTTTTTCTTCATAAATAGTAAATCTCAAATATATAATAGTGCAATCATTATTTACGAGACAATCAGAAATTTGAAACTTAATAGTTACAGATTCAGAATAGTTCAAGAAGAATAGTCAAGCAGAATAGCCACATTTTTTAATTAGAAATTAGAAATAGGGAAATTATTCGATGAATTTCTCATCACTGGGACCTCTTATGCAGGAAACTGGAGACCTAATCAAATCAAACCAATATTTTACCAAGACAAATACTTCGCCTAAATTTAATTTAAACGTTGCTTCAATTAAATTTAGTAAGTACTACTAGTATCTCAGTAAGTAAGTTAAAGTATGAATACGAAATTTCATAGTAATTAAATTTATTTTATGTCATGTTATAATTTTCTTCTGTATAGAATGTAATGAACCAAATCACTGCAGCAGTTAGAGGGAAAAAGGTTCTTAAGAACTCGTGGCGTCGATTTGAGCGTTGGCGTTTACAAATAAAAACACTCCTTGGCGATACTGACAGTATATGTAACAGCCTTGCATCAATAATAAGGGTTCCATGTAAGAGTGGGGCAGTGGGGCAATGCGTGGTATTTTACAAATAAATATCATCTGAAAAGTGATGACTTTCCTTCTTCTCCAGCCAATGGGCAATACATTGTATATATAAAATAAATTATAGTTTTAAAACATTAAAAAACACGCTTTTAGAGTTAATAAACTAAAATGTAAAAATAATTGTTAACATAAGAATAAAATGACTGACGAGGAAATGAATGTCACTGTTCTAAAAGCGTGGGGTGCTCGATATCAATCGTTATAATTGTTCCCTAGTTTCATTCCGAAATGCAGAGTTACTTTAAAAACGTCATACGAAGCACCCCACGCTTTTAGAACAGTGGCATTAATTTTATTCTTTTGTTAACAACTATTTTTTATTTTTTATTTTAATTAACCCTAAAAGCGTGTTATTTAAATTAAAATATTTAAATGAGGCCCCGGTACGGAGGACTGGAACTGTAGTTCTTATAATAAATTAATTGTGAGTAAAACAAAGGTTAAATGCAAACATGTCGAGCCAGCCAGGATTCGAACAGGGAATCTCCTGATCCATAGTCAGGTGCGTTATCCGTTGTGCAACTGTCCCACGTAGGTTTGAATGTCTTTACTGAATACTTTCATTCTACATGGGTTAAATTTCTCTTCATAAGTTAAAATAAAATCACTAACCTGGCGATCCTAATCAGGATGAGATAATAAACTTATCAAAATATTTTATTGCCGTCGGTCCTTGATAAGTCTACAACGTTTAAATTAAATCTGATCGCTTAAAGTAGACAAAAATCGAGCCCAAAGAGTCAGTTACAAACAAACAAGTATACAGTTGAAACTAATAAAGTAAAAGCATATTAAAAATCATGATAACCTAACATTAATCTGATTGTAGCCAAATTTCGTATCCTAATACCTTTAAATCTAATAATAAGCATAGAAATGATTATAGTTTTGCTGTCAATGAACGAATATCTTGGAATCCAGAACATTGCAACAGAACCTTTGATTGCCGTGTAAAAGCGAATGAATTCACATCGGTCAAATCGAATTATTTCTCAGTATTTAACTCAGAGCGCATACGCCAAATTATGATGTAGGAATTGTACAATGAAAACAGAGCAAAGGATCAAGATGGCTGCGGTCGACAAAATATGAATAGCATCTGATCCGTCATTAAGATGATTAAAGGTATTCAATTAAGGTAATGATTAGAGGTTGATCAATTAAAGGTATAAGTGGGAGGATTGTGAGAGTAATAATCACTAAATGTACGATTCATAAATAGGAATAAGAGTTTCTCTTTTTTAATTTTCCTCTATTCTATGATAAATTTAGATTTTCTAAATTATGTATAGTTCTAAAACTATTAACATTTCAACTGGATATGAAAATGAAACGTTGTGAAAGAAACTGAAGATATTAAAAAGGGATTCTAATTAATTCCTGGGAATTAATTAAATCTCACACACACCCAAAATATATATATATGACCTTTTATTATATAATTTTAAGTTTGCATTTTATAACTGCTCACACAACACCTATGCAGCTATTTCTGAATGTAATACTGTTTTATATCCGTATTTGTAGAAAACAACTATTTTCCATCTTTACTAATTGTCTTATATTTCTTACTGAACGTGCATAAGTTAATTTCAAACACTCTCTCATTGAATATCTTTCAACACTGCCCTTTATGTTTTCATCCTGCTTATTAGAAGTAATTGAATTCCCTAGATTAGTTATTAAAATTTTTTTCCTGGAATAAAAACAATCCTCAGGTTTACAAACCAGAAGTCTGACATTTAAGGAATTGCAGCGAAAGACTTCCCATTGGATAAAAACTTTAATCATGCTACTTTAACATTATTAAAAATCCGATGCCCGGTAATTATCACATTATTTTAATGATAAATCTACTAAGGCAAGTAATTCCTCAAGAAATAAAATTCCAATGATTTTTCTATAATTATTTATGATGAAACTCTCAACTGCAGTAAAACAATCATAGTGATTTATCCAATTGATTGTAATTAATCTGATTCTTCTTCTTCATTGGTGAGCAAAGGCCATCTGCATACTGGCAGATAATTTATTCAACTCACTTCGTAAAAATAAAAAGGAAACTTAGGAGTTAAAAGGAAAAATAAAAGTAAATTTAGAAAAGAAACTTTATCCTTTTTATTTACTTTTTTCTTGTAGCATCTTTCCTGCAATGTTTTTTTTTTTTTTTTTTTTTTTTTTTCAAATTCAAAGCTTTTAATCACGCTTTGTAGTCTATGATATCTGAATATGAGATATTTTTCAAGTTAAACTTTGTTTTTTTTAAACGACCTTTCTGCTATTAAATTTGTAGGTGAACAAGAGATTCAATTTTATGATTTTGCTTTCCGCCAAAGTCGGTAAAAGAGTGGTCTCTTCGTAAAAATTAATAAAAGGTTTTATACATATAAGTTGTAAGTTTTAATAATACAAAAGTTATATATGTTATTATGAGTTATATGCATGTATATATATGCATCTGTTTAATAATGTCAAGATAAACTCTATCGTAATAATGATCTTGATTAATCTACAAATTTTGGAATTAAAACATCAATATTTTTTCATCAAAAACTTTCAACAAATTGTGAAAGGAGAGATGAATCTTGTTTGATAAGAATTTCTGCGACTGTGCAATAATATCACAATAATATTAATTAATCACAATTATATCTTAATTAATCACGATAATTAACATAATAACATTATATACATAATAATCACATAGATACAATAATCACATTAATTAATCACAATAATATCTGCGAACAAGAAAAGAAACCCCACTTTTTAACAAATATCAAGTGTATGGTCAGGTTGCATGTTCATCTAATTTCGAAAAAGGTTTCATCTCAAGGACATGAGAGAATTTTCCGAATTCAAAGTTTAGTTCACATAAGGCATGGTTTTCAAAATTTATTCATAGAAAAAAAAAAAGATTTAAGAAAATTTAAGAAAGATTCATTTAAGAACGATTTTTTTATAAAATTCACTACAGAATTAAATGATTTTTCTCTACTGTGAAAAATAGATATAATACGTGCAATTCACGCTCATAAGACATTGGTTCATAGGTGAACATATCCTGGTATATTCTTGCCGTGCTCCTGTCCTAGACCTGCTCCAACGGCTTTAGCTAGACTAAGGACTGGCCGAGTTTGATCTTCAATGGAGACGAGAAGACATATACCCTTTGTCATTGTTCGGCCATCGCGTCTCCCTTTCATCTCATCGATTGTATTGGTGCCTCTGTGAGACAACTGTTGAATGAGGGGAGGACAGTTTACGATCTATTGATGCAGCATGATCTACTGGACTTGGTTTAGGATTCTAAATCAAGGGGATAAGCAACAACAACAACACATATATAATCATAAAAGGAGGAAAAAATGTCCTTTTAAAAAATTCCGTGTTAGGTCTTTTTGAAAATTTCACATTTTTATTTTTGCCGATGAGTTGATTTTGAACTTCAGATACTTTTATGTTTCTTATTTTTCCCTGAAGGGATTTTTATCTTCCCTGTTTCCCCATGAAGTGCACTCTAACACCTTGAAAAATTATTATTTCCGACCCTGCAACTACGATAAAATAATGTTTGTGTTGGTGAGTGTTATAAACTTTAAAGTTTAGCACTATGATGTATTATATTTTATACTTATTATATCTATTTTTATTTTACGAAACACCTTATATTGCTTAAAGATATTTCTGAAATGTTAAAAGATATTTTTTTGAAAAATAAACATGTTTTCTGTTCTGAAGTGTTTTTAAGAAAGACAAATATTATACCTTTGGCTTATCCATTGATCAGATCTATCTAGATATTTTAAAACATAAAAGAAATAATGTTTGAAAATAGGTCTTATTCTATCCAATCCTAATAGGGCTATTTTTTATTGAGATTGAAGCGGTAAAATATTAGACTACTAGATTTCCATTAGGCTTCTTCAGAATATTAATGTTTTTCTTTAAATTATATTAATCTATATTAAATTTTTCTTTTTAATAAATCTCTTAAACATTTTTTTAGAAAATATTTCTGAAAAGATATTGAATATAAGGAACGAAATAATATTAATAAAGTGATGTAAATTTCTAGTTAATCATGAGTTGTATATAAAAACCTACTGTTCATTTTATAAAATTGTTTTCTTTTGCTATCTCGTTTTCGTATTTATTAGATCACATTAAAAAAGATATATATCGATAGAAGTTTGTTCATAATTTTATTGTTAATGGTAAATAACTGATTCAAAAATAACGCTATGTATAACTTTTTTTATTTTTTTCATACTTTAGGCTAATTAGACCGAAACTGCCCAACTAATATCTCAACGGGAAAGTTCGAGTATGAATATATATAGTATGTATCGTATATTTAATAGCCATTACATTTATTTTATGTTATACGAGTATTTACTTTATGTCAAATTTATTTTATGTTATGGTGTAACTTTCTTCTGTATAGAATGTACTGCCCAATGACTATAGCGGTTAGAGCGAAAGAAGAAGCAGATTCTTAAGATCTTGTGGCGTCCAATGAAGAAATTGCCTTTACAAATAAAGACACTAATTGACGATTGCAATAGAGTGCATAACAGCCTTAGTAAGGATTACAAGTAAGAGCCTGGCAGAGCGTGGTGCTAAAATCAAATATCATCTGAAAATGTGTGGAAATTTATTTATTACACGAAAATTTACATACACTAAAATTTATTTACACGATTTAAATTATTTATTAAATTTATTTACACGATAAATTTTTATACACGAAAATTTATTTACCGCGCATAAAATGCGCGGTAAATAAATATCATCTGAAAAGCAATAACATAAAATTAATCTGCTTGCAGCTAAATTTCATATCATAATACCTTTGAATCTAATAATAAGCATTGAAATGTTTCTATTTTTGCTGCCAATGAACGAATATGTTGGAATTCAGAACATTGCAACAGAATCTTCGACTGTCGGGTACAAGAGGAGGAATTCAAATTCTAGAGCATAACTTCCATTTGAATCACATTCCGTCTATTTAATTTGATTATACCAATGCATCACTTATGAGTTGGTAACATTAACAGAATATTTGACCATTTAAGAGAAGACGAGCCAATGGGTTGGATAAATCAGGATGGTCAAATCGAATAATTTACCAGCATTTAACTTAACTTAACTTAGCATTAACTCAGCGCCAAGGAACGATGCAGGAATTGTTCAATCATGGTCAAGTCAGCTGCAGTCACCAAATTCGCCCTCATCTGATCGATTATCCGAGGTGTACGTGGGAGAATTTTCGATGCAATATCATTAAATGTAAGTTTCATAAACAGGAATTAGAGTTTCTCTTTCAACCCTCCTCTACTTCATGGTACATTTAGATTTTCTAAATCATGTATGGTTCTGAAATTATTAAAATTTCAATGGGATGTGTGGATGCAATGTTCCAATCTCGAACTAGTTGCCCATATAAATAGATTTTATAGATGTCTTCTCATCAAAATATAAAATTGCTCCCTGAATTTTGTTTTATATAATATCTTTACGCTAAATACGTTATTTAATTTGATATTTAGGATTATTTAAATGTGTAAAAGTGTGAAAAAAATTATTTAAAAATTAAAAGTATCAAGTGATATATGAGTTTCGATCGAATAAAAAATAAAATGCTTACATTCTTACATGATTATTATGGGTATTTCTATTTCCATAAGCAAAAGCAGATTTTTTTTTTTTTTTTTTTAATTTTAAAATGAAAAAAAAAATGAATTCATAAATTACATGTTTCAAATTTTAGGAAAAATAGAAAGTCGTTACTTAGCATAAAAAATACAGTATATCATGCATAAAAAGGAACATATAGGTAAATATACATGTTGGTAAATCAATGTTTTTAAATATATATTATATTACTCAGATCTATATACATTTGAAAATGTATTGCCTGAAGACCGATTAACTACTCTCTGGCGCTCGGTACTATAAGTTTCGGGTTCGAATCCTGGCAGTGCCATGGAATCTTTTAGTGATTCGGAATCCACTTTAAACAGTACGTCCTGGTCTAATATGACTGTTGGGTGTAGGACTGACAATCCTAACTCGGAGAAAGTCAGACTTCTACCTATGGGTGCTCCATCACAACAGCAGCTGTCCCCTCCCTTCCCTTACTTCCATGAGACCACATGTGTTGTTGGACTTGGTCTAATTTTGCTCTCTATCACGTGGGATAATAAAAAATAACGTGGGATAATAAACAATAACATGGGATAATAAACAATAATTTAAGAATTGTATTATTTCAAACATAAATAACAGTTTTTCTGTGAAAAAAGAATGCAACTTACAAATAGCAATAAATGGAAAATAATAAAATTGCTCCAAATTTTCTACTCACAATAGAAGACGAATTTCAGACTTTAATGAATTTTGTAAAATTTTATTAGAAATATAATTATTTTAAAATTTCGTAATTTGCAGTACGTCCTGGTCTAATATGACTGTTGGGTGCATGGCTGACAATCCTAACGCGGAGAAAGTCAGCGATATATATTACTCGAGAAGAAATTGAAAACGTTTAGCGAGGAAGTGGGAAAACTATGTATGCTTGTAAATAATTTACAAATGGCAACTATTAATACATTTTGAAATTAATTTAAGATTATCCCATTTATATGAAATATTTATTGTAGAAATTGTTAAAAAATTTAAAAGTATAAAAAATATATCCACTCGCCAACAAATTATTTTTTCCTATTAATTCCTCTGAAAGAAGACTGATGGTGCACGATATTAAAATTGTCTTTGATACGTATCTTTTTAAAAGTTTATTCGAACGATATAAAACGTTAAACTTAGTCGAATCGCCCATGACTCTTTCTGAAACTGATCGATTTTGAATGTGATCGCGTAATTGGGATACAATCACTTGCCCATAGCAAACACATGCGTGTAAAGCTGCTTGCAGCAATGATTGCTTTAAGGAACTCTTTGGCCGAAAACAATATTTGGAAGGTTAAAATTTGTAAAAACCGGAAGATTTTGCGACAGGAACGAATTGCCCTAACAACATTATTGTCCACCATACAACGTGCTACCGCCTTTTCCTTGCTACGTTCCAACATTTCAAAGTACTTTATTGGGGTAAAGCTACAGTTACATGTGTCTTCAAGGCCATATTATCGACAAGTAGTTGGGTGTCATAAATGACCAGCATGGCTGTCAAACCAGTGATAATACATAATGTTCAGTAACTAATCTTCAGTTCAGGTTAGGCCTTGGAGAAGATAACCATTGAATCAGTGTGTAAATGTGCAAGAGTCCCAAAGTCTTTTTTACAAAGAGACAGAAGCATTGTACTTGATATAATTAACTCCGTATGTTTCTTTCTTGCTTTTTATCCCACTTGGTAGACAGCGACATCTAGACAAAGTTCAAGAACCCATGTGGTCCTATGGAAAGGGGGGGGGCAGCTTCTGTTGCAATGGAGCACCCATAGGTAGAAGTATGACTCGGCACCGTGACGCTGACTTTTCTACGGACTAGAATTGTCAGCTCAGCACCTAATGCTGTCATATTAGACACGGACCTAAGGCTTAAATTGGATTCCGAACTACAACAAACATCCATGGCATCGCCGGGACTTGAGCCCAAAATCTGTGGCACCGAGAGCCAGAGAGCTAGTCACTCAGCCATTCTGGCCCGACTCCTTATGTAGACATATAAAAGCATACATCGGCACTGGAGAAGATTTCGTCAAATTTTAATTTGAACATTAAATTTAAAATTTATGCCCACTGATAAGTTCTTGATTTTTAGTATTTGTGTATAGGTTTTATGCATTTTAATTTAAAGAAAAAACAAGACTTTTCTTCATTGTGCTTAATTTTTTGTAAAAGAGTGTGAGTTAAGTGCAGAAAAAGCAAATTTTATCAATAAAAGAAATAATAAGAAAAATCACAATCATTAAAATAATCTATAAAAAATGTCTTCTTACTTTTACGACTTTCACTAATATAATATTTGAAATACAGACATGTAGAACGTAAGATGCAATATTAAATTATGCAAAAAAAAAAATATTTGATGGTAGGAATATTATATACTAGAACAGGAAGGCATTGTTATTTGCGGATATTTTTAATATCAGTAGTACAATTTTAAAAAAAATTCGTAAACTTTTATATAGGAACTTAAAAACATCATTTCCTCCTCCTTATTTCCTACGCAAATTCGACAATACTTTATTTCACATTAGGATAAGAAATGGTATGAATTGGATTAGATTATCAATTTTATTTATATAGAACATTTATAAAACATTCTTTTCAGAATACTGGAAATCGTCACGAGGGATTTTTTGCATCTTTATGCTCGCAAGATGAGCCCATTCTATCTTGATATTGTGAGAAGCCTGCCCTTTGAACTGTTTTAGCAAACATGTATGTTAATAACAAAAACATTCATGCTCGCAATTTTCAGCATGTTGTAAAAGAAATGGCCATAGCTTAGTTTTCTGCTTGATAATAATATATGAATAAATTTACTTGAATGCATCAATTATATTATATTTAGTGCTAATGTAATAGACAATAGACATTTCATTTTTTTTTAATTTATCTAAATTTTAGTTTGGTTTGTGGTTCTATGGTAATTTTGTGCATGCTTTAGGCTAATTAGACCGGGACCTACAGTTTAACGTGGATTCCGAACAACTCACAAACATCCACGCCACAGCGAGGATTCGAAACTGAAGCCTGTGGTACCAAAGGCCAGAGCAGTAGCCAATTGGCCACCAGGTCTTCTAAATTTATCTAGAATCATATTGGATCGTGGACAAAATAATCATCCTTTTATGACACATTATCATGTCGTTTCTGCAGTTGTAATGAAAAAACTATTTGAAGATTTGAAAAATGAGATGAAATATATCTTTTACTATGTGAGATAGGACGTTGGACTCAATATTTATATTTTTAATCTTAAAATGACTTTGATTTTCGACTATCGATTTTTCATATGAATTAAGAGAAAGCGAATAAGGCATTTCGAGTAATTTTTGATGGCTTAATTTGAGACAATATAGATGTTAATAATTTACGTAAAACATATAAATTAATAGATAAATTTTAAATTAAGTAAAAAATTATTTACATAAATTAATATAATTGAATTCTTTCAAAAAGTTATTTTTTTGCATATTTTACAATTAAGTATGTGTTAATTTTGTTGTGTTGATACGTTATTATAATTATCAATTACAATATTAAATACGTGGTGTATCTGTCAAATAAAATTAATATTAAATCGTGTGTTATATTCTTTTATCGAAATCATTGTGTTCTTCCAAATATTAATCACATTTTTGAAACCATTATAAATTCCTTCAAGGTTTAAATGCACCTACAAATATCATATTCACTTAAATAAGAAATAAAATTGTGTATAATAATTATTTGACGGTCTATTTCATCGACATGTAAAGTAAAATTAGCTATGGCACAGTAAATTATCTGAAATAAATATAAACTTTTATACTTCTGACACAGTAAACTACCTGAAATATATGATATACATTTATAATGATCGATACTTCTGGCACAGTAAATTACCTGAAATATATTATGTAAATTTCTGATGATATATACTTCTGGTACAGTAGATTATCTGAAACGAATAATATAAACTCCTAATGGTCTATACTTCTGCCATAGTAAATAATCTGAAATAAATAGTCTATACTTCTGGTACAGTAAATTACATGAAGTAAATTATATAAATTTCTAATGATATATACTTCTGGCATAGTAAATTATCTGAAAAAAATTATATAAACTTCTAATGGCATATACTTCTGGCACAATAAGTTATATGAAATAAATTAACTAAACATCTGGCACAGTAAATTATGTGAAATAAATAGTCTATAGTTCTGGAACAGTAAATTATCTGAAGTAAATGATACAAACATCTAATGGCCTATACTTCTAGTAGAGTAAATTATCTGAAGTAAATGACATAAACTTTTAATTATCTAATGATCTTCTTCTGGCACAGTTTTATTTTTCTTTTAATCCTCTAGTCAGAGAAAGCAACCGTTTGTTTGGCAGCGACACCTGTAGAATGTGTGGGCAATGCAACAATTACAGGTGGCGGAAGATGAATTTCAGATCGATACCAGCATCCAAGTTGTCTCTGTCGTCGCTCCTACCTGTCCCACTCCTGAAAACCCGCGCCCCGTTCATCTTTTATGACGTCCGTTACGATAAAAGAAAGTGATAAGTAACTTATCATTTTTCTTTAATAATATTCAAATATAATTTCATTTGATAATTTAATAATTTAATAATTTCATTTGATAACTTATAATGCTAGACTGGTTTAAAATTTTGTTTAAATTTAATAACAGCTAAAACTATAATAGTGTATTGAAAGATTGTAAAATCTTTATGTATAGCAGATAAATTTTTGGAAATATTATTTTTAGCTGGTTACTTTTTTCAATAGTTTAAAATAATTTTTTTTTTTAAATATAAAAACATATATTTTATTATTTATTGATTATATAAACAAAATTGTATCATACTTTCATAATTAGGAAATTTTTTATATAATTATTATGTTCCGATAAAGGAAAGTGATAAGTAATTTATCATTTTTCTTAATATATCTTATAATTTCATTTCATAAATAACCTCTAATTTTAGACTCGTTTAAAATTTTGTTTAAAATTTTATTACAATTAAAACTATAGTGATGTATTGAGGGATTGTAAGATCGTAATTAAGTATATTTTTGGAAATATTATTTTTAGCTGGACACTATTTTCAATAGTTTAAAATAATTTTGTTTCATAAAAATATTTGTATGCATTTTTTATTTATTGATTATGTAAATAACGTATCATTTTTTCATAATTAAGAATTTTTTTTAATATTTATTATAGGTTAAAAATTTATTTAAAGATATGTATTTAACGATAATAATTAAATTAAATTCAGGTATATTTGACGCTAAATAATTCGTGCTGTGTTTTAAGATGTGTTTAATGAATTACGTCTGTTAAGTGATTGAATTTAAAGAAATACTTTTTATAAATAAATTTGATCAACAGCAAATCAATAATGAAACAAAAAATGTTACTTGTGTGATATATATGATGGGCCGATATACAGGTTACCCATTAAATTTAGAATTTGATGGTTAAAAAAAAGCATGAGCATTTCTGTTTACATATTCATAACAGCAATCTTAAAAAAAACAGAAAATATAGAATTCTAAATAATTTTCTTTTCTTGAGAAATCTCATTTTCATTTTGAAATAAATACGACCTTCTGAAACAATTTCACATTCATTTTTCCTCTGAATTATTATTACTATTATTATTTTATTTTTATTATTTTTATTATAATTTTTATTATCATTATTTTATTTTATTTTTATTATTTTCATTTTATTTATTTATTTATTTTTTTTATTATAATTTTTATTATCATTATTTTATTTCATTTTTTATTATTTTCATTTTATTTTTATTTACTCATTTATTTGTTTTGCTAATTTATTTAGTAACTACTTAATTATTTTGTAAATAAATGACTATTAATATTAATATCATTTCATAATTTATATACAAAAAGCTCGTGAAAGAAATTTACACAAAATTGAAAGTGAGTAAGAACACGAAAAATCTTCTCCAAAACAATACCCTTATGTTTTATGAATAATAATAATAAACAAATAATTAAATACTGATATAATGTTTCAATTTAAACTGAATTAGAATTTATTTGTTTTAGATTTTATCTCCTTTTTTTACTTTTCAATAAAATAAACTAAATTGGTAATTTAATTTTAAATTGAACATTACACTTGATAGCCAATGAGAAGAATAATGAAAATCGAAGCTATAAAACATTAATGAATTAAACATTCTCTTAAAAAAAATTTTTATATTTGATATTCACTTATTCAAACTTAATTCATTAAGATGAATTTTTTGGTGAATAGTTATTCGAATCATAATAAAATCAAATATTTTTTTTTTTTTTTTTTTTTTTTTTATAAAATAATAACTAATATCTTGATCATATGTAAATAAATAAATCAGAAAACACGTTTTTTTAACAGCTAAAACTTTTTGATAGTAGTAATAGTAACTTTTTATCACAATGTATTCAATAATTTGAAATGAAGTCATTGACATCTAGTTTAGATACTTTATAATTACAGGTTGTATAATCACCATTAAGCTATTATATATGCATATATATATATATATATATATATATAATATAAAAAATAAAAAATAAATTATATGTTAAAAATATAATATTTAAATTTTATAAATCACTATTAAACTATTATATTATATATATATATATATATAATAGTTTAATAGTGATTTATAAAATTTAAAAATTATATTTTTAACATATAATTTTATTTTTTAACCACTTTTTAAAACTATATATAGATATAATAGCTATATTTTAAAAAGTAATTAAAAATAAAACTATATGTTAAAAAATATAATTTTTAATATTTTTGTAATTTTATGAAACATTAATATTATTACTCAGATGTTATAAGATTTATTTAATAAAAATACTTTTCTGTTTCAAATAATAAGCACTATACTTCTTTCTATATATATGTTTATATATATATATATATATATATATATATATATTCTTTCCAAAATAAAAATATTATTTTCCAAAATAAAAACAAATACTTGTTAAAAATTAAAAAAGAATGATAGTATTAACACATTATGTATTTGAAGTACTAGTTTAGAACGCATTTCTATCGAATTAGAATTATAGAGAAATTTTATACATTCAACTGTAAAAGATATTTTGAAGATGGATATTGTAATAGTTTACAACATATATAAAATTTAAATTTTCAATCTAAATCACCATAAAAATGATTTATTTTGTTATTTTTCTAATAAAATGTTTCAATTTTAAATGAAGCCATATACAAATAAACATACTTTAATTAATCATGTATTGAATTTTAAAAAAACGGTTTAAAACAATATTATTTAATCAAATGTCAAGAAAAAAATTTTTAAATAATTCTTAATTAAATTATCATTTATTGTTCTGGAAATGAATTGTACGGAATTAACATTTGGTGTAAAACGGATTATTAGTAACATTAGTTTGTAAAGTAAAATTTTCCTTTTTTACAGAAGTTAATATACTTTAAGCGCAATCTATTCAATGTGCAAAGAATCCTATACACATCAGTTTATATTACAAAATTCGAATTAGTTCCTGAGTTACAAAGAAAAAAACTGGTATCCAATGTTACAATCATTTTATTCATTAACAGTTTATTTTATTACTATTTTCCAGCTAAAAAAAGAACGAACTACAGGATTTTAATTGAAAATATTGAATTTTAAAAATATTTGTTTTGTTTTTTTATTTAAATAATCGTAATTGCATATTTTTTTATTATTCAATCATCATTTTTTTATTTTTTATATTATTAAATCAATATAATCTTTAATAATAACCTGTTAAGATATAATGATTAATAAATTATTAAAATTTAAAAGAAAACATCCTAGTAAGATAACTTTTTTTTAACAACTTAAATTTTTGAATTCAGTTGCAGGCAGCTGATTTGATTTGTCGCTCTACGGTCATTTTGTACGCACTTTAGGCTAATTAGACCGGGACCTACAGCTTAACGTTGACTTAAGGAGTAGCTTTGAGATTTATACTCATATATACCTATCTCAATTTATCAAATTGCTCTTATGAAGTAAGAAAACAAAATGAAAGAAAATAGGTTGATCCGAAACAATAAAGAACCTAAGGCAACCATAAAAGTTTGGCTTCCCAAAAGTGGTAAACAATAAGTACCGAATAGCATGGTGTTGCGCAAAATTTCTCTTGCTGGAAAAGAAACCTAAAAAAGTTAACACAAGAACATTACGCAATGTTTCGTAGGAAATCAATTGTTGTCATTGTTTTGTGGTAAGAATCATCAATCACCTCAAATAATCAGAGAGCTTTGTATCCAAAAACATTTTTCCGTTTGTATTTCATATTTAATGCACTGAAATAAAATATGTTCCTCGGTTTGAGGTTTAATGCAGCTTAAGCACATCGGAGAAGTTAAACCAAATCCCTTGAGTCTAACTTTAGAAGGATAAGTTTTGGTTCGAAATCGTGAACGGATCACTTCTTCTTTTTGATCGATTGGAAAAAGTCGATGAGATAGTTTAATACAAAGCAAACTTTCCTCTTTAACATTGTTCATCTGAAATCTACATCCTATCTGAAAATCTACCCGAAATATACATACTATCCTAATCCTACATCTGTTGTCTTTTTATACGCTTTTATTAGTTTCACCTGTACGTTTGTTTGTTCTGTTTTTTATTTGTTTGTTTGTAACTCAATTTTGCCCTACTTTAAGGGATCAGATTAAATTTAAACCTTGTAGACTTATCAAGGACCGACGACGCTAAAATATTTTGATAAGTTTATTATGTCGTCATGATTAGGATCACCAGGATTAGTGATTTTATTTTAACTTATGGAGAGCAATTTAACCCGTGTAGAATGAAAGTACCTAAGACATTCAAACCTACGTGGGACAGTGGCACAACGATAACGTGCCGGATCAGGAGATTCCTTGTTCGAATCCTGGCTGGCTCTTCATATTCGCATATAGCTTTTGTTTTACTCACAATTAAATTATTGTAAGAACTATAGTTCCAGTCCTCCGTATCGGGACCTTATTTAAATATTATAGTTTAAAAAAACTAAAAAACACGCTTTTAGAATTAATCAAACTAAAAAGTAAAAAATAATTGTTAACATAAGAATAAAATGACTGACGAGAAAATGAATGTCACTGTTCTAAAAGCGGGGGGTGCTTTGTATGACATTTTTAAACTAACTCTGCATTTCGGAATGAAACTAGTTGATATCGAGCACCCCCCGCTTTTAGAACAGTGACATTCATTTTCTCGTCAGTCATTTTATTCTTATGTTAACAATTATTTTTTACTTTGATTAACTCTAAAAGCGTCTTTTTTTTTTTTTTTTTAACTATAATTTTTAGATGGTGGATGATACCTTCAACAGAAATCCAATTTAAGATCATTGTGATCGAATCGGTTTTTGCCGAAGAATCCGCTTGCTCATTTTCGGTTATGTCTATGTTGCATAGTTTAGAATCCAGACGAATTCCAAAGAGAAAAATTGAATTTAAGTTGGTTTTTTTTTGTGATCTCTTAACAGGTTGAGAAAATGTATAATTTTGGAGATCTTAAAGGGCTGAGAAACTATCAGATAATATAATGTAGTATTCATATGATTTTTTCGTGCTTCCATTTTAAAAACTTTGTTTAATTGAATTATTTTTATAAGATTACATTTATGAAGGGCATCCAATATTTTCTCTTTATTTTTTTTTTTTGATTTTCTGATTTTATGTAGAGATAATTTCTGTGAGAATAAACCTATAGGTTAGAAAGTTTTTCATAAGGATCTATGAAAAGGCACGAGGATGCTAGTCTCCAAGTACCTTGGTTAGAGGTGTTCATTCTACAGTGTGGATACAATGTATGTGCATCTTCTATTAAATTCTAACTAAATAAAACTACTACTGATGTGCAGTTCTGGTAATAAATGACCTCAGATAAAAGTTTTCCGCATTCCAAAACAAGCTACCTATTTATGAAAACCTTTTATTTGCAAATTAAAGTGAAATAATGGCATTGTGCAAAAAAATCTAAAACAAATCGTGCAAGTCAAATAAAAATATCATATAGAATCATATCAACATATATAATCAAATATCATCTAAAACTTTCCTAATACATTAAAAGAAATTCACAAAAAAAAAGTTACTTCGCAATAATGAGATTTATAGAGTTCCTTTATTCTGTACATCAGTGATTTCTATGTTACAAAAATGCTTAAAGTATGTCAAAAGCAACTCACTGACGGACGAAGATCGTTCACTTATGTGAAACATTACTTTCCATTGTTAACTGCTCCGTCTCTTGCGGTAGAAATCCCGGAAAACTCTACTCTTTCTTCAGTAACTCGTCGTCTTTCACTTTTTCCGTTAATTATTGTAGTGCAGAAAAACATTAAATGGTTTAATTTAAAGCAAAACTACCAAAGACATATTTCTTACTATTACATTAATTCAGTAGCGCCTGAATGGTTTAGTTCTCGGTACCACAGGTTTCGGGTTCGAATCCCGGCGGTGCCATGGATGTTTGTAGTGGTTCGGAATCCACTTTAAACCACAGGTTCCGGTCTAATATGACCGTAGAGCATTGCGAGGGCATTGTTACTCGCGTCCGTAACATATCTTCAAACTACACGCGCCTTCTGGGTAATGCAAAGTGAGTAACGTCTGTGCAGCGTTTGAGTTAAGGCATCCAAGACCAAGCTGTCTAAGTGTTTGTGAGCTGCATTGGAAAAAAAACATTAATTCAGAAGACAATCTATGTGAATTAATATTAATCAGATCAAGACGCGTTTAAACAATGTCATATTCATTCATATACCAAGCTAAGATACTTATTCTGATCTAATAATTAATTATAATCTAATAATTGATCTAATCTAAGATATTATTATATTATCTTATTCTGATGGCAAGTTGATAATTTAAGTTTCTGAAGGAAATTTACATAAATTTAAAAAAGCCAGTGATAAGACCGCACTCACCTATAAGCGAATATTTAGAGATCAATAAAATTTGTGCATGCAGTCGTCCTCTTTTTTACTGAATACAGGTATGCAGGGTTGTTAGCAAACACAAAATTAACATTCATAACCCAAATTAAAAACGCTGTTGCGAAATCAGTCGATGCAATCGTTAATCTCGAACACAAACTTTTGCTCTACAAATCCTCTTACAACCTATTCTCTCCTACGACTGTATCATAGCCTGATGGCCTATTGGCTGGTGCTCTGGTCTTTGGCACCACAGGCTTCATATTCAAAACCTGGAGGCGTCATGGGTGTTCGTTAGTGGTTCGGAATCCACATTAAACAGTAGGACCTGGTCTAATATGCGCAAAGTGTGCACAAATTAATCGTAGAGCGGCAAACCAAATCTACGGCTGTCTCATTTGGATTTTTACATCGCACACTAACCTAAACAAGTAATATAAAAAAATATTTTTTAAAGTGAATTCCTACCTTTTTTTTTCACTATATTGCAGAAAATCCTTTATAAATAATTTTCATTAATTTTTTTAAGTTTATCTGGAGCCATCTATTGGTATATATATGCAACTTAAATATAAAGAAAAACTAAAATTAATTAATTCAATTTAATTTCTGAATTAATATTTTAAAAAAACCTGTATTAACATCAAGTGTCCTCCACTACAAGTTTAAAACAATGCATTCGAACTTGAGTGGAGGAATAAAGAGTATTTTATGAAGGATTTAAAATTTGAGCAAGATATATACAAGAAGAGTGTGAGCTAATAGAAGGAATTGAAAAAGACTGCAGTTATTCAAAGAAAAACACCTAGCCACGCTCAAGAATTCCGCATTTTTTCTGGGGAATAAAAACAATTAACAGAAACCTCAATTTTGATATTATTCCAAATAATGGTTGAGATTCTGTTCTAACTGACTGCTAGACATTGGAAAATACAATTTTGACACTTTCAGTCACGTATGATTTACTAAGGGGAAATCTCACAGGAAATAAGGTCAAAGGTTGAAGATTTGTGTCATATAGATTAACAATCAAAAGAATGACTAAAATAGTAATTTCAGATGTCAGAAATGATAAAGTTAAGCGGCTGAATTCTATAATATTTAATATTGACCCTAAAATAATTACAGCTTTAAAATATAATGAAAAATAAATTGTTAAGACAATACTGATTGTGAAAATACGTATTTGAAGTATTTCATTTATCATTAGCAAGCATTAATACCATCTTATCAATTTCAGTTGATAAGATATATTTAAATAAATTCAATGAATCAATAACTGTTAATTTTCTTATTCTCACCTTAGTTCCTAATGAACAAAATGGGAGATGACATCTTTTTTCCTTACAAAGAAAGAATTTTTTTCTAGCTTACGCATTTGCAGTACTCATCCCAGACGTACGCATGGGAGCTTTCTTTTAAACATGTTTACAGGATTTCGAATTAGGGTCCTTAATTATTTAAATATCCTTATGAATGTCTTGTACGAGTAGAATATCCTCAGCATTAAAGCATTAACCATTGTTTAGAATGTTGTCGTTTTTTTATCGGTTGGAATTGCATTTAATTTGATCATAAAGAAGTGAATAAAAATGTTGAATCTTCCATTAAAATTTTTATTGCGTACTCAGAAACACAATGTTAATTATTCTGCAATGTTGTAAAGCTTGTTTGAAATCACTCTCATCCATCAACTACAACATTTTTTTAGTTATTTTTATCATGGAAATTATTATTATATGTTTCACATAAAAAATTATCCTTTAAGTCTTTCTTTTTTTAATTTAAAGGATCTTTCATTGAAATTAACCAAAACCTTACTCAAATAATTGTCAATTCATGCTTTCAAAATCAATAGTGAAAAATTTAAAAAGCCTTTTATTTCGGTCATCAAGTCCTATTAGCAGAAAATATTACAGAAATTATGCTAAAAATGCTGTACAATTCGTATAGCGTTCGTAATGTTTGAAGTTAATAATTATTGTAAGTTTTGTAATTTATAATTATTATTACTCTTATAATCTATAATTATTGTTACTCTTATAATTTATAGTTATTGTAAGGTTTGTAATTTATTTTATTTTGTAATTTATAATTATTGTTACTCTTATAATTTATAGTTACTGTAAGGTTTGTAATTTATAGTTATTGTAAGGTTTGTAATTTATAGTTATTGTTACCCTTATAATTTATAAATATTGTAAGGTTTGTAATTTATAATTAAAGTTATCCTTATAATTTATAATTATTGTTATTCTTATATTTTAAAAATTCTTGTAAGGTTTGTAATTTATAATTATTGTTATTCTTATATTTTATATTTATTGTTATTCTTACATTTTATAATTATTGTTATTCGAATAATTTATAATTATTTTAGTGATTATGATTTATAATTGTTGTAATGCCTCTAATAAATAATTACTGAAATTAATATGCAATATACTTTAGCAAAAATGAATGCCTACATAAAAATTTAAGCATAAACTTAATTTAATAAGAACAATAATCTAAACTATTATCAATTAAAATAAGAATTATTCAATTCTTCTGTTGATGTAGTTATTAGATTTATATATACATATATATTTACAGGGAAATAGGAAGATTGTGATCAAGAAGTGTTCTGGTGTCATTTCTGTTCTACACGTCGTTTCTTTTTTACTCTCCTTTATTTGAATTTCATTTTTCCTTTAAGAAGAATTACTTAAATAGATGTTTAAAAATATTTGCATTGAGCACAAAATGTATTATTTAATGAATTTAATCTGATCTGATGCAACTTTAACTTTATAATCCAGTGTGATAAGCATTGATCTATAATATTTAAAGAAATAATAGTCAATTTGCACAAAGAATCATTATCGATAAAAAAAAATGCCTGTCCCAGAAAGGATCTACAGTGAAAATGAGATTTTCCTGAATGCCACCAATTTTACGTGCAGTGTATCTTCTATCGGCCAAAACTTATCTCATTATGCTACTTCCAATGAAGTTTACATTCGAGAAATCATTTTCTACACCCTGATGCTTATTGCGGGTTCCTGCAGTAACACACCTATCTTTGTGACTCTTTTAAAAAATCGACAGAGGAAGTCCAGTGTGAACATGATGATTATGCATCTATGCATATCGAATCTGATTGTCACTTACATTATGATTCCTCTCGAGATAGCTTGGAGGCTCAGAGTCCTGTGGCAGATTGATAATGCTGCATGGGCAATCCTGTTATTTATTAGGGCTTTCGCCTCCAATCTTTTTTCGGCAGTTCTTGTATGTATCAGTGTAGACCGATATTCTGCAATAGTCAACTCCCTGGATGTCATTGGTGCACGGAAGAAAGGAAAAATCCTTCTTGGAGTGGCATGGACCACAAGTATTATTTCCAGTATTTTTGAGGTAATTATTTATTTAATTCTTATACTCCTTGAATAATTGTTTGAATACTATAGCTTTTGCATTTTCTTTGAATTTCATTTCTTAAAAAAAAAAAAAAGCAACGGACGCTGTTCTGAAACTAGGGGTTTCAGAAGCGTAATAATAGGGTGGTAAGACGGGCAAATTGCCACGGGCCTGGACCTGAGCAGAGAGACTATGAGTAAAGGATCCACATTAGGATCAATAAAGGATTTGCTCCACTCTTATACATGAAATAAACAAAATTGCCGTAAGAGAGCTTGCGTATTTATTAATATATTTCTTTTTATGTCTTCAAGATTTCCTAAAGTGTACACTGCATTCATGTTACTTGTAACAATTCCAGTGACTACGGTTGGTGCTGAGTTATCATTCTTGAAATTAAAATTGATAAAAACCTATTAAGAAATTCAAAGGGACAAGATAATTTAGGAAATTTGGCTGTTTTATCTATTGAATATTCTGTGATCCGAAACTTGAAGTGTGATGCTTAATTTGACACTTTTACTGAGCAGAAAGCCCCCAAAAAAATATTTTAATAAATAAAATTTTTACTTAAAAAATACTGTAATTTTAATGTAATACACCCTTTAAATGAAAAGTTCATAGTATCAAGCAAAAAATAATACGTATTTTAGGTAATACTTTATGAAAAGAAAATAGAATGATGATACTTTGCATTGAGGGGCCCCAACTGAAAAATTTGCCACTGGCCTCCAATGGTATAATTGCGCCACTGATGGGACTAGTACTTTTTTTTTGGTGTTTTTATAAAGTACTCTAGAAAGCTATGGACAACAATACCTCGCACAGCTCGACTTAAAAATCAATGGTTTTAAAACTTAAAAAATTTAAAGTTATGCATTGCATTTCAATTTTTCGGGCATTTCCTTTGTATATGTATGAACCTAGTTACGGTGAGAATATAAACTTTGCTTTATATTTCAGTGGAACCGATTTCAATGTCTTAATGTGTATAATGTTTAATAACAACAAAAAAAGTTAATTATGGTAAAATAAACGTTTAAATACACTGAAGTGACAAAAGTCATGGGATACCTCTTAATATCGTGTCGGCCCTCTTTTCGCCCGGCGAAGTGCAGCAACTCGACGTGGCAGGGACTCAACAAGTCGTTGGAAGTCTTCTGCAGGAATATTGAGCCATGCTGTCTCGATAGACGTCCATAATTGTGAAAGCGTTGATGGTGCAGGATTTTGGGCACGAACAGACCTCTCGATGATGTCCCATAAATGCTCGATGGTATTCATGTCGGGTGATCTAGGTGGCCAGATCATTCGTTGGAATTGTCCATAATGTTCTTCAAACCAATCGCGAACAGTTGTGGCCCGGTGACATGGCGCATTGTCATCCATAAAAATCCCATCGTTGTTTGGGTACATGAAGTCCCTGAATGGCTGCAAGTGATCTCCAAGTAGCTGAACATAAGCATTTCCAGTCAATGTTCGGTCCAGTCGCACCAGAGGACCAAGTCCATGCCATGAAAAAACAGCCCACACCATTACGGAGCCACCACCAGCTTGAACAGTGCCTTGCTGACAGTTTGGGTCCATGGCTTCGTGGGGTCTGCGCCACACTCGAACCCTACCATCAGCTCTTACCAACTGAAATCGTGACTCATCGGACCAGGCCACGGTTTTCCATTCATCTAGGGACCAACCGATATGCTCACGTGCCCACGAGAGTCGCTGCAAGCGATGTCGTTCTGTCAGTAAAGGCACTCGAGTCGGTCTTCTGCTGGAATAGCCCAAGAAAGCCAAATTTCTCAGCACAGTTCTAACAGACAAGTCCCTTGTACGTCCCACATTGATTTCTGCGGTTATTTGGTGCAGTGTTGCTTGTCTGTTAGAATTTACGACTCTTTGCAGACATCGCCGGTCTCGGTCGTTAAGTGCAGGCGGTCGACCACTGCGCTGTCCATGGTGGGATGTTATGCCTGAAATTTCATACTCTCGGCACACTCTTGACACAGTGGATCTGGGAATGTTGAATTCCCTAACGATTTCCGAAATGGCATGACCCATGCGTCTAGCTCCAACTAACATTCCGCGTTCAAAGTCTGTTAATTCCCGTCGTGTGGTCATCATCACGTCAAAACCTCTTCACATGAATAACTTGAACAGAAATGAAAGCTCTACGGAAGCACTGCGCATTTATACCTGTTCTACGCGATGCTACTGCTATCTGAAAATTTGCATATTGCTATCCCATGACTTTTGTCACCTCAGTGTATAATAAAACGATTACTTTCAAAGTAAAAAGATCTTCTGAACATGGACATTAAAAATATTCCTCTCTTAACAATCAATGTCTCAAATATCATTTAATATCAAATGGTTTTGGGATATTCAAAGTATTTCTACATTTAAAAAAAATTACTTTTGAATAATCTTAAAGCTTTTAGATTAATACATTACTTGTCTTTCAGGGTCTCCTTTTCTATCGAGATTTGCTCCCATTCATTCAATGCGTGAATTTCAGTTTATTTACGATGCCAAATTACAATGTGGTTAGCATCATCTTCTGCTTGCTGACTGTCTATTTTATCCCTTCAACCCTGATCGCTTTATGCTATTCCCGGATTCTTTGTGTGGTTTGTAAGAGACCCAGGGGCACAGATGGTGAGCATTTTTTTTTCTAAGATGGTGAGCTTTTCTAAAGTCTTTAAAAATAAATTTTTTCTTCTAGCCATCTGTATAGTTTTAATGTTTGTGGACCGGACATTAAGTTTTTTTTTTATCTCCAGTATTACTTCAAGAATTTTTTACTCAATTCAATCATTATGAATGGGAGAAAAAAATTCATAACTTCTTTAAAAAATGTTTGGTACTGGGATTTTTTTACTAATTGTAAAAGGGAATAATAATGCATTTTTACAGAATTTAGAAAGAGGAAACTCAAAGAATTATGGTGGTCTTTTTACTGACTACTCATAGCTGTAGTCCCGTACATTATTACTGAAATGTGTGTAGGCCTCATCATGTTAAATCCAAAAGTGTTAGCGTTACGTGAATAATTCATTCTGGAACGTAACTGGAGAGTAGCTGGAACTTCATTCATCATATTGAGCAACACCTTATCTAAAAAAATACTTTGAGTTAACCTTAGTACTGATGAATAAGGTAAAATCTCTGTGTGTAACACCGAGTATGATGAGTAATGGTAATTGCATTGCATATCATTTTAATATTTTCGTAAGCCCTCGGTGCGGATTACTTGTAAACTCAGCAATACCTGAAACATCCCTGAAATTTTGAAAACTGCTTTGCCCCCTATTCTTCAGAGTTTATCTGAGGCTGGTAGTAACTAAGAAATCTGGAGCCATATGCTCTCCCTTTACAACTTCCCACTTCTTTTTACAATTGCACTCTCATTCATTCGATTTGTCACCCATCGAATATATCTAATCTGCAATAGCCAGCGGTTGCAATTACGCCTGATTTACAGGCAACGTGAAGAAGTTACTGCTGACTATTTCATTCTAAGAGAAGACATTTAGTGAAGAAGTATTGCAATTCGCAATTTCTACACAAAATATTTTTTTTTTCAATTAGACTAATAAAATGTAAATATGATTTAAATAATTTCACCGCTTACCCCAAGTTATGAGTGCAATGGTAATATTATGTCTTGGTATTTTTTTCCTTTGTTATTTGAATGTTCAGCTATGGATGAACAAATTTCCAATGATCCAATAAAGTTTGAATGCTCAACCATGTAAATTTTGGATGTTCAAATATCATAATTTCTTTTCCATGCGCATTGGTCTTCAAGAGGCCCAACGTTCGAATCCTATAGTGGCACTGTTGTAGTCACTGTTTCCAGAAACGAGCAAACTGGACTGCCAATTGTGAAAATATGTGTAAAAAGTGTCTCGCATCAATAATCCAGCTGCCTCATGGGATTTCCAAGTTATATCTTAACTGCCAGCAAAATTTCTCTTATGCATAATTTACATAATAAAGTACTTTTAAATTATAAATAATATGGTATATGACAAATTTACTAAATATATATTCGTATAATAAATCATTTTAAATGTGAAGTTTTATGATATATGCCTTTCAATATTTCTATTACTTAATATAGTTAAGTTTTCAATGTTTGGCATAAGATGCTTTGAAATTTTGACAATTACAACAGCAGACAATAAAAGATTAGTCAATAAAATAATGCAAAAAGTAGAATTTTGAAACCAGTTATTATTACTGAACGGCATTAACGTATTAATGAATTCTTCCATGAATGACTTTGAAAAATGAATTGTACAACAGTTAATTTATTTGTTTTAGGATTACTGTCTTTTCCTTATTTATGCAAAGTTACATAATATTTTTAGGTTGCTTTACTTTGGCTGATAATTCTAAAGAATATCCCCATAGACGACGATGGCTCCGTCCATCTGAAATCATCCACATGGAACGAGCTCGAGCCAGAATTCTCCGAATTACCATTATCATAATGCTAACATTTTTCGTCTGTTGGACTCCTTATGTTGCCATGATCCTTTGGTACCTATTCGATCCCGTCTCGGCTGAAGAAATTAATTCTTACTTACAATCCACACTCTACATATTTGCAGTGTCCAACTCATGCATCAGTCCATTCTTCTATGGAAACTACATCGTTAAATACAAAGAAATATTCAGAAAAATGTGTCAGAAAAACCGGCCCATTCCTCATTATGCATGAATTACTCCCAAAATACATCAAACAGCAGACTTCACATTTGTGAAACAGCTACTCATTCCATTATTTTAAAAGGCCAAAGACTTTCCAAAGGGGAGTAATGACATTGCAGTAGCAGTTGTGCATATAACAGATACTACTCAAAGTGATCCTCTATAGCTTATCTGTTGGACCCCTTATGCCATGGTCCTCTGGTATTAATCAGCTACTCGTTCTATTATTTTAAAAGGACAAAGGCTTCTCAAACTGTTCGATCCCGTCTATGCTGAAGAAGTTAATTTTCACTTACAGTCAGCTTTCTTCATATTTGCAGAGTCCAACTCATGCATGCATGCATTGTTCTTCGGAAATTACATCGTTAAATTAAAAGAAATATTCAGAAAATTGTGTGGAAAAAAAGGCCATTTCTTATTTATGCATTAGTTACTCTCAAAATACACCAAATAGCAGACTTCAGTTCTACACATCAAGAATCAGCTACTCATTCTATTATTTTAAAAGGACAAAAGCTTCTCAAACTGGAGTAGCAACATTGCAGTAGAAGTTGTGCATACAGCAGGTACTACTCAAAGTGGTCATCCACAGCTTAAACCTTTCTTCTTTTCGGCCCCTTATGTTGTCATGTTCCTTTGGTACCTATTCGATCCCGTCTATGCTGCAGAAGTTAATTCTCACTTACAATCAACGTTCTTCATATTTTCAGTGTCCAACTCATGCAACAGTCTATTGTTCTATGGAAACTACATCGTTAAATACAAAGAAATATTTAGAAAATTGTGGTAAAAAAATCTATTAGTTTACGGCTACTCATTTTATTATTTTAAAAGGGCAAACGCTCCTTAAAGTGGAGTAGTGACATTGCAGTAGCAGTTGTACATATAGTAGATAATTTACTTAAAGTCGTCATCTACAGCTTAAATCATTCTTCTGCTGGAACCCTTATATTGTCATGATCCTCTGGTATGCATGCATGCATGAATCATTATGTATGAGTTACTCCCAACATGCATCAAATAGCAGACTTCAGTTCAGTGATCCTACACATCAAGAATCAGCTACTATTCAATTATTTTTAAAAGCCAAAAGTTCCTCAAGGTAAAATAGTGACATTGCCGTAGCAGCTTTGCATACAGCAGGCACTACTCAAAGTGGAAGTGATCGTCCACAGCTTAAACCATTGGAAGAATATTTGTTCGACAATTTTTCAAAAAACTTATATAAACTTAATCAATTATCCAGGACAGTAAATATATATGCACCCGTGTAATTCACTTACAAATGTATGTTGAAAAATTATGGACTTCTTTTACTGTCTATCAATATCCTTAATATTCAAGTATATATGTAAATCATGAGTTCGTTATTTATTTTTCTAAAAGAAGGTTTTTCAAGAGATTCATAAGTTAAGTACATTTTATTGATTACGATCAAGTTCTTTTGTTTTTCAAATTTCAGTTAAATTAATTTGTTACATACTTTTTAATTAGAATTAATTTGACTTCAGTCATAAACAGTACAAGGTATATCAAACTTATGTGCATTTTATTTTAATAATCTAGCTTTTTTTAATTTTTGCTTTTTTTATATTAATTAAAAAAATCCAAAATTTTTAATTTGATAGTTGACTTGAGAATGTGATTATTTATTTAATAATAAATGTTATTTATACAAATAATTTTCGTTACAGTTAAGATACATTTTAAATATTTTGTTTTAATTCGTGATTATTTACAGTAAGATTCAAGTTTTTGTGTTAAAAGTTACCAGCTTTTTCTTTTAGCAGCCTTCAACTATGCTATCATAAAAATCATAAACCGTATGATTTAGGTAACTTATTTGTCAGTGTAAATAGAACAGGAGCAACTGCAAATCTGACATATTTGACTGGCGACTTTCATTTTTTAACAATATTGAAATTTTTCACTTTAAGGTGCTTTTTTGTCATTGCTCCATTACCTTTCAACTATAATATCAGAGAGATCATAAACTAATGTGATTTATATGAACTTATTTGTCAATATAAACAGAATTACTTGTCAAGGAGTGACCAAGATTTTTTTTCTTTTCTCATGTTGCAATTGAAATAGTAAATATACCATAAGCTCTTAAAATATTTGTAAAACTGATGTGACCAGATAAACAGAAGGAAATTGTAACATCTTCCAATTGTCTGTTACCAAAAACGTAGATTAATAACACAGACCAACAATGAAAAATAAGATTTTTTCAGAATTTGAGTGTTTTTATGCCCTGAACCAAAAGATGATCCTTAAATCATCACAAGATGTATCTCACCACTTTCTCACAAAAAAAAAATTATCTCAGACGGAACATCGGAAATTTTTAATGAAAATATCAAGATTCGAAATAAATGAGTCAAAGTCTTTATAACTTTTAAAATACTTTTTAGCTGTCGGTAGCTTCAAATAATATCATCAAAGTCGCAGATAATTTCCAGATTGAGTTACTGTGAGTTTCCAGACTGGTTTGAATCATTTTCTAAATCATTTTTCTCGTTCGGAGACCAACAAAAATATTAGTTATCCCACACGGTAGGTTATTACTGTAGGTAGGTTACACATTAGGTAACATTTAAAAGCATTAAAGAAATGGTCCCCAAGATAAGGAGGGAGTGAATATTTTTTTCTCTAGTATGGAGCATCCTATGGTAGGCAGAAGCAGTACTACTGTGTCCAAAAAGTAAGACAAATTTCCAATTTAAAATTCCCGGGGCTTACGGAATATTAATTTTGTTTTTTTCTTTTTTAGGTTGCTGGCACTGTCCTTGACATCTGTGTAAAATTTGAGGTCAAAATATTCATTAGTGCTTGAGTTAACGCTTGGCTTTGTCAGACGCTAAAACTGATTCCGGCGATTTTTGAAATGTCTGAATTAATTGAGCAAAGAACTTGCATTCAATTTCTTTTGCGGAAACGTATAGAATGTTGCAGAAGGCATTCGGTGAACATTCCTATATCGGAAAGAAATGTTTACAAGTGGTATAAACAGTTCAAAGAAGGCAGAGAACGCGTTGAAGACGAAGAGCCCTCTGGTAAATCATCAACCTCAACCTACGAAGCTCATGTCCAAAACATTTTAGATTTGGTGCTTGCAAACCGTCGATTTACAGTTAGAGACCTTGCTGATGATGTTGAAATTTCACAATTCCATTTTAGGCCTTAAACGCGTCAAATCTCGATTGGTACCGAAAACACTGAAAGCGCCAACTCACACTGAATTGATTCTTCGCGACTTTATCGCCAAAAATAAAACCCATGTCGTTCCATAACCACCGTATACACACCGTGCGACATCTGGCTATTCTTTAAACTCAAAAGACAACTCCATCTAGAGTCGATTGAAGAAATTCAACGTGAATCGCAGAGGGCTTTGAAGGCCATCCCTGCCGATGACTTTTCAGCATGCATTGAGGATTGGAAAAAGTTGTCATAAGTGCATTTAAATCGTTTATTGAATTGTCCGGAGGGGATTACTTTGAAGGCGAGGAAATAAATTTGGTAGAATAAATAAAGAGTTTTTGAAGAAAAATAATCGGTCTTACTTTTGGGCACAGTCGTAAACTTGTCAGTTTGATGGATCATTACAAAATATTACTGCACACAGTATTGGGGCTCTTGAAACAATGTCGTAAAATCAGTCTCAAATGTTGAATATTGCTTTCAGTACTTGTGGAAAATATTACGATTTGTTAAGAGAAAAGTTAAAAAAAGGTATATTTGTTGGCTCACAAAAAAAAATATATATTGATTCAACTTTAAAACTCTAAAGAAGTCGAAATAAAAGGATTTAATTTTTGGTACTTGAATTATTTTCCTTGAAAACCTTGAATAAATGATGAATAAGGGAGCGTTTCCAGCAATTTATCATGATGGAAAAACAAAGTTATTCAAATGTAAATTTTATATCGGATTACTACTACTCTCTTTATTCAAAATCTTCGGAAACATCGTATAAGAGAAACACCTACACCAAAAATTTAACGTAAAAGAGTTAAAAAATATAATTTTTTAGATTACTAAGAGGATTGACTACATCGAAGGTTTTTTTAACAGATTTTGATAATCATGGTGTTAAAAAGCAGGAATTGTAAGTACCTTTATTTTTAAATTTCGTTTCGTAGCCATCTTTCACATTACTGCACTAAAGGTTTTATCTTTATAAAAGTCTAAAACTTGCAGCAAATTTGAAAGCCCGAATTTGCATCAAACACGTGGGTGACATGAGAAAGAGTATTGAATAATGGAAATGTTCACTTAAAAAAACATAAAAAGCATCTTAAATTGTGAAAAAGCTTTTAAACATTATTTTTATTGGTCTGTGTTATTGATGAACAGAATAATCTATTATTGATGATAGTCATAATGCTGTAATACATCGGCAATGCGAATTATGACTCCCTAGTTTAGTTTCCATATAACAAAATAAAATTTAAACCTTTCCAATAAATCTAAATTTTATATAACTGTTGCTATTTTTAAACTATTGAAACTGACTTATTTATGCGTTTTAAATTGAAGAAGATTTATCTGAATCCTTCAAGTATGATGATGATTATGAAGTGATTGGTATGTTTTAAAGTTAAATAATAATCTTAAAAAAAATTAAATGTAGGCGACAAACAAAGATAATTTAGCTTTTTTTTAAATTAATTAATTATTTTTAAAAGTTATGCGTATATAAAATAATATTATATTTTAAAATAGATTAAAATGTTTGAGATAGATTTCTAGCTAAACACTACTACTGTTAAATATATTTTGGTTTATTTATATTTTATAAAACTGAATTTGATCATATCTTAAATGCCTATATATACTTAAATCACTTTATTATTATCATGTCTGTTGATATATTACGGTTTTTAAATTAATTTGCAATTATGAGTTGATTGTAATTTTTTTGAGAAATTCGAAGTTTATAATACATTTTTCTACTATTCAGAATTTTTTTATGTTATATTGTACATACTTTGAATATAATACAGTATTCAACTAGATTTAAAATGATTTTTAATTTTATGGATCTATAGTATAGGATGTGTTCAATACATAGACAACTGCATCATTGTAATACGTTTCTAAAACAAAAATTTATGTATAGAATTTTTAAATGTAAGACGTATGTAAACTGCAGGCCATATAAGATGTGAAAAAAATATTTAAAAATATCCTTTAGTTAGTATATTCATATAAAACTGGGAATTTTACTTCTCTTATTTTCAGCACAACAGTAAAACCTTTACATTTCTCTTATTTTAATCATTTTAAGCTTTAAACTTGGTGGTTTTGACAGTAACTAATTAATCTCCACGCAACAAACTGCAAAAAGGCTGATTGCGTTGTCAGAGAAAAACTATATTTGGAACTTTCGTGTCTTTTATTATACCGTTTATTGAAATGGAGGTTAACAACTTTTTAATTTCAGAATGCAAAACAAATATCTTAACGTTCTAGTTACATATAGCTTATGTTACTATGTGTTTGCCACCTTGTTTTGGAAAATAATATAGCATCATATTTCTTTACATTAAAAATTATATCTCCATGCACATGTTTTCACATGGTCAAGTAAGGGTAAGCCTCCATATGCAAGGCATGATGTTGTCTTAATTAGAGGTCAGTGGCATCTCCAAAAAGTGAAGCTATAAAATAAAAGAGTTCAAGTTATTATTTTAAGCATATTGATCTTCATTTCAAAAACTTTTATCTAAAATAAACGCTAATTCTCAAGCAATTTTATTCATGCGTGTTTTAAAACTGACGCGAAATATATGTTGGCTAAATATAACACATGTAACTAAATATAATGATTGCATCAGTGCTCTGTAGTTCAGTTTGAACTATCTGGTTTTCAAAATATAAACAGGTCATTGTTTCAATATCCACAAAATAGTGTCTAAGGATTAGTTTATGTGTATAAAAGTTCATTTAACCATCACTACTCTGCCTGAATTCGGTAGTCCTTCTTGTAGTGTTTCAACATTTGCTAATTCTTAAAGTTCGAGAGTTATTAAATTTCGTTTTCCTGTCGCTATTGAATTTGATAGTTCTTGGAGGGATTCTGCATTTGGTCATTTCGCCAGGTCTCTTTTCCTCATTAAATGGTATCGCCAAAATTGCAGCATTTTGTAACCGCAGCGGCCATTTTGTTTGTTTAGGTAAAAACCACAAGGAAAACAATCACAAAATAAACATAAATGCAGAACTCCCTGTCATGTAGTATTCTGGCCAATTGCTTCAAATATTTCTTGGGTTATTGAACATTGGCATACTCCCATGTGTATTCGTCCAGCAAAGCATGTTCACTCGTGATAAATTGAAATTCACACAAGGTTTCATTTTTTTTTTTTCTCATTGCTTCTATTTATTACAATTATAATTTTGAAATAAGACATCTATCTTCCGATAACAGTTTTTAAGTTTATTTCTAGAGTCCTTAGAAGTCTACATACAACTGTTTTATTACGAGCTATTAAGATACTAAATTAATGCATTAAAAACTGGCAATTTAATATGGAAAAAACTGTACTTTTTGCCCCACTTCCATACGACAGAAATCATAACTGTTATAGCAAAATTCTCAGCATTTAAATAAATTTTAATTACGCACTTTAAACAAGTTTATGCACTCAGCTAAAAGGTTTTAAATTATTTAGAGATGATTTATTGTTATTTTTGTTGAAAACATTATTTGTATTTTTGCCTTAAATGAATCGATTATCTTTAATTCAGCAATAGTTTAGCATCATTGTTTTAGTTCAAATCATGTATAATATATATATATATATATATATATATATGCATGTATGTCTATGTTTTATGAAAGAAAATGTGATATTTTTACGTGTTTTTATATTTACAAAAAGTCAAAAATTACATTTTTTTTTTTTCCTTTGGCGATTTTTGCCAAATTTTAACAAAAATATTCATGCTTATAATTTAATTTTCATGTTCATGTTCTTATTTAAATCAAAAAACCATTGAACAATTTTTTTACAACGAACGTCGTCTATTATTTTAATAGCAAAATACTTTCTGATTACGTCTCTATAACTACTCGTGTCTAGTTAATACTCGTGTAAATGACGCATGCAAGCTCATTATAACAAAATATATTTGACAAGATTATGATTCATAAAGTAAGAATCTTATTGAATCAGGAAGATGAACTCCCGGCAAAACAGGACAGAATACGAGCCACTGTGATTTGGCGTCAAAAATTCTTTTCGCTAGTTTGCCAAGAAAAGGGTTGCGATTGTAAGTGAAATGAATTGCAAACAGTACAAGAAATCTGGGTTACCACATTTGGCATCTTATCGCATCTTATCAGCACCACAAAAGTCTCCAAATCCCAATTTCCCCTATTTTGAGATTTGGCCGAACTCTCTAACAATTTGATGTTTTGGTCAAATTAATTAGCTGTGTGAGTGAAAAAAAATTAGATTTGTATGTAAACTCAAATAATCTAATATTACTCCTTATGTTAATTTATATGAGAAAAAGCTGGAGCCAAAATTCGCCAATCCTTTCTAAAGATATCTTCACTTTCTAGAAGCTCTTTAACAGTACGATTCCGATGCAACTTGGCGTAAATAAAAAACATCTACGCCAACAGCATATCGGAACAAATGAGCATGGGAAAAGATTACTTGCTGACAATAAGGATCTCCAGTATGAGTATCTCGTTTGAAAATTTGAATCTTAGTCCATCTGTTTATTGTAATGCCTACCCAGACCAGTGAATAAGAAACATCGTAAAGATTACTTCTTTGTTATTAATAAAATAAAATAATGCCCATACCTGTCCGTATGCAAAAACTTGTTCTCCCAGCAAACTAAAATTTGGGCGTGTTTTGGCGAGATATATATATATCTATACAAAGTTTCTACAATTTTATGGTTGCAGAAAGTTCACAATGAAGTTTTCAGCCTAAAATGTACATCATTACTTAAGTTTAGCATGCCAGTGTGTATATGAAAATACCTATATGTTCTCATACAATTATCAAATTATCATATCTATTTTATATAGAATGTTCATATATGCATGCATCTTGATGTTCGATTGATGTTACTCGAGTTGTCCTTCTCATATTTATGCTCACCAATATTTATTAATGAAGATTTGTAAACAATTTAATATACATGTGCTTTGTCTATTGTATCTTGCCATGAATGCTTTATGTATATCGGCTTGCTTTTATGTGAAAGTTTTGTGATTAATAATTTCCATCTTGCGGTACTGTAAAAAAAATATTCATTGTTTATTTTGTAGTGCAGTATATGTGTAAAAATAAATGTGTTGTTGTTGTGTTGTGTCTGATTCTCGATGTCCTGCAGTACGGACGGACATCCCTTGAGTATCTACTCGTGGATGGAGAAAAAGGGGCAGCTTCTGTTCTGATGGAGCATCCGTAGGTAAAAGTCTGACTTCGGCTCAGTGACTCTAAAGAAGGAGGGCAATGCCTTCCGAAAGGACTTATTAAGGGAGTATCGTAAGAGAGAAACCCGGTAAATTCCCATCAGGTAGTCCGACTAACGAGGCATGAGGTTGAATATCACAAACGCCATCGTTTATTGAAACAGTATTTGCAACAAAAGCCGCCAGAGGATTGAACCCTAATGCTCACTAGCGGAGTACGTTGTCATTGAATCACGAGTCGAGCAAAATAAATGTATAACAGTAGTACATGATGAATTTTATTTTAATTAAACACAATTATATAAAACTGCAAATCAGTTTTTTATAAATTTGTGTGAAATTTCGTCTTTCAAAAAGAGAGTGCATTAAAGACGAATTTTGGTACTGAATTTTCGTATTTAAGTTACTAGTTTATTACTTTTTAAAAAAAAACAAATTATTTAAATTTATGGTTTCATTTGTTTCTTAATTTTTAAAAGAAATTATTAAAATTTTTAAAACATTACTACTGTATATAAAAAACAATATATGATTTCTTCTGACTCATGTAAACGCATAATTGAAGAAGTTTTTAGGCATTCTTCCTATCATGTATCATGTTATATTGAAAAAAAAAAAACTATAAAATAACAATAATTTTTTACCAAAAAAAAAAAAAAAAGTATCTTCAGTATTTATAATTGTTGTGATTTATTTAATTTCTTTAGATTACAAATGTAATCATTAATACTTTTTTTTTCCTTTGTTGCATTTTATTTCATTGCGTTTAACAACGCAATTACAACGCAATTAACAACGCAATTAAATTACTTGATTAACATCAAGTAATTTAATAATTCAAACTATAAAATTCGTGATTTGCATATCTAATTTTTTTTCAATCTAACAAAGAAATTCTAAATAATAAACAATACATGTATAAGATACAGATGATGTAATAATCTCAGTCTCAATTTGAACAATAATATTTGCTAAGAAGGGAAGGATGAATAATTTATTATTTATTGCTTAATATTCTTTAACGAAATATTAAACACTAAATAATTCATAGATTTCTTATTTCCTCTATGAATTATTTAGTGCTTAATACCCCTGAATGTTTTAAATATATATTGATCAGGTCAGTATTAAGTTACTTTTTCTGCGGGAAAAATAAACATTTCACACAATAATAATATGATAAATATAACTATTCGGATTTATGTACTTATAAAAACACTAATTTTAATATTATAAATATCAGATATTTTATTAATGTTTCTTTGTTTTTGCCTCTCTTTGCTGTCTAAGTACACAAAACTATGTTGTTTATTGTACGAATGGGGAAAAAAAAAGGAAACATCTAATTCTGCATTATACAATATTTCAGTGTCAAAGACAGATAAATCCCGGCTTTGCCCATGGGTGTTGTAGTGGTTCGGAATTCACTTTAAGCCGTAGGTCCCGGTCCTAACAGGATCGTAGAGCGCTGCAGGGGCATTGTTACTCCGCGTCCGTGGCTTACCATCAAGTTACACGAGCCCCCCGGTTAATGCAAAGTGAGTAACATCGGTGCAGCCCTTATGGCGAAAGATCGCGGTCTATTTGCCAGCTGCATTAGAAGAAAAAAAAAAAAGACAGATATTAAAAAAAGTTTGAAAGGCAATCTATTAATTGATTGTCAAGCGCATTGAAATATTTCGTCATTTTTGTGCGATTATTATTTTTTTGTAGTTATTTGATGTTCTGCTCTATATGATAATATCATTTTTAAGAATTCTCCTTTATTTGTACTTTTATAATCATTGTATAATTGTTTTAAAAATTTGTTTTTTCTCTTACGCTTATAAGCCTCATGAAATAGCTTTAAGAGCTTTAAATTAATATATAGAGAGAGAGAGATAGATGGAGAGATAGATAGATAGAGATAGATAGATAGATGGAGAGATAGATAGATAGAGAGATAGAGATAGTTAACGATATAGGTACATCAGGTGAAATACATTTATATATTTGCATTTGTATATTCACCAGGTCTTAAAAAACAAAAATAGGAAAGGGTTTGTTGTTTGAAGTATAAATTTCCCAAAATTAGAGAATAAAATTTAAAGCAGGATTTACGTAGGAATAAAATTTGGTCATCTAATGAAATGTGGATTTTTTTTAAAGAAATTTGAATGACCAAAAAAAGCTATACTGAATAAAATGAAAAGGTACAAAAATTCTTTAAACTATAGATAAAAAAAATTTGATTTTTAACTTCACCATGCGAAATAATCCAAAAATGTCTTCTAAAAGAATCCAGAAAGTCTTCTTCCAAAGTAATCCAAAACACAAGAAAAATAGTTTTTTGTGATCTAATATTTATTTAGTGTAAATGTGACCAGAGTAAAATATTTTTGTAACTGTATAAAGAGAGCTTACAAGATAAAGAATTATTTGCTTTGATTTTAAGATTCTGCGTTAAAAATACTAAAAATGAGCTAACTATATATAATCCCCTTTAAACAGTAGATCCCGGTTTAATATGACTGTAGAGCATTGGGCGTAGGGCTAACAACCCTACCCCGTAAAAAGAAAACGTCTCCTGTCTCGAAATCTGGCAGTAGGCAAATGGCCTTGACCCAGAATAGGGATGTTGCACCAAAAGAACTATATATAACCGATAAAAAGAGGGACTTATTGAAAGATGTTGACTTTTTAAGCAAGAATACATTTGTTTCATTAGAAGACAATCTACAGATGAAAATAATATCCTCATCATTGGCGCAACAGTCCCATGTTGAGCCAAGGCCAACTGCCTACTGGCAGATTTCGAGACACAATGTTTTCTTGTTTACGGGTAAGGGTTGTCAGCTCTACGTCCAACAGTCATATTAGACAGGGACCTACGGTTTAAAGCCGATTCCAAACCACTAAAAACATCCATGACATTGCAGGGACTCACACCCAAAATCTGTTGCACCGAACGCCAAAGTTCTAATCACTCGGCCATCAGGTCCCTGAAAATAGTATATCTATTTAAATTGTTATATTGTGTAAGAAAAATGTTTTACCCATAAAAAAACATTGTTTGTTGTTGTTGTTTCTTATCCCACTTGGCTGGCCAAGCCCACGAGCCCATACGTACTCATGATTGAAGGGGAAGGAAGCAGCTTCTGTTGTGATGGAGCACCCGTAGGTAGAAGCCTGACTTTGGCTCCGTGACGCTCTTATATGGATTCCGAACCACTACAAACATCCATGGCACCGCCGGGAATCGAACCCGAAACCTATGGCACCGAGCGTCAGAGCGCTAGACACTCGGCCATTCACGTCCCAAATTTGTGAATGTCAACGACACGCGGTGTTCCCAAGTGGTCACCCACCCAGGTACAGACCTCGCCCAATGATGCTTGACTTTGGTGATCTAACGAGAACCGGTATATTCAGCATGGTATGGCAGTTGGCTATAAAAAAAAAACATAAGTTGAAATAGCGATGATATATACATTCGGGAGTTTTTAAAAATTAAAAAATGAAAACTGAAATATAATCTCTAGATCAAGCATATCATACTCACAGCTTACAATGAGTGCACTTGTGGCCCATACAACATAACAGTATACAACAGAAACTAAATTTTTAATAAAAATAAAAATTTTCGTTGATTAATTTTTTGAATATTTGAATATTCTAATTATACATAGTTTGAAATTGTGTTCAAATGCAAATAGGTGGCAGAAATTATCATTTTTTTGACACCGAAAATTTTTATGGAATATTAAATGATCGTCAATAGATAAAGGGCCTGATTTTTTTTTAGTTGACATCTAAAACCTCCTTAATAAAATAATGCGAAAATCGAATGCGTGTTGTTACTTTGTTATTTCGCAAAATTAACGTTTTTAAACAAAAATTACCACTTTAGTAAAAATAAATTCCAAAACTGACATTTATCTCATTTGGGATGTTGCCATGTATTATCAAAAAAAAAAAAATCGAAATTGAAATTTTTATGTGATATGAATTAAATTAAATTTTTAAAAAAGGAAAACGAAAGTAGATTTAGGGATTTCAAGAAACGTGACAATCAATATGTATATCAGTTTTTTTTTATAGCATTTAACTTAACAAAAAAGTAATTTAATGTTCTTCCAAAGTAAAATATTTTCATAAAAAAAAATTAATTCTTTTTTGGGATAAGGTTATTGCATTTGCAACGTTATCACTTTATAAGGGAATCTAATCTGCGAGATTTAAAATGAAATTTGAAAATCGATTAGCACAGAAGAAAACGTTTTTACCAACAGCTGTATTTTTCTTGCAATAATCTGATCCAATTTTAAATTAACCACAACTGTCACTGAAACATATAAAAGTGAAAGAAATAAAGAATTAGGAATAGCTTCAAGCTGAAAAGGATTATCAATTGAGATTTAAAAGCACTTTTATTAATACATTTTTTTTTTATTATTATTTTTTTTTTAAATTTAAGAGTTTTTGTCTACATAAGCTCTTGAAAAAAGCAATTTACCATCGATAAAATTAAAAAAAACTCGAAAATTCTTTAAAAATTTTTTTAAACTATTAAACTAAGGGATGGATATAAAAAAGCTAACAGTCACACGTATTTACTAAGGAATCAATAATAATTATATTTAAATACCCACACTTCTATTGATACATATTGCACAAAAAAATTTTCATTTAAAGGGCCTGAATGGCCGAATGTCTGACGATCGGTACCACAGGTTTCGGGTTCAAATCCCAGAGGGGCCATGAACGTTTGTAATGGTTCGAAATCCACTTTAAACCGTAGGTCCCGGTCTAACAGGATCGTAGAGCTATGTGAGGTATTGTTACTCAGCGACCGTGGTTTTTCTTCAAGCTACACTCAGTTGGGCTCACCTCTGAAGCTTCAAGCTCACATCTTGGGTAGTGCTAAGTGAGTAACGTCTGTTTTCCAGCTACATTAGAACAAAAAAAAACTTTTCGTTTTAAGAACTCCTAATTTTGATTTCTTCTGCGTTGAATTCACATTTCCAACGATATCTGAATTCTATCCATCTGAAATGAAAACTTCTAAAATTAATAGTGTAACCGTGGTTCCACCTACTTAAGCATGCTTCCTCCTACGCACTGCAAGAGCGTCCCTTGCGACATTCCAATGAAAAGTTGAGTTGGCTTCGAGACTCTCGACAGAGAGGACGTACGGCAACGCAGGCACTGTAGCTAGTTATCAGCTCTGATCCCGAGAGTTAGAAGTGGAATCCTTCCACAATTGTATAAATTAGCTGCTACTTCAGAGATGTTTAATTAATAGTCTCGCATCCCGAGAGAAGATATAGTTATCACCTTCATGTGCATAAACTGTCCTACAGACTGTCATCCACAGAGGAAGTATATTTCGTTATCCACAGTGCACCTAAATAACTCAATTTACAGCTTAAGTGAAACTCTTCCTCTTAAATGTAAATATATGTCTGTTGTATATTAATCGTTGTAGCTGTCGTGCCGCGTTTGTAATTAAAGTGGTGGTTTTTAAATGTGTGTACTTGTGAATCGACCACACAAAGTTCCCGCTGTACAAACAAACAAATGCCACAACGGCTACAATAGCGATATTACTTACACGGCTAAATTTTCATTATACTAGAAAATATTAATTTGTCTATTAACGTACAGCCTAAATTTGTTCATGATACACGGAATACCTTAAAAAGTTTTACTTGCTTACCAAAAAGAAAATTTGCGGCAATATCAATAATGCCAATAATAACCAATACAACAATACCATTAATAACCAATACAACAATACTAGTAATAATTAATGCAGGTAATAAACAATTGCTTAACGTTATTGGAATTAATTTTGGTGGGCAGTAGTTATCAGTGATTTTTCCAAATACTGGCCCAATAACAACGTACGCAACTAGCCTGCAGATAAGCTGAGGTTCGAATTTGCTGATGGCGTTTTTGTAGTCATTTCTTTTAGAAACTTCAAGACTCGACGGTAGTTGTTAAAATCTGTATGAAGCATCTCGCATTGATAATCAGGCTGTCTGATAGAGGTTTCCCGAGTTTCCACTTATACGATATCAAACGTGAGCAATTACACTTAAATGTCTTCCTGGGCTACATCAGCCTGATGGCCGAGTGACTAGAATTCTCTTCTGGAGCTTGGTGACACAGGTCTCGTGTTCGAATCCCGGCTGTGTCATGGATCCTTGTAGTGACTCGGAATTCACTTTAAACAGTAGGTGTCGATCTAGTAAGACTGTAAATATTTGGGCTGTCAACCCTATCCAGTAAAAAGAGAGTATCTTCAGTCCCAAAATCTGCCAGTAGGCAGATACCTTTGGCCTACTATAGGGCTGTTGCGCCAATGAAGAAGATTTGGTTTGTCGCTTTACTGTCACTTTTTGCCCATTTTAGACTAATAAGACAGAGACCTCCTTTTTTACGTGAATTCCGAGCCACTAATAAGCATCCATGCCACTGCCATGATTCGATCTTGAAGCCTGTGGTACCCCAAAGGCCAGAGCGCTAGTCGATTAGCCATCAGGAAGCCCATTGAAGAAGAGGAGGGTTACATAGAGCTAGGTAAGTGAGCTATAGAGGAAAGAAAAAAAGTATCAGTAATATCAATATGTAGACATTTAATTTCTTCTATCCATTAATCTTCTTTCACAGAACTAGGATCCCCGAAGATTATTGGTAGATCCAAATCTCCAAAATTTCATCTTCCATTTAGATTTTCTTGCATTTGTTTTTGGCCACCAAATAGAGAGTGCACTATTGTTTGCATGCCACTATTCTTTCGTACAAAACCTAATCTTAAAACAGTCTATCTCAAAACATATGATCTTTTTCGATATCCTATATCTATGAAGACCATGAAAGATATAAATTTAACTTTCCCCCTGGTATTTAATTTCAAAGTTTTGCAACACTATATCACGACGTCTAACAAGAATGGGGAGAGAAAACGAATTTTGATCCTTTACACTTTCATTTTGGACATATGAATGGAACATTGGGTTACAGACAATCCATTTTAATTTTGCTTTGCGCCTTTTGGAATTATGCTCAATTTTCAAAATAAATCACATTTAATTTTTAAAATCTTTTGTCGTCAAATTTCATTTCCTAAGCAAGAAAACAATCATGGGTCTAGTCCAATTTAGAGCAAGAAAACAATTCTCATTTTGTAACAACATTTGCAACAATTCAGTTACAAACTAAAAAAATTTCTTTCTTTTTTTTTTTATCTTTCCTTCCTCAGCCACCCCCATTCATTGCTATAGAAATTCTTTGTTCTACATCAACATAAATTTTTCCCAGAATTTCATTAATTTATCTTAATATTTGTTCTAAAAATATATTCGGCCGGACAAGTGGCTCAATGACAATGCACGCCGCTGGTGAGCATTAGAGCCAAGTTTCCATCCTCTGCATCCCTGCAATTGTTGTAGATACTGTTTCAAAAAACGATGAAATTTGATGGCGAATTCGATTCGAAAAGATTCGAATGTTGTGATCTTCAGCATCTTGCATTGTAAGTCGGACTATCTGTTACGAGTTTTCAAGGGTTTTCTCCGATAGATAAGCAAATTCGGGATAGTTCCCCCTAAAGGTCCTCCCGGAAGGCACTGTCCTCCTTCTTCCACGACACAGAGCCAAGTCAGACTTTTACCTGCGGGTACTCCTCCCAACAGAAGCTGTCCCCCCCCACCTTTCCTCCTTTCATGAGAGCACACGGATTCAAGGTACTTAGGTCCAGATGTTGCTGTCGCTTAAGTGGAATGAGAAACAACAAAAAAATATATTCTAATTGGTTACTTTCTAGAAGGGAATACAATAGAGAAGCAGATTTTTAAAAATATTTCTTATAGATTTGAGTATGGAATAGTACTCATAGGGAATTCTTAATTTATTATAAATATCATGAATTGGCAAGAGAATCGCAACATTTATAATAACTAATTTCAATATTTGAGATCTGTTGGCAGAGTGACTAACTCTGTTGGGCTCGGCGCCACAGGTTTCGAGTTCGGTGCCAAGAGTGTTTGTAGTGGTTCGGAATCCACCTTAAACCGTAGGTCCCGACCTAATATGGCAGTAGGGCTTACAATCCTACCCCTTAAAAGTAGCTGACTGGTGACCAATTCGCTAGAGCTCTGTCCTTTGGTACCACAGGCTTCAGCTTCGAATCTATATTTAGCACTCGTGTGAACAAGATGACCGTAGAGCGACAAATCAAACTTTTAAAAAGAAAACATCTCCTATCTCAAAATCTGACAGTAGGCAGACAGCCTTGCCCCACCATAGGGCTTGTTGTTTCCTATTAGGATTGATTGTGAAATGAATGTAGGGAGTTTTGTTCACAGTGGAGAACGCTGAAGAAAACATCAACAACATATATTTAAATAAAACAGCGCAACACAAACATACTAAATGCTTTTTCTTTCGCCATTTTCCTTGAACACAACCGTTTCATCCATTTTCTTTTCTCGTATATCTGTTGCCACTCCTGAACAGAGAAACTTACCTCTCATTATAGTTACAGTTTGATCGTAACTGTAGATTTGATCGTAACTAGCGACAGGGCTTTTGTGCCAATGATGATGATGATGTTCAATTTCTATATTTCCTTTATATAAACCTCCACCAATAAATCATCAAGACTGAATAAGTCGGTATTTTTGCATTATTTAGGCTAGTAGGGGGTAAACCTTGTGCAATTTCTGTAGCTTTGGTACCTTCCTCAGAATAATTATAATTAATAATTAAATTAACTGTAGCCGAACAGGAATCTTCATGTATTTCTCTCTAGAAATCAATACATTCTAATTTCTACAAAAATTCAATTTCATTTATCACGCTTCCAAACATACATCAAATTTCTGAAGTTTCTGATGCATCAAATCAAGAGTAACAAACTTCGCACTGACATTGATCAAATCATATTTTTCCACTGTTAAAAAAATCTGCTGTTTCTTTAATAGAAATGAAATATTAGTTAATAGAAATAAAATTAAAGGTTCCTTTAAATAAAACATAATCCATCAATTCAACGATAGGTACATGTTCCAAATAATGTCCACTAACGTTTTTTATGAGTAATGAAAAACGTGACTGTTGCCAACCTACAATAAAAGAACAACAGAGATCAGATTAATTGTACATCAAAATCTTTTAAACACTAGGTATAAACATTATATTTAATATGCTTAAATAATTAATGAAGTACAATAATATTTAAGTATAATAATATGAAGTATAATTTATTAAAACAATATTTAAGACATTTTACTTTCGTGATGCAAAAGAAAGTGAAACATAATATAAGTAAATTTAACGAACAATATCGATACTTAATTCTAATTTAAATTATCCATATTTTTCGAAGTTCGTAGAATTAAAATTATATCTAATCAAAATGGAGATTGAATTATATCTATGACTGAGTTTACTATTGTAAATTACCATTGTACTATTGTGATTCAGAATCCACTTTAAACTGTAGGTATCGGTTTAATGTAACTGAAAGAGAGTTGGTCGTAGGGCTGACAATCTTTTCCTTAAAAAAGAAAGTATCTCCTTTCTCGAAATCTGCCAGTAGACAGCCGGCTTGGACCACCATGGAGCTGTTGAACAAATGAAGAAAAGAATATTGTTTAGGACAGACAAATATTTAGAAATTTAATTTTAGCCCATTGTTATTTACAACAACAAAGTTAAACAGTACTTACGAATTTTACCTGTTAATAAATTATTCGCAGGAAACTAGAATGATTTACTGTTTCATTGTCTATTGTTTAAAAAAATGTTCATGTTTTTATCAGTTAAGTTTTGAAAACAACATATTTGTTTTGGGAAAATAAATTATCTTATTCCTCTCTCGCGGTTTTTCACATTAAATAAAAAAATTCCCTCAGCTCATAATTTTTTTTTAAAGAATGGAAAATTTACTTCATGTGAGTAAATAATTTTTTTAATATTGTAGTTATCCTTATCATATCCTTATTATATGATTCACTTATCAGAATAGGCAAGCTATGAAACAAATTTCGAAAACATTGTAAATATAAGAATATTCTTCTTTCTTATATTCTTTTATTAGAATATTATTATAATATTCTAATAAAAGAATATAAGAATATCATATATAAGAATAACATAAGAATATTCTTACCACATTTATTTTAAAATATTATGGATCATTCTATGAAAAAAGTTAAATTTTAAATCTGATATTACACGATATATTCATATTTTAATTTTTAGTAATATTGTTTTTAAATTTCATTCATTAGTACACTAACTATATTCTTAACGTTTTTTTTTTTTTTAATATTGAAAATTATCTGACTTAAGTTAACTTCTTAACTTGACTTGGTGCTTTGAGATGTATGTTCGGAGATGTTGCTTTATCTCAATTTATCCAAATGTTCTTTTTTTTTTTTTTTTTTTTAATATAAGAGACAAAACATATTGGCAGAAGTGAAAATGAAACGTAAAGGAACCACTCGAAATTCCAGAAATCATTGCCAATGACGACTTAAAAATTGTTTTTAAAATGCAAGGAACGTTGCTAATACTTTCTAGCAAACCAAAAGAATAAAAATGAAAGGAATAAATTTTAACATGAAAAAATAGACATAACTACAGATCAAATAGATCCCATTATTTTAACAGTTAAACGATGATTAGAACACATGAAGCACAACTAGTATTGGGAACAAAAAGTGGAAAAGAAGTAATAACCCCAGAAAAACTATGTGGGATACCCCCATAGTAATAGGACTACGATACATTTCGTAAAAATTGTAGTATCACTGTTGTCTTATAATAAGCATCCCCTGACGTATCAAATATCCATGAATAAGACAGAACTCTATATTCAAAAGCGTTTTGAAGTTTGACCATGCTGCTACATACCTTATACATTGAAATAAAATGAGTTCAACTGTTTCCAGAGTTTTTCAGATCGAGCATATTGGAGATGAAGTCAGGCCAAATCCATGGAGTTTTGCATTTGCCGAATGAAATGTTTTAATGTTCTACAATGAATCTTTTTAACCAAAATAGTGTGATTACGAGTATTTTAAGTAATAAATAACCTTCTAACCACTGCAAAGACTATTATTTTGCTAATTAGACAAAAGCCCATTCGCCAGAATAAAATAGTTAATTTACCATATTTAAAAAAACATAATATTGTCCACAGCAAGTTAATAAGGATGAATTTGATATTTATAAGTTACATTACTAAGGAATTTATAACGGTAGTATTATCAGTGTAAATATTATACTTCGGATAATTATTATTAAGGGGCCTGATGTCCGAGTGACTAGCACTGTGGCACCACAGTACCATAGTGGTAGTAAGTTGCCAAGTACAGTGCCAAGTAACGGGTTGTGAATTGCAACCCTACAACGATAGAATAACTTTTCTTTCGCTATGGCGCCAAAAAAGTCGCCAAATCCCAACGGCCCCTATTTTGAGTTTTGGCCCCTCAAACAACTCGAACCCAATTATGTTTGTCCAATTGCATAACATGTGCGCACCTGTTACCTATCTCTCTTTAAACTATTCCTAGAATCCTAGAGGTTACAAGTTTCATAACTCCTTTTTTTTTCATTAGTTATTTTATACACTGTGTAACGCCATGCTTCTTCTTTCGCGTTTTTCTCACAAACCATTGGTTCGTAAAGGATTCCCTTGGGCAACTTTTATAAATCCGAATTAGGATTCTCACATTGATTTACATAATTTACGCAATATTGTATCAATTTTCAGAACATTTTAACTTACGTGTAATTTTGTTTTTCCTTCTCCAGAACAAGAATATCGATTGGAACGCTGTAGCAAATAAGCATGCTGTTACAACTGGAAAAATCTGCTTACCGAAAAAGAGCAGCACCCTGACCAGTGTTACTGGCAAATCTCACCATGCTCGTCTGGGAGTGTACGCGGCGAATTTGTGGAGGGAGAAAGCCATGACAGATGTTCTCATTGTCGTTCAGACCCAAGAATTCAAAGCTCACAAAGCTGTTCTTGCCTGCTACTCACCTTACTTCTCCAGTGTCTTCGTCAAGCCTGGATTCAGTGACGTTCATTATGTAGGTGGCTTTCATCATGCACAGTTGTAATTGTTATTAAGGTTTATAATATTTAAATGAATGACATGTAGCCTCTATTAATAGCACGTCTACACTAGTGCGAACTACATAAATCAATGTCTTAAGCTGTAGGGCTTCAATCACTTCCACTTAGACCAGGACAGTACAACCCGTAATCTGATATGTTGCAGTCTATGTCTACATCTATCTATACAATATTATAGATTAACTTCGCTCTGAATGTGGTCCAACATTGAGTTGTAAATTGTCGTTCAGACCCAAGAATTCAAAGCTCATAAAGCTGTTCTTGCCTGCTATTCACCTTATTTCTCCAACGTCTTTATCAAGCCTAGATTCAGTGACTTTCACTATGTAGGTGGCTTTTATAATGTATTGTTTGTAATTATTATTAAGGTTTATAATACTTAAATGAATATCATACAGTGTCTATTAATAACACGTCTACACTTGATGAGAATTATATAAATCAATATCTTAAGACTTTATCAATATCTTATATGACTTTAATCATGCTTATCACTTCCACTTAGATCAGGACAGTACAACCCGCAATCTGCTATGTTATAGTATATGTCTATGTCTATCTCTATCTATACAATGTTATAGATTAACTTCACTATGAATGTGGTTCAACGTTAAGTTGTAATTTTTTTTATTGTTGTTCATATCCACGAATTCAAAGCTCATAAAGTTGTTCTTGCCTGTTACTCACCTTATTTCTCCAGTGTCTTTGTCAAGCCTGGATTCAGTAACGTTCGTTATGTATGTGGCTTTTATAATGTATTGTTTGTAATTATTATTAAGGTTTATAATACTTAAATGAATATCATACAGTGTCTATTAATAACACGTCTACACTTGATTAGCCGTTCAGAATTACATAAATCAGAGGTGGCCAACCCAAATGTTCCTGCGGGCCACTTTGGAAATGCATCATAACTCCGAGGGCAGCATATAAAATTATATATCTCCATATTAGATTTAAACCCACTATAGACATTTTTCAAAGTGAAAAATTGAAACATAATGAGTTATTATTTTTGTGTTTACCATTGTTCTTACATGTTAATAATGATACTAAACGCACATTGTAAAGAAATATATAACACTAAAAATGAAATATAAAAAAATATATAATTATAAAAGAAATAGAAAAAATGAAATCATTAAAAGAAAAATTATTTGACTAGTGCGATATTTGTTTCTCCACTCCTTCACTCAGCTTTTGCAAATCGATCTATATTTGGGTACATCGTACATTTGTACATCGTAATGGGAGTTGCAGGTTAGGGTTCGTTATGTTTGAGCGTGTTTTGTGTTGGGTCAATTTCCTTTTTGAACATAAAAAAACGATTCGCAAATGTAAGTTGACCCAAAACCACTAACAACTTTTTGTGCCAGATTTCTCAAATTGGAAAATTTCTCTTTTTTGACTTAAGTGTTATAAAAATCTATTTTATATTCTGATTTTTCAAAAATATATTTTAATTCATTATTGCATTGTAAGCCAACTAATTCCATTTGAGGATATTCTGGGGCCGACACAATTTCAACATGAATGGGAGATGAATATATTTCAAAAATTTTGTTGTATTTGTCTAACTCTAAATTACTGAATCGGCTTTCAAAAGCAGCTGTAAGTTTTCTTATTTCTTTTGCATATTTCATGTTATATATTATTTTAAAATCAAGATTAATTTTTTCTCATAATTTTGACAGTTAATTTTTGAATATATGGATGCACACATAATGCATTTTTTAATACATTGGTTTTCACTATTTTGACCATTTTAAAATAAATATCTTTCGTAAAAGGGTGATAAATCTCACGGTCCGGAAAAATGTTCAAGGTGGGCCGCGGGTTGGCCCCCTGGTCTAGATGTTGCTGTCTACCAAGTGGGATAAGAAAAAAACAGATACACAGCGATTGTAAACCATCGTCAACAATAGCAAACAAAATTTTAATGCTTTTTACATTTAATTCCCATCTAAAAAACGTTTCCATAGTTTCAAAGTCATGATTTTTTTTTGAAGCACAGATAGAACATTGCAACAATTTAAAAGTATATTAAATCATCAATGATTAGTGCGCTTCGATCTGTCATTTTGTAAAAACTAAAACTCCATTCCTTCAACCTTATTGACATCATATTAAAAGTTATCGTTCGAATTTTAATAATGGATTTATGGAAGTTGAAGCCACTGTCTAATGTAAGATTGCTGTCAGTTTTGCAATTGTGTAAAATGTTCCGTTAATATCTTTGAATGTGGATGAGAAATCAAATTGTTGATGCTGCTCTAAAACAGCATTAACAATTTCACAACAGAATTACATCAGTTTACTTGTCTGATAATTGTTTTAATATTGCATAATATTCACATAATATATTCGATGCACTGTGTGCATTGTGATGTGATTGTGGCATTAGAATGCAAAGAAACCAATGTTAAGACTTGAACTGCATATTTATTATCTTTCTTTTCTCTGTACAGCTTCAATTGCCTACAGTGACAGCCAGAGCATTCGGCATCTTATTGGAGTATATGTACACTGGAAAATTGAAGGTCAGTTGTCAAGAACTTAGTGACGTATACAGATCCGCTAAAAAACTAGGAATAAAAGGTGCCATGAAGGAATGCATCGAGGTATGAAATACTTTAAATAAGTTGATTAAGTCTTTGGTCATTTCTTATAAACATGACAATAGCTAATAGGGTTAAGGGACAGGGTTCATATTTTTAGAAACTAACAAAGTCCTTTTGATCCTTAATCATCAAAAACTAGTAATCAAAAAAATCAAAAAAATTCCGCCGATATTAACCCTTTAAGCACAAGTAAAGACGATGAGATGGATTTGAAGATACTTTTCTTTTTCGAAATAGATCTTTAAAAATTATACGTGGGATTCATCGTGGTGTCGTTGTAGTTGGAGTTCGTGGAATTCGTTGAAATGAGCACTTAGAGATTGTGCACTAAGAGATTTGCAATTGCATCAAATTCTGGTAGCTGAGTGTCCTTATGTTACATCATTAATCGTCACAATACGAACTGTACGCAACAAACTTTTACAATTTTCCTTACGATACTACCTAGCATAGCATTTAACTTTAATTTCTAACCCACAGAAGAAATCGTCTTCTATGTTGTAGAAATAGAGCGACCTGGAGTATCCGACAATGGAGGGATGTTGCTTGCGATGAATTTCACTTTTGCTTATGTCAGAAAGTTCACAGACGAAATTTTGAGAGATGGCGAGCCACGAATGAATGAGATGATCGCCAATTTTGGATAGCCCTGGGTGATGGTTTGGCAACTGCATCAAAAACTGGTAGCCGAGTGCCCTTATGTTACATCATTACTCGTCACAACACGAATTGTACGCAACAAATTTTTGCATTTGCCCAGCATAGCTTTTAACTTTAATGCTAACCTGCAGAAGAAGTTTTCTTCGATGTTATAGAGACAGAGCACACTGGAGGATCCAACAATGGTGGGATGTTGCTTTTAGTGATGAATCTTACTTTTGCTTCTATCGGAAAGTCCACAACGACAAACTTTTAACAGATAACGAGCCACGAATGAATGAGATGATAGTCAACTTTGGATAGCCGTAAAAGAGGAATTGACAAATGCATCAAAAGTTGGTAGCCGAATGCCCTTATGTTGCATCATTAATCGTCACAACTGTCACATTAATAATTAACAAAATACTGGATCATCCAACAATGGAGAGATGTTGTTTTAATGAGGAATCTCATTTTTGATTTGGACAGAAAGATTGCAAACATAGAGTACAGGAGAACGAAATATGCCACAATGTGTGCGTTTTCAATACACACGCCCAACATTTGGTCTGATGGTGTGGGATGAGCTTTAAGTCATGATCGGAACTGATTATTAACAGAGTAATGTTATTATTGACTGTCCTAGCACACTTTCTCTTAAATGCAGACGAATAAAAAAATAAATTTTTTTAAAGTTTTCATAAAAATTAATTATATATATTAAAAAATGGATGTAAAAAAATTATTTTTTAAAAAAAAAGTAAAGTGAATTAAAAAAAATCGATCTAAAAGAGATGAAAAAACGTTTATAAAATGAATTATTTACATCGAAAATAATTAGTAATTCTTTTTTTAAATTCAACGATATGTGCAAAAATTTTTTTATATCACAGTTTTTAGTTCCTTTACATACAAATTTCAAACCTGAAGTTTTATTCGAAGTTTCCATCTCTAACGACTTTTTATTTAAAACGATTACATAGAAAACTAAACATTTATTCCCTTCTTCCTCTATAAATGCTGCAACATATTTTGTGCATATTTGTTTCATTTTATTAACTGGATATTTATGATATTTTACAAGTTCTCCTAACATTTTGAATAGTTTCAAAAGAATTCAGAATATTGATTTTTCTCTACTCATTCATAGTTTATCAGAAAATATTTTTTATAAATAATTTCCCAAAAAAAGAAATTTAAAAATAAAATAAAGATAAAAACGAATGAAAAAAGATAAGATTTTTAAGATTTATTCTTACATGAGATTTAACAAAAAACAAGAACTTAACTTTTTTCCAGAATTTTTATATTTGTTTTTTTAATCATGTTTTTCTATTATTATCGTTTATAATACAATTTTCATAACAAATACAAAGAAATATTTTTCAATGGCATTGAAAATGTGGAGGAAGATCAAATTGTTTTATTTTTAACTTGCTGAATTCATATCGACATTACTCAGATTTCTTTTGAAGGTTTTCGAAAAAAATGAAAGATAATATATTTAACTCAGCATTTCTAAAAATACACCCAGCAGGAATTCAAGTGGGATATTATTTGAATATTTCATAAAAGAGTATTATTTATTGAATTTTATTCATGGTTTTATATAATAGTGGAAAAAAATTTAAAGGAGGGTTCGAATTTGGGATGAGTATTATATTTTAAGTTCTATTTAATTTTAATAGATGATTATAAAAAATTTAAAGAATTGTTATCAAAAACAAATAAAATATTTATTGAAAAAATTGTTTTGTTAGGAAGTAATATCTGGAATTATATTTATTTTTAATATTCAATCAAAATTTTTTGACTAAAAAGCATTTATAAAAAAATAAAATAAAATGAGTCTAAATAAAATTAAATGAGAGAAAATATTATAAATTAAAATAAGATGAAAAATTATTATAAATAAAATGAGATTTTAAATAACAGAGATTCACCAGAAACAAATTAAAAATAGTTTCCATTGCTGTTTATTTGAAGATTTTTAATTGATTATATATTAAAATGTAGGTAGTTTTAATGTAACGAAATTACGTAAAAAAGAAGGCAAACTTTTAGAAATTGATAGCAAAATAAAAATAGTCAAAAACTGATTAATTATTATAAAAATAGAACCGGCTGTAATTGCAGTGAAGTTAGCTATAATATAAAAACTAAAAAAAAAAATGGTGATGATATTATTAATGAAATTATATCTTTAACATTATGTAAGAGAAGAATTAGTTTTAAATATTGCTATTTGGGTTTCAAAATAATTTTATGATAAAATATATAATAAATATCATTTAAAAACTAAATATAATGGAGAGTTTTTGCATACCGTACGTTAGTTACCGTAGGACGTCCGTTAGCTTTTTTTCCCTAGCGCGCATGCGCAGTTTCCTATGAGCACGCGCGCTAGGGAGAAAAAGCTAACGGACGTCCTACGGTAACTAACGTACGGTATGCAAAAACTTTTTATTATCTAAAATTATTACGTAAAAAATTATGAAGTATATTAATTAAAAATTGTTGTGTTAATAAATTTAAGGAAATATATACAAATTACGAAGATACACTAAAAATGAGACTAACTAAAATTAAAAGATAATTAAAGATGATAAAAAAATGAAAAGTTAGATAGAGGTTGTTACTCCTAAAAACATTGATTCTAGAAAATTCAAAATGTTATATATTATTATTCAAAAATACAGAAGGGTCTGATTATTATTATGTAATTAAATTATTAATATTATTAATTCTGATTATTCTTATTATGTCAAAAAGATTTATATATAATAAAACTTTAATTGAAATAAAGTAATAAATATCCTAATTTAATAATGGTCCATAAAATTATGTATTATTAACATTGTCAATCTTTTTTAACAAAATTAAAGAAATAAATTTTATATAAATACAAAATCCAATAATTTAAAAGATAATTAATTAGAATAATTTAAACCGAATATTAAGCAATTAATACTTCCTCTTTATTAATCTTGCTATTAAATCATTATGGATAACATAATCATTTTACTAATTGCTCATTTCCTTCCTTTTTAATTATTTTTTTTTTCAATTTTATAAACTTCGTCTTTTTTATTATATTTCAATATTTCATGTTCATAAAAACTACCTTTTATTTATTTAAATCTTATAAGTTATAGGATCTGTTTTTAACATTTCAAATACAATAAATACTTCTTTAGTATATGTAGATTCGTAACCTCTAATAAATATTTTTACTGTATCATTTTCAATTTTGTTTTTCTTACAATTTTTTAATATTTTTTTTTAAATCTAAAGATTTATTTTTTATAAACTTGCATGCATAGGTGTAATTTTTATAGAAATATGATATTAATTGTCATAATTTTCAACAAATTGATTTAAAACTTCAACATACATTTTTTTTGTTGTTGTTGATATCAGAAAAATATTTTGTAATTTTTAAATTCAGTGTTCGATTAAATATTTCAATGACTTAAAGTTTTATTACTGCATTTTCAGTTGTAATCTAATGTATATATTTCTCTTCTTTAAAACGTGGTTGTGTTTCTTTATTGATAATCTCTTTTCCCTCATCTATCAGTAATTTTTCAAGGATTTTTTTAAAGATTTGTTTGAAAACTTTTTAAACCTCCATTTCTCCAAAACACCACTTAAAGGATTATAATACATTAGTATAAAAAAATATACCTTTTTTTGAACAGAAATAAATACAAATTTCTCTTAGCATGGATCTATTTTTTAACGTCTTCTTTCCTATCTTTTATTCAGGTTAGAGATTTAAATTTCAAACATTATATGCCTTTTACCACTTAAAATGTCATTTTAGCTTTGGTAAAACTTAATTTGCTTGTTTAAAAAAAATGGTGAAAACCAAATGGTTGGATTTTCAGTATTTTCCAGATAGTTTAATAATTCTTTTCATATATCAAATGTCTTTTTAGCTTTGGTAAAATATAATTTGCTTGCTTTTAAAAAAAGGATAAAAACCAAAGAGTTGGATTTTCTTTATCTTCTAAATCATTTAATAGTTCTTGATTTGTTCCTTTATTTCCTCTTTTGTATGACAGCAAGCAATATCATGTTTTTTGCATGCTTTGTCTACTCTATTGATTCCTGGATTTCCTCTTCTTAAACTGTTCTCTGATTTCGTAAAAGATATACAATATTGATATCAGAATTTATGCATTTCAGTTCAATTTAATTTATTTTCTAACCAACCGTCTAGAACACTTCCGTTAAAGATACCAATAATACCAGAAACATCAATTTTTCGAAAATATAAACTTTCGCAATATTTTTTTATTTAGGAAGAAATTTATATCCATCAATTGTATTTATTTTAAATATTTTTCAACGGTTGAAAATTTTAATTCTTAAATTAATTCGTATTCTAACTGATATAAGTCTGATAAACCATTAGATTTTAATAGATTAGCAACTGTTTATAAAATTTATTGGCTTGTTTGTATTTTTTGTTTATTTCTAAATTTTTGAAAGAATTTTCAAAAATTTCAACAATACTTAAAGCAGCTAATAGTATAACCACGTTGGTATATATATATATATAAGTGATATCATCATCAATAGCACGACAACCCAGAGTGGGCCAAGACTCTCCTTTGAAGAGATTTCCATGTATTCCTCTGGGTGACAATGATCCTCCAAATCTTAACTTTTAGTACAACAAAATCCTTTTCAACTGCGTCTATACATCACAACATTTTTCTATTTGTCCCTGTGGCTTTGTCATAGCGATCCCTTCTGCGGATTTAAACCATTCATTCTAAATATATGAGCAATCCAGTTTAATCTATTCATCTTAATAAGTTTTATAATATATGGGTCTTTATAGTATTTATATATTTTTGCGTTGTACCGTCTTCTCCAACAATCACTTTCTTTAAGACCTCCAGGAATAGCCCTTAAAATTTTCCCCTCAAATATATCCAAATGGGACTCATCCAAGGCCAATGGCCAAATTTCAGAGCCGTTGATCAAAATTTATCTAATAAGAAATATAAGTGGTATGGTATATATATATATATAATTAGTTATTTATAACCCGTTACAATTAAAATATATTTATTGAATGATAAAGATGGATTATCTTGTGAAAATAACTAAAACTTTTTCTGAAAGCAAATATTGGTTTCTAAATATTCTTCCAATTTCGATAGCTTCAAATTACATAAGATAAAATTGATTTATATATTTAATTTTTGGATTTCCTAAGCATGGTTTCTGAATCCATTTTTTATACACTTCTACGCTTAATTTTCCATCTATTTCCTTTATAATCTGCTAAATTTGCCTTTGTGGAAAATATAAAATAATTGCTATTTTTTTTTATGTTGGTAATAATGGAATATAATTGGAATAAATAGATAATGGAAAATGGAGTAATTAATTTAAATATTTTATTTGGCCCAAGTACATACTGGATTTGTTATAATAATAATCTCAAATATAATGAATCCAAAAATAGCTCCAAATATGTTGTATATTTTGATCCGTTTGAAGAATATGAAATTATTTTTAAAAGTATTGAAAAATATCTATAGAGATCGAAAATAGAAATTAGATATAATTCAAATTTTTTACTTAATTCAACGTCAATAAAACGTACCTTATAATAAATGAGATATATTACAGAAAGTAATAAAGGAAAATCTCCTGTGGATATTTTACATTTGTTTAGTCATGAAAATTTTGTTAGTAATAAATAATAAAATAAAAATCCAACGGTTATGAATAATTGGAAGATTTTACAATTAAATTTACATCACTTCATTTAATTAAAAATTAGTTTTGTAATCGCTTTCGTTGGAAACAGGGTGGATAAGTAAAAAATATCAAAATAACGCTTTTAAATTAATCAGCGAAAATAAAGAAATTGATGTTATAACTAATCCCAATGGAAATTATACCATTAAAGAATTAGATAGATAAATTATTAAAATATTAGGAAAAGATCCATCTATTTTAATTGGCATAATTGTTGAAAGATAAAGAATAATAATAACAGAGGAAATTATTCTATCAAATTGAGGGAAAATTAAAAAAATGAGTTAAGCACCACTATACTGTATAAAATTTTGGGTTTTGAACCTAAAATATTTAATCAACAAGAACAAAAAATATATAATATGGAAACGATAATTTGTAATATGCATTTTGATATTATCTGGGGAACACTCATTATTGATCACAATTCACATGCCATTAATCCGCTAACGACTACCAATCGTGTTGATGGTTTAATTTTAGAAATATTTCATGATTTATTGTTTTTTAATATGAAAATAAATGTAACTCATAAAATGAGAATGAAAAGTCATGAATCGAAAGGGGGGGTGGGGGTAATCTATTTGAATAATGGTGCTGTAGAATACAATTTAACAGGTATTGGCGAAGGAGATTATCCTAACAAAATATACAATTACATAAAATAGCTTTTCTATTAAATAAATGAATAAATATAGAATATATCAAAAAATTGTGTGATTTTTAGTGAGGAATTAGCCCTCGGTAACGAAAATTACCTCATTTTAGAAGATAAAGTTGAAACATTTGTTTATGATGAATTCAACGAAATATTATCTAAAAAAGATAAATTGAAGGGGATTCAAATATTTTTCTTCCTAAATAAACGGAGAACATTTATAAATTTACAGATGCCCAATTTAATTATAATAAAGTTAAACACAAAGCAATTTGAACACATAGAAATTGAAAGGCGAATAAATAATAGTTATAATCCTTTTAAAGATGTTATTTATAAACTTGACATTAGAGAGGGATGATAAAACTTTATATTTTGTAGGTTATTTCATTAAAAATTAAAAACCGCTTTTCATTTACCAAAGTTATGGTTTCATTCTCAATAGGATTGCTGCTGTTTTAAGAATTAGCCTTATAAATATAAGATTAATTATTCTAAATAATACCTTTGAAATGAATGGTAATTACTGTTCTATTGTAGATCAAGTCTTGAGCCATATTCACTTCACTAAATCAAAGGCTGAAATTATACTCTATGAATAATATGAAAGAACTCATTAATTATGAAAGAAATTTATCAGATACCACTAAAGTAACACATTTTTTTTAAAAAAATTAAAAATCAATGAAGGTTATAACAAAGAATTTGAAAAAAAGATATTATTCACAAAAAAAATGGGAAAACAGCACTATGGGTTCCCTTGAAATATACTGTAGCATTTCGTTTCCAAGAGAGAGGAATGTATATTTTTCAACAAGAATATAATAACAACCTATCACTCAAATTTGAGAGCAGATAAAAGGTGTTGTGGATAGTTATATTACATGCAATTAGTGTTTTGTACTAATGAGAACAACCAGCCACTCAACACTGATAGCAAATATTCGATGTCATGGATAATGAAATTTTATGAAATTAGCGATTGTCTGTGCAGCCTTCACAGGTCGAAACAATTATTCATGAAATATGGACAACTCCATGAGTTATTGCATCATTACTGGTGATAGACGAGGGAGAGAAAATGTATACTCCAAAGAGAAGTGAAAGAAGCTGATAGCCCCTTTTTGACAAATTTTCTTCAAACGAGGTTTTCCGTGAAGAAGAAGGTGAAGTGAAGTGAAGTTCAGCGACGAGCAAACAAGAAGCGCTGTTTTTCTTTTTTTTAAGTGATTGAACAAGCCGGAGTTTCCATCTGTTTACAAAGTGAGCCCCTTGTGGTTTCGTTTATCATGCCGTATGATAATTAAGGTCAACCGTAGGCTGGTTCTACTAGATTCGTCGTAGACTACAGAACACTGAAAATCTCTCACCTTGGAATAAATTGCACTTGAGAATCAAACTTAATAGTTTATCTTGTGTATCTAATTTATATCTTTAATTTTGATTTCGTTGTAAATAGAGTTCTATATATATATACACTCAAGAACCAAAACATTATGACCACCTGTCAATAACGAGTTGTCCCACCTTTGGCGCGCAACACAGCTTCAACCCGCCTTGGCATGGATGCCACAAGTCCTTGGTAGATAGCCGGATACATATTGTACCAGATGTTTAAGCAACGGTCACGCAAATCCGAGATATTGCGAATTGATGGTTTTTGAACTCTGAGCTGCCATCCCAGGACATCCCAAATGTGTTCTATCGGATTGACATCCGGTGAGTTAGGCGGCCAGGACATTAACTGGAATTCAGTATCATGTTCCTGGAACCACTTCAACACAATTTTAGCCGTGTGACAAGGGGCGTTGTCCTATTGGAACATTCCATTTCCAGCTGGAAAAACAGTTGCCATGTAAGGGTGCAACTGGTCCGCAATGATGTTCAGATACCCTGTAGCATTCATGGTCTGCTCTACCACAACGGGTCCCAGAGACGCCCAAGAGAACGTCCCTCAAAGCATAATACCGCCACCACCGGCCTGTGTATGACCTACTGTACATTGAGGGAGCAACTGTTCGCCTGTAAGACGGCGTATTCTGACACGGCCATCAGCGTGATGAATGACAAACCGTGATTCATCTGACCAGGCAACTCTCTCCCACTGATCCATGAACCAGTCACGATGTTCCCGGGCCCAGCGCAGCCGCATTTGGTGATGACGCTTGGTCAGCAAAGGCACACGAGTGGGACGTTTGCTGCGTAGCCCCATATCCAACAGTGTCCGCTGAACAGTGTGCTCCCATACTATTTTCTTGGCCCTGCATTGTATTGGGCTGTCAGCTGAGCCACTGTCTGGCTCCGGTTTTGCTTCACCATGCGAGACAATCTCCGACGACCTTTTTCTTTGATAGCGTGTGGACGTCCAACACCGTGTCGTGTACTCCTGGTTTCACCGTCATTCATCCACTTTGCATAAGTACTAACAACTGTAGATCGCGAACAACCCACGAGTCGAGCAGTTTCGGAAATACTTGTTCCGAGCCTACGAGCCATTACAATCTGCCCTCTATCAAAGTCGCTTAGATCCGCAGCCTTTCTCATCACACACAGAAGTAAGTGAAGGAATGATTCGTCACACTCTCCAGCAGCAGTCAAATACCACTTACACCTGATAACGTGCTTTCCACGTCATCCAGGCGAGTTCATTGCAAAATGTAGGGGTGGTCATAATGTTTTGGCTCTTGAGTGTATATATATAATATTTGTAAATAAAAATTAAAATGTTCCCATAAGCCTGAGAGTGACCCTCTTCTTGAAGGATGGTGGAATAATGTATATATATCAGATGGAAAACTTGGAAATGGATAATGGAAATAATATATATATCAGATTCATTTATAAAAATGCATTGAGATCATTTTTAATTGATAAAGTGAGTGTGCAACATAAAGTATTGAATCTGGTGAATTTTCAGCATTGCATGTTATATCGCGTCAATAAATTGGAAGAACAGAGAATTACAATAAAAGTAATCTTATGTTTTACCATTTAGACATAACTGGAGACCCTGAATGGCCGAGTGTCTAGCACTCTGGCGCACGATGTCACAGGTTTCGGGTTCGAGTAGTAGCGATGCTATAGATATTTGCAGTGGTTCGAAATCCACATTAAATTGTTGGTCCTAGTCTGATATGATCGTAGAGCGTTGATTTGAGGTTTAGTCTGTCTTCAGCCCTTGTGGCTCCTCTCTAAAAATTGAAACTGAATATTACCCTTAGTATGGACGTCGCCTGCGACAGAGTCCTTTGAACCTGGTGTGGGCTCATGGCCTCATGGGTAGTCCACATTCAATATGTAGTTGTCTTGACCTGTGCAGGTTTCACAGACATTTGTTAGTTTTATAAGTCTCGTGATGTGATAGTGATACCGAATATCTGCTATCAGATTTGAGTGACAGGTTGTTCTCATTAGTACAAAACGCTAATTAACACACAACACTGCTTGTTTCCTGTCAAATTTGAATAATGGGTTGTTATTATGTACTTGTCAAAGAATATACATTTTACTCTCCTGGAAATGACATGAAAGAAAATGCTACAAAGCAAAGTATTTGTGTTTATTGAAAATTCAACTTTTACATTTAAGTTAGTCCTAAAGTTTCAGATTCTGCATATAAATTGTGCATTGCTCCTAAATCTTAAGTCAGAATACTAAATGTTTAAAATTAATATTTCTTTTTAATTATTCACAGTAAGTTCCTATTTCCGCTTACAGTTATTACGTGTGTCCACAGAAGACTTCCAAAACATGGTGTACCTGTACGTGACAGCCCGACAGTTGAAGCAGCGCGACTGCACAAACCGAGCATTCAAACTTCTGATTGTAAGTTTCGAAAGATTGGTGATGACCAAGCAGTTCCTGGAGTTGGAGATAGATCAGGTCTTGGAATTGTTCAGCTCCAACGAACTTGGTGCAAGAAGGTTAGTTATTAATCTCAACTAAATATTCAAAACACACTCTTGACTTATCCTATTAATCTCATTTAACCAATAGCTAGTGCTCTCACCGTTGATAGCACAGGCTTCAGGTTCGAATCCAGGCTTTGGCATGGATGTTTGTGAATGGTTCGGAATTCACGTGACACTGTAGGTCCTGATCTAACTAGCCCAAAATGTACACAAAATTATCGTAGAAAGAATTCAATTGAATTGAATTTATTAATGTATGAATAATTGTATGTATGAATGCATGGTGAATTGTATGTATTTATGTATGTATGTATAAATGTAATACATACATAACATTTATACATGTATGTATGTATATATATGTATGTATAAATGTAATGTATTTATGTATGTATGCATGTATGAATGTAATCTATTTATGTATGCATGTATAAATGTAATGTATAATTCTAGAATACCATTGGGTTTTTTGAAAATTGAAAGTAACCAGTATATCATTTATTTTAATTGAAATTTTATTATTGTTTGAACAAATATCAATAAAAAATCCATGATGAGGTCGTCTACTTACTGATAAATTTCGAGACAGATGTTTTCTTTTTAAGGGGTAAGGTTGTCAACCCTACGCTCATTGCTGTACAGTTATATTAGATCGGGACTACGGTTTAAAGTGGATTCCGAACCACTACAAACATCCATGGCCCCACTTGGACTCGAACCCAAAACGTGTGGCACTGAGCGCCAGTTAGTTGGCCATCAGGCCTCTTAATAATTATTAACATTTGATAAATATATTTTCAATTTTTTAGTACATTTTAATAATTGTTAAAATTAAAATGTCGTAATTTTTTCTTAAATCATACACATGAAATCTAGCATTAGTTAATATTTCTGTATTTATTGTAGCGTTAAGACATATTGGATCTCTTAATTTATCTATGGAATGCAATTTCCATCTTAAATGATAATAACAAGACATGAGTACTTTCTATATTAGTACCAGTAATTGCATAAATAGAAAAGAGACAATATTTGTTTCTGAGAGTTCATTTCTTTATATAAGCTAAATCTATGCCATCGATTTTCAGGCTATATACTTCTTACAATAAATAAATGGATATATAGCCATGAAGAAAATCACCTTATATCGAGGTTTGAGTATCACCAAAAAAGGGAAAATAAATTTAATATGGCTAAATATTAATTTATTGCATAGTTACACCTAAGCAAAAATAAGATTACCGAAAAAAACACTTACTAAGCAGTTAGAGTTTGTAATTAAATGATACTAACAAATTTGGTTCTTTCCCAAAAAGTTAATTTGATATAAAAATTAATTCTGCTTCTAAATTACTTTCAATGTCTGGTTTCTTTAGTGAGGTAATCGTGTTCCTTGCTGCTTTAAAATGGATCAATCACGAATTCATAGAGCGTGAAGAGCACATTATGAGCATCTTTGACAAAGTGCGCTTTCCCTTGATGGGCAAAGAAGAGATACTGGCCTGCTACCACCCACCCATCTTGCCTGGGATCGTGAAGATACCGAAGATCAAGCGGAAACTTATGAATGCCACATGGTAGGTAAGACTTCCTTCCTCAATTTAACAAAATTCTTGAAGATATCAAGAAGAAGAAGACTTGAAGATATCTCTTTAAAATAAAGTTCTTTATACTGTTCTCATTTGACCGCTCTAAACTAACATTCTCTTGAGAGTTCCCCGTTATTTCTTCTTCTTCTTCATTGGCAAGTTGGACCAAGGCCATCTGCTTAACTGACAAATTTCGAGATAGATGTTTTGTAGAGTTCTCGGCCCACCGCCCGATTGGGGCCTGATGACCGAGTGGGTAGCGCTATGGCGCTCGATACCCCAGGTTTCGAGTCCTGGCGGTGCTATGCATGTTTGTAATGGTTCGGAATCCACTTTAAGCAATAGGTCCCGGTCTCATACATCCGCAGAGCGTCACAGAGCCCAAACAAACAGACTTCTCACCCCCATCATGCGGCCTTGTGGCCAAGTGGCTAGCGCTCTGATATTTGGTATCACAAGCTTCAGATTCGAATCCTGGCTGTGGCATGGATTTACGAAATTTGGAATCCACTTTAGCCCTCGTATGCACAAGATGACCGTAGAGCGACAAACCAAACCACTCGCATCTTTCCCAAACTGTAAAGGTGCAACTGAGCATTAGGCACAGTGATGGGGTGTAAATGTAGTAGTAGCCCTATTCCCCACAGTTATATTAGATTGGGATCTAAGGTTTAAAATATATTCCAAACCACTACAAACATACATGGCATCACCGGGACTCGAACCATGTGGCAACGAGCGCCAGAGTGCTAGTCACTTGGCCATCAGGCCCCTCTTGATTATTTACTTATTATATTTTTTGCAAATTAAATAAGTTATCAATTATTGATTTAATAACTCTTATTTATGATTTAATTTATTTATTAATTTCAATCAAGGGTTCTAATAATAAATTAAATTTAAAAGGGATCATCTCAGAGTAAAAATATTCCATTACGTAGGAAAAGTACCAAATGCGAACCAAAATATTTAATTAAAGGATTTAATTATAGTAATGTGATTTCCAATTTTACTGCATGTAGGTGTCTTTCAACATAGGGATTTGCTTCTTGGTACCTTTCTTACTTTTACATGATATTTAAAACTTTAATCTTACTAATCTATTATTTGAATTCCTTCCTAATAATTTTCTATGGTAAATATAGATATATTGATTCTAGTACTGTTTATTGAAAAGAATGTACTCTTTTGTGCACTTTTAACAATTAGAAATATTTCAAATTAAATACAATAAACATGATAAGGACTTAATAAATTTTATTATTGTTCACGAGATAGCATGAAAAAAGATTTAATTGTCATTCAATGACAACTCCTTTTGAAAATTCAAAATTAACTTGCAGGGACGAATAATATGAAGGTCTATTTTGTGTCTTGTTTATAATGGCTCTTTTCTACAAAGCTTCCATGTTTTTGTTGGAACATTCATCTGTTATGCCATGATTGGCACACATATTATTTTATATTTCAGGCAAAATTAACTTGCATGAAGTACTTAGCAATACTTTTTCTGTAACAATTTCAGCTAAAAAAAATAGAAAGTTTTTCGATAGGTAAAACAGGGAAAAAATAAAATAAAATAAATAAAAAATAAATTGAAATATAAATGATTAAATCGTGTCATATCAATCACAATCAGTTTTCATTAATAAAACTCTTTAGTCTTCTAACTTGAAATGATTAATCTAATGATTCTAATTTGAAAACTTTGATCGAATGAATCTGTTATTGGAATAAAAATCATTATATTGAATGTTGTTTTAGATTTAAAATTTTTAATCTAATATGAAAAAAAAAGTTAGTTCTCAAACTTCTGTGATTCTTCTGGTTTAAGATATTTTGAAGTATTCTCTCAAGAATCATATAAACAAGTAATGTAAAAAAATTATTTTTAAAGTCAATTCCGACTTTTTTTTCACTCTATTGCAGAAAGTCCTTTATAAATAATTTCATTCATTTTTTTTAAGTTTATATGGCGCTATCTATTGGTAAATATATACAACTTAAATCTAAAAAAAACTAAAACTAATTAATTAAATTTAATGAATGAATTAATATTTGAAAAAACTGTATTAACGTCAAGTGTCTTCCCCTACATGTTCAAAAAAATGTATTTGGACTTGAATGAATGAATAAAAAGTATTTTATGAACGATTGACTATTTGAACTAGATATATATATATATAGGGAGAGTGTGAGCAAATAGAAAGAATTGAAAATAACAACAGTTAAACTATAACAGCTGTGGTTGCAGTGACACGATTTCGAAAATTTCAAATAGCAATAGGAATGTGATATCCATAGTGAAAAGTCATAAATAGCGTTTGAATGGTACCTGTAGTGCTAAAATCAAAGGTGACAGACAAGTTAAGAAAAAAATTGAAAACAATAATTACAGAGGAGCAACAAAAAACAAACCATTTTAATGTGCTTCACAAATTTTCCACGTGACTTCCTTCATACGCGATGACACTTTGCATGCGACAGAAAACGTATAGTATCGTTATACTATACGTACATACTACGTCAAAAGGAAATTGTTGAACCTGATGTCTGATTGCTTCGTTGAAATCAGATGCATTTTGCGGATTAGATGCACACACTTTAAATTACAGGTATCCCTACAGTGAAATTCTCGATCTGACTTCTTGTAGGTGAAAGATGGCGCTCTTCCATTTGTGAGGTCTTTTGTCAAATGTGTCTTAACACAAAAGTTTGGCAAGAAAATTATCTCCAACCATTTCACGTTTCCTTGGCTGCCAAGGTCCCCCGATCTCACTCCAATGGATTTCTGGCTGTGGATATACCTGAAATCTGAAGTACATGAATGTTGCACTTGCAACTCAGATGCAGTTTAATCCTTAAACTGCATCTGAGTTGAACGATGACATCAGGCATCAGGTTCAACAGCTTCCTCTTGCCATGGTAGGTACTTCAGTGCTATACATCATCTACCGCATGCATAATGTCATTGTGTGTGAAGGAAGGAAGCAAAGAGGAAAATTTATGAAAATGGTGCGTCTTATGTTGTTTCTCTGCAATTATTGTTTCCCTTTTTCTTAATTTGTCTGGTACCTGCGATTTTCGTATTACAGATACCATTCCAACTCTATTTAGGGTTTTTCACTATGGAGATCACATTCCAAATGAAAAAAGTACATGTTGCAAGGTGATTATGAAATTTTCGTAATCATATCACTGTAACCGCGTAACTGTAACTATTGTTTTTCATATGATTCTTGAGCACACGTCATAAAATACCTCAAACCAAAATTTCATTCCATTTATGCGAATACCATGATAGTAGAGACTCATACATCGAGAACGTTTTTTTATAATCATCCTGTATATATATATATATATGCGTGGGGGTGGGGTGGGGTGGGGTGGGGATGTAGAGAGAGGGAGAGAAATTATTGTTTATCTGATAATAATATTGATATTATTTATTTTTCTACTGACATAACAGGTAGATGGAGTTTATCGAAAATAATACTTCTCAAACAAATTAAAGGATATAATGATTTTTCGATGAATTAATTATATAACAATCCAATCATATAAGCATTTCGGTCCCAATTACCATACTGTGCATATGAAAAAGTGTATTTATTTGTACATTAAAACTTTCTTTTGCTGAAAGAAAGGAAAGATTAATGTGCTCTCTAGCCATGAAATATGTTGAGAATATTCTACAGGGAAAACTTTCTAATCGTTTACCACATCCACGTGCAATTAAACACTTGGAAATCTCTCTTTCTAAAGTATGGGGGTAGAATATCAAAGCCCTCTTTAATAAATTCATCGAATTTCTGCCTAAAGGTATAAAACATAACTTTCCTTTCGACGAAAATTAAACTCATTATAAAAAACATTTCTTCCCACGCATATTGTTTTTAGGCCTTCATGCAATTTTAATTTTCTATTTTGGTTGTCAAAAATTAGCCTTAATAAAATGCAGCCATACGTTATATCCATATAATTTTCTGTTTTCATAGCTTACCACCCCTAATAGATAAATGTATATCTCTGATATTGTACTGTACCCTCAAAATAAGCACAAAACTATAACTATAGTTTTCTCTCAGTGGTTGGAACATTGCATAATAAAAAGACACAGAAGTATGTAAGGTGCACAGTTATGGGGTTTAAATCTCGTGGTGTGCATTGTAGTCACTGCTTTCGAAATAATAATGAATGTGGGAGTTAAACAAGGTTTCGTATAGACAGTCTGATTGCCTGGTGGGTGTTTTCATAATTTTTTCCCAAGTGACAAAGGATGGAATGGTGACCAATTTGCTAACGCTCTGGCCTTTTGTACCACATGCTTCAGGATTGAATACTGACTACGGCGTGTCCCAACTTGAAACGGCGGTGGCACGGATGTTTGTTTGTTGTTCGAAATCCAGGTTAAACAGTAGGTCCCCGTCTAATTAACTTAAAGTGTGCACAAAATGGCCGTACAGTAACAAACGAAACCAAATCCAAGCAATAGAGGAATGTGAAATAGTTATAGCAGTAATCCATAAAACTTCTTCTGAAATTATCCGGATGTCTGTGGACTGCTTATGACCTATATAGGTGGAATACAATATACACTCATGTCCATAAATTAAGGATAATGAAGTTCAGGCAAAGAAAGAGGCAGAAGCAAAACAAATTTGACTTATTTGTACAGTCTATTTATTAAACAAAAGGTAAAGAGCAAAAAAAAGATGCTATATGTTTGACATAATTAATAAAAATTGCGATTTTTACTCCCTGGAGCAAATTTCAAAAAACAAATTCTATTTACAAAAAACAGTATAACATGGTTAGTATGATGGTTAATACGGAGTATGTCTCCCGGACGATGCAATACAGGCCTTACAACGCCTAGGCATGCTGAGTATCAAATTATCAATCTGATCTTGGGGAATATTACACCACTCATCAAGCAATGCCCTCCGAAGTTCCGGTTGACAGATGGGAGGGGATTGACGGGCTGCAATTCGTCGGCCAAGCATATCTCACACATGCTCTATTGGATTCAAGTCCGCTGAGTATGCTGGCCAATCCATACGGGTGATATCCTCCAATTGAAGGCATTCGTCTACAATGTTTGCACGGTGAGGACGGGCGTTGTCATCCATAAACAGAAATTCAGCACCCATGGCGCCCCGAAACAAACGTACATGTTGTTTCAGAATGACATCCCGATAGATGTGGCCTGTTATCGTTACACTCTGAACATGCAGGTCAGTTCTGGAACCAAGAATAATTCCTCCCCAAACGAGCCATCCTGCACCACCGTAACGGTGTCGCTCAATGGCGTTCTCTTGGTGGTAACGGGTACCTGACGCTCTCCATATGAAAGTACGGCGAGAATCAGACTGCAAACTAAACCTGGACTCGTCGGAAAACATCACACAAGACCACTGTTGCGGTGTCCACAATGCATGCTCTCTACTCCAGGTTAATCACCGGCGACAGTGAGTTGCGGTAAGTGGAACACATCTGACAGGCCTACGAGCATATAGACCAATGTGCCCTAAGCGTCTGTACACGGTCTGCCTTGAAACTGTCCTACCGGTAGCTGAAGAGAGCTGACGAGACAGGTTTGATGCTGTGCTCCGTCTGTTTCTTTTGGCAGTAACTGCTAAATACCGGTCCTCATTCGGCGTTGTAACTTGGTGGCGACCTGTGCTGTAACATCTACTTACATTACCATCATCTTGGAATCATTGCCAAAGCCTGGAGATGACACTCTGGGCGATTCCAAGTTCCTCGGATACTTCCAGCTGGGTACGCCCACATTCCAGTCGTCCGATAATTCTACCACGTAAAAAATCATCCAAATGCTTCCTTTGTGCCATAACTATGCGGTTATTGCACTGAAAGGCTTTTAAAGCGCTTGTGAACAATTTTACTTTTTTGCCACCATTCCTTATATACCCCTCTCTTACACTCTCGTCATTGTGACGTACTATCCGCGCCATCTGGTGGTTTCCTGTAATTTGCATATTCTTCTTCAAGATGTGTGTGATAATTCTACAGGGGAAATTTTTATTTTAGAGTTCAATTTCTGTGTGATTCTGAATTTTCCTTAATTTATGGACATGAGTGTATATTCATATTATAAAGTAATGATTTATTCAGCATTGATATTTGACGATTGATGAAGTCTTACAAAAACTGCCTTCGCTTCATATTAATATTTTTACTTCAGACAAAATGTGTTCAACATCATTTTATTTCAGTTACGTTCTCGCAAAATCTCTGGGGCAGGAGAACCTCTTTGTCGAATTATCGTCTGAGAAAAGGACTTTCTTATTCGAAGGAGAGCCAATAGTATTATGGGTGAGTGTGCATATATTTTTTGTTTTCGTTCTATTCATATAGCTATCGTGTCATTATAAGTGTAATTAGTCAGGGTTTTCAAAAAAGGGCCCCTTCAATTTCTCTGTCTTAAGAAAATTTGGTGAATTTGTAGAACAATTGAGGACGACTCGAATAACATGTTTTACATTGAGACTTCAAAAGATGCATAATTTTCTCTGTTCTTTATTCAATCTATTTTGAAAGACCCCTTTTCCTTCTTTAAAGATAAAAATGGCTGCAATTTCTTTCAAGTTTCTCCTAAAACTAAATGGGGGATTAATTATGCCTGTACCCATCATTCGGACTTTTTGATTTGACTTTGAAGTAACGCGTTTCAAATCTGGATTAAACCAGAATCGAACACATAACATGTTCTTTTTTTTTTTTTTTTTCATTTTATTTTCACCGCACCTCATACCCATACATTTGGTGGTGGCATGGACGTTTGTTAAAGGTTCAGAAATACGTTAAATTGTAGGTCTCGGTTTAATTAGCCCAAAGTGTGTACAGAATGACCGTATGACCGCCACACCCATACATAGTTCCTAGGTAATTCCCCATCAGTTAGAAAGGTAAAGGTGGAACATCGGTGGATCGGTGGACCTTGTGTTTACCACTAACACCTCACCGACGTGTCCTGAGGGCAAGAAAATGCCTTGTGTGGGGACTTTCTGTGACTACTGCCCAACTTTTGCTCGCCACATGGGAGAAAATCTGGAAAACCTCCCAACAAGCAGTCTGGCTATGGATGTGAGACACTTTATAATAATATATTGTGTTTGAAAGCAGTGACTTCAACAGTGCCACCACAAGATTCGAACCTCGGTCTTCCTTCACGATAGCTGCTTATGTTGCAGCAACGAGTCAAAGTCAGCTAACCAGTTATCCATCAGTCATTATTACCGATTGTAGATAAAACGGAACACATTTAACCACATTTAAAAAGATACTAGAAGAAAATCAGTCCCATATTTTACAATAATACTTCCAACATAGCTATAAAAAATAAAAATTTAACAAGTAATATAAAAAAAAAATGTAATGTCAATTCTTGCTTTTTTTTCCATTCTATTGCAGAAAGTCCTTTATAAATAATTTTCATTCATTTTCTTAAGTTCGTCTGGTGCCATCTATTGGTAGATATATGCAACTTATATCTAAAATAATACTAAAATTAATTAATTAAATTTATATAATGAATTAATATTTGAAAAAACTGTATTAACATCAAATGCCATCCACTACAAGTTCAAAAAAATGCATTTGAACTCGAGTGGAGGAACAAAAAATATTTTATGAACAATTGAAAATTTGAACAAGATATATATATATAGGGAGAGTGTGAGTTAATAGAAGGAATTGAAAAATATGTAATAATTAGAAAAGGTCACATAATACAAATTAAAAATTTATGATACGTAACGTGACGTAACGTGACGTAACAAGATCACTTGTTAAGGAATGAATAATTAACTTTCTTCTTAAATAAAAATTTAATATTTATTAACTAGCAATAAATTTGAAAAACATTATTTGCGTATCTGTCATGTTCAATTAAAATAGACCTATAAATAATATATCCATTACGATTGTAGTTAATAAATAAATATTTATCTGTAATTTCAAAATCATTAAACTAAAGCAATAGAGACAGCACATTAAATCAATTTTCTGAATGGGAGTCATTTTTTCCGTAAAATAATATTATTAAGAATTGAAACATTAGCTTTAATTTAAAGAATTATTTATTTGACTAATGAAATCGAATTTCAATGTCAATAATGTCCTTTTAAATAATTTTTCTCTTTTAACTTCAAAAGCATTACTCCATTATCATCCTCTTTAAGCATTTATTTTTAATTGAAGTTTCGATACGTAAGGCTTTATTCTCTTTGAAGTGCGGCTTTTGTAATTTGATCTATACGAGTCTATGCTAAAATAAATACACTTTTAAGAAAACAAATTTGTATTTCTACATCAGTTTTATTTAGCAGAATAATTGCTGGTTTTAAATACTGTGTATTTTGTATTTATAATCAAGATAAATCAAAGAAGTAAAAAATAAACTAATTAGAATATTTTATGTCATTATCTATAAAAAAATTCTAAAAGGTATAAGCCGAAATTGCCAGGCTATAGAAAATAAGACATTTTTAGTTTCCATCATCATCATCGTCTTCGCAACAGCCCCATGTTGAGCCAAGGCCGTCTGCCTATTGGCAGTTTTCGAGACAACAGATGTTTCCTTTTTAAGGCGTAGGGTTGTCCGCTGTAAGCCAACTAGTCTTATTAGACCGGGACCTACTGGGTTTAAAGTGGGTTCAGAACAACTACAAACATTTATAGCCCCGCCGGGATCAGAAACCCGTCGCACAGAGCGCCTTTCGGCTATCAGGCCCCTTTCGTTTCCATAAACATAAAAATTTTATTTATAAAAACTGAATTTTTTTTACGCATTTCAGTTTATCATATATGAACTTATTTTATCACTCATTTCATCAATGGAACTTCAGTGTTTAATGTTAAATGATGGTTAAATTAACTTTCATTTTATTTATTATTCCATTCATTATTATTCATTCCATTTATTATTTCATTCATTATTATTCATTTCATTTATTATTCATTTCATTATTATTCATTTCGTTTATTATTCATTTAATTTTATTTAACATTATTTTAATCCTGATTCGTGGTTCAGTAGCTACGTTTGCAGCTGGTGAGCATAAGGGCGGAGGCACAGTTCGCTGGCTGCTTTGTTGTAGACACTGCTTCAAAAAAAAAAGAGGTTCTCCATGGCGTTTGTTGTGTTCAACATCTTCCCTCAGTAATCGGACTACCTGGTGGGAGTTTTCCGTGTTTTCTCACATACTATACGCAAATACGGGGTAGTCCTTCCCCCCCCCTTAATGTGCTCCCGGAAGGCGCTCCCTCTTTCTTCGGTGACACGGAGCCAAGTCAGAGCCGAGCCAGCTTCTAACTACGGGTGCTCAGCGGGCACAACAGCAGCTGCAATTTTCTGCTCTTTATAGCTTAAATAATGCTATAGATAGAGAATGATCGAATTGTCTAAAGCAAAAAAAAAATAATAAATAAATAATAATAACTGACTTTTTTAATACATAATATTTTTAATTTGAAGGTTGTTTTGGAATTATTTTGATTTTTTTATTGTAGTGCATAACATAACTTTTAAGTTGCAAATAAACATGCTTATTACCTCTGAAACTTGAATTTTTATTTATTTTACCTCTCTAACTCAAAATAAATCAGAAAGAATCTAAACCTCTACAAGTCGAATATTTCTTTACGAAATCAGCGTAAGTCGAAATTCTCCATAAGTCGAAAACTCTATAACTCGAATTATTTGGCGTTTCCCTTGAAGTCCGACTTATAGAGGTTCTACTGTATCTTTTTTTTTCCTCCAATAGGATATTTACATGTACGAACCAGACAAATTTGAATTGAACAGAAGAACTCAAGCAGCGATAAAAATCCAGTCCGCTTTTAGAGGTTACATAACGAGGAAAAACTTTCGAGAACGCTTTGCAGTTGCTACGTATGCTGCTACTGTCATCCAATCTAAATTTCGGGGATACTCAGTCAGGAAGAATATTGGAAGCCTGGTAAACCTTTTTCGATTTTTTATTCTTTCTTGTCTTATTTATTGACTCCTTTGATTCATTTTAATTAAATGTTACATCGCAAGCATCTATAAATTAATTAAAGCTGCCAAACATTGGACGGAAAATCAGAACATGCAATCACATGATTTCTGTTTGGTAGATATAGGAAAATCAGAGGCAAAGAACAAGTATCATTGAATATGTTCGTATGAAGTAGGAGTGATCGTGTTGTCGTAATTTCAGAGAGAATCATTATTGAATCACATTTCAATGATTTATCAAAACATGTAATTGGGGTTAAATTAAAACATCAAGATCAACAGTTAAAAATACAATCACTCAATGAAAACGAATAACGAAGTTATCAAAAAATAATTTGGTAAAACTATCGGAGTATAGGAGATGTGAAACATATGGTTTACTTTTTGTGACATAAATCTATAGAAATTAACACAAAAGTGTTTTAAAAGGCCACAAATTTTGCTATTTCCAGCGAGTTAGTTTATACGGAATTGTATGTGTTGAATTTCTACTGTTTTTGGGCTGAACACAAGAAATTACTGCAAGATCTGATTAACATAGTGCAGCCAAAGGAAATTCTTGTTCGAATATAATCCTTGTATCCAAATAACTGTCTTAATACAGTTGTATCAGAATAACAGTCTTAATACAGTCCTTATATCAGAATAACAGTCTTAATACAGTCCTTAAACTTTTACAACATTTTCTCAACCAATACAGTCCCTAATCCTCAAACGTTACAGTCCTTAAACATTTACAACATTTCCTTAAACGTTACAGAACTTAGTCTTTAAGAGTTACAATTCTAATGCAGTTCTTAAATCTTTAACGAAGTTACAGATATTACTTCATAATGCATCTACCTAATGGTCGTTACTGGCTGTAGCGAATGTATGGTCAATGCATCTGCCGTAGTGTACTGCACTTGGGGGAAATAAAATCCCAACACCAAGAAAAAATTAGTTTATAGGGATAAAATTTAGCGAAAGCATCGTCCATCGTTTAACATTGTTAACAGCCAAATAAAAAACCTGTTCGAATACAATCTCTGTATCCGAATAACAGTCTGAACACAGTCCCTAAACATTTACAACGTTTGCTTAAACGTTGCAGTCTTTAGTCCTTAAACGTTACAGTCTGAATACAGACCTTGACGAAATTACAAATATTATTTCATAATGTGTCTTTCTAATGGTCGTTACTGGCTATAGCGAATGTATGGTGAATGCAGCATATGTGTCATCTTCCATAGTATGCTGCACTGGAGGAAACGGAAATCCCAACATCAAGAAAAAATTAGTTTATAGGAATGAAATTTAACCAAAGCATCGTCCATCGTCTAACATTGTTAACAACCAAATACAAATCCTGTTCGAATAGAGTCCCTGTATCCCAATAACAGTCTGAATACAGTCCTTAAATGTTTCCAACGTTTCCTTAAACGTTACAGTTACAATCCGAATGCAGTCCTTAAATGTTTGACGAAGTTACAGATATTATTTTATAATGCGTCTTCCTAATGGTCGTTACTGGCTGTAGCGAATGTATGGTGAATGGCATCTGCCATAGTATGCTGCATTCTATGGCATCTGCCAAAATGTGCTGCATTCGGGTTAAATTAAATCCCAACACCAAGAAAAAATTAGTTTATAGAAATGAAATTTAACCAAAGCATCGTCCATCGTTTAACATTGTTAACAACCAAATACAAATCCTGTTCGAATACAATTCAAGAACTGTCTGGTTACAGTCCTTAAAAGTTTATGACGTTTCCTTAAATGTTACAGTCCTTAATCCTTAAACGTTACAATTGTGAAAGGTGTTCTTAAACATTTGACGAAGTTACAAATATTATTTCATAATGCGTCTTTCTAATAGTGATTACTGGCTGTAGCGAATGTATGGTGAATGTCCTCTGTCATACACTGAAGTGACAAAAGTCATGGGATAGCAATATGCAACTTTTCAGATGGCAGTAGCATCGCGTAGAACAGGTATAAATGCGCAGAGCTTTCATTTCTGTTCAAGTTATTCATGTGAAGAGGTTCTGACGTGATGATGACCGCACGACGGGAATTAACAGACTTTGAACGCGGAATGTTAGATGGAGCTAGACGCATGGGTCATGCCATTTCGGAAATCGTTAGGGAATTCAACATTCCCAGATCCACTGTGTCAAGAGTGTGCCGAGAGTATGAAATTTCAGGCATAACATCCCACCATGGACAGCGCAGTGGTCGACCGCCTGCACTTAACGACCGAGACCGGCGACGTCTGCAAAGAGTCGTAAATTCTAACAGACAAGCAACACTGCGTCAAATAACCGCAGAAATCAATGTGGGACGTACAAGGGACTTGTCTGTTAGAACTGTGAGGAGAAATTTGGCTTTCTTGGGCTATTCCAGCAGAAGACCGATTCGAGTGCCTTTACTGACAGAACGGCATCGCTTGCAGCGACTCTCGTGGGCACGTGAGCATATCGGTTGGTCCCTAGATGAATGGAAAACCGTGGCCTGGTCCGATGAGTCACGATTTCAGTTGGTAAGAGCTGATGGTAGGGTTCGAGTGTGGCGCAGACCCCACGAAGCCATGGACCCAAACTGTCAGCAAGGCACTGTTCAAGCTGATGGTGGCTCCGTTATGGTGTGGGCGTTTTTTCATGGCATGGACTTGGTCCTCTGGTGCGACTGGACCGAACATTGACTGGAAATGCTTATGTTCAGCCACTTGGAGATCACTTGCAGCCATTCATGGACTTCATGTACCCAAACAACGATGGGATTTTTATGGCTGACAATGCGCCATGTCACCGGGCCACAACTGTTCGCGATTGGTTTGAAGAACATTCTGGACAATTCCAACGAATGATCTGGCCACCTACATCACCCGACATGAATCCCATCGAGCATTTATGGGACATCATCGAGAGGTCTGTTCGTGCCCAAAATCCTGCACCATCAAAGCTTTCACAATTATGGACGTCTATCGAGACAGCAGGGCTCAATATTCCTGCAGAAGACTTCCAATGACTTGTTGAGTCCATGCCACGTCGAGTTGCTGCACTTCGCCGGGCGAAAGGAGGGCCGACACGATATTAAGAGGTATCCCATGACTTTTGTCACTTCAGTGTAATGTGCTACACTCGAGGAAAATGAAATCCCCACACCAAGAAAAAATTAGCTTAGAGAAATGAAATTTAACCAAAGCATTTGTCTAGATAACATATTTATGTGATTAAAGTTTCACAGTGCCAGGTTAAAGTATGTGCGAAAAACACCATTTCAAATGTGAAAAGGTAGTACGTAAATAACTGCTGCAATCTCTACGATTTAAAAGGTAAGCATTGCATAATACAGGTACTACATGCCATGTTATGGGAGGGAGTTACCTGCCTATTGCACTAGTTCGGTCAATACTGTGAGTGACACTGGATTTGTGATTCAATAATGAAAATTAAATCAACGTATTTAACTCTTAAATGTTGTTTATTGTAGAATTTGATTAAATAAGATTTGCAATAAAAAAATTTAATCCATTTGTAAAGTTACACAGTACAATTGAAAATAGCAATTATTGACTATGAATATTATATATATATACACAGTCCAGTCACATTAATGTGACCACCACCTACTTTCGACGTCAACGTGAAATAACCAATCACAAAAGGCAGGTGGCAGCACATTGCAGTGGAGTGCATATAAAGATTTCCACTTAATATCACATTCCACACTCCACTTAAAGCCAGAATTTACAAGAGTGTATATTCTGGCTTTTGACAGATGGTCACATTAATGTATATACATATATACCACCTCTACATTTTGCAATGAACTAGCCTGGATGACGTGGAAGGCACGTGATCAGGTGGAAGTGGTATTTAACTGGTATTAAGTGGTGGTATTAATCCATGCCAAGGCGGATTGAAGCTGTGTTGCGCGCCAAAGGTGGGCCAACTCGTTATTGGTAGGTGGTCATAATGTTTTGGCTCTTGAGTGTATATATATATGCGTGAGTGTGTTTATATATACATAATTATTCTTCTGTACATGTGTTCTGCACATGTGTTCAGTACTGTGAAGGACACTAGATTTGTGGTTCAATAATGTTCCATACTTGATCCTCACAGGTGATATATGGCGTGTAAGGGCAGCATGTCAACAATCTGTAGAGGCCGTTGAGTGCGAAAATTAATTAAACGAAATACATTTTGATGCTATTTCTGAAAAACAAAATTTCCCATTTTGATTTAAATATCACTTCAACAGTGTTTTTAATTGCATGTTATAATACTTTACTATAAATTAGATTGGAAGTTCTGTAAAATCTGATTCTGCGTCTAACAAGACAAAAGATGATGTTAGCGAATGTATAAGAACTCCAATGGAAACTTCGAAGATGTACGTCATGGGAGCCTATAACAGAGAATTGAAGAAGAAAGGTATTGTGTGCCGCATCATTCGATTCTTATCGATTCCAATTGAAAATTAAATCAATATATTTAACTCTTAATTCTTGAACTTCTATACCGTTCAACCCATCGCGATGAAAATTAATAATATGTATTCGACTATGGAAAATAGGTTCGCGCTGTCCACTTTATTGATACTGGCCACCAGAGGGTGCTGCAGCATTTCATCTTATATATCGTTCAAACGATATCCATGAAAATTAGTTTGCACATATATTGGAACATCTAGAATATATTCGTGATATGTAATTTTCTACAGTGCATTTTTTGACAAGTCAGCATATGCCAGGTTCTGTTAGTGTATACATATGTATGTGTGTGTGCGAGACACACCTTTAAGCATTTATATAAATATATGTGAGGGGGGAGGGTGCTAAATTAAAGATGATACACATTAAATCGCCATGATATATAATTTGTTTCAGAAATTAAATTTAGGAAGGTTTTTTTTTTTATTGTTCATGAATTAACTTTAATTATACATGAATATTCTGCATTAGAGGGACAAAAGTTTCCTGTTTCTTTATTTTCTGTCTAAATTTCAAATTTCAAATATTATTAATTGATGAATATAATAATGTAATTAATTATATTATAGTATTAATATATATAAAATATAATTAATATATACAATTGATTTGTAGAATATTTCTGAAAGTTAAATGTGAATTAAATGCTTATGTTACTATTCAAAAAAATATTTTGCAGACTGATTATATAAAATACTGCATGAATTGCACATAATAATGTTTAAATATCGAACATTTGTTCTCATTCATTACAAATAAATTGAAATTAAAATAAAGTTTTCACTAATTTGTTCAGTAATTTAAAAATAAACTGCTCTATTAGTGTATTTGTAGTTTTTTTTAACTATATACTTGTCGTTATTTGAAGATTCGGGAATTATTTAATTAATTGGTACATTTTATATCATCCGTAGGGATTTCTGTTTTTCATTTTCCTTTTCGCTTTAAATATTAATTTCGTCTCCAATTGATTTTTTTTTTTTTAATTTTAACGTCATTTCTAATTTGTTATTACAATTTTCTATTTAGCCTTAAACTAGCATATAATATATAACGGCGTAAAATGTTTTAAATATTTATTTAGATCGAAAATCATTTTGACAAAATACTAAATTCTTTAAACAAAAATTTAAGTTTTTTTTTCTTTAATTCATCCAAATGAATGAAGTTGAATGCCCGAGTGGCTAGCGCACTGGTGCTCGGTACCACATGTTTCGGGTTCGAGTCCCGGCGGTGCCATGGGTGTTTGTAGAGGTTCGGAATCCACTTTAAACTGTAGGTCTCGATCTGTTTCCCCTAAAGTGTGCATAAGATGACCATAGAGCGACAAACAAACCAAACCACCTTCCCTCTTCCATGATACCACACGGATTCTTGAATTTGGGCTGGATATTGCTGTATACCAAGTGGGATAAGAAACAACTACAAAGTTTTTTAAACATATAACTTTTTTTTTTCAGGGCAAAATGTTATATTTAAATTCGACGTGAAAGATAAAAGTTGGATAACTGTTACAAAATGTCCTGTTCCTCGCCATGACGCTAGAATGGTTGCAACAGAAGATGCTATATACGTTGTTGGTAAGTAGAAAAAAAAATGCTAATCTTAGGAAAAAGTGTCATTTCTTAATGGAATTTCTGGTAAATACTTTTCTAATAACAACAAATAATCTTTATAGAAAATTTATGCTGAATGATTCATGTCGATTAAAGTTGATTTTAAATCAAAATTGCATACTACTGTGTCCAAACAGTAAGACCAATTTTAAATTTCCCGGGGCTTATGGAATTTCAACTTTTTTGTTCTTTTTCCGGTTGCTAGCACTGTCCTTGACATCTATGAGAAATTTCACGTCATAATATTCATTAGTGTTTGAGTTACGCTTGGTTTTTTGAGTTGCTAAAACTGATTCCGGCGATTTTTGAAATGTCAGAATTAATTGAGCAAAGAATTTGCATTCAACTTTGTTTGCGGAAACGTATAGAATGTTGAAGAAGGTATTCGGTGAGCATCCCTATATCGGAAAGAATTGTTTAGAAGGGGTATAAGCAGTTCGAAGACGAAGAGCCCTCTGGTAGACCATCAACCTCAACCGACGAAGCTCACTTCCAAAAAATAGAGGATTTGGTGCTTGCAAATCATTGATTTACAATTAAATACCTTGGTGCTGTTGCTGGAATTTCAAAAGGATCGGCCATTTTGGGCCTCCAGCACTTCAAATCTCGATTGGTACCGAAAACACTGAATGTGCCAGCTCACACTGCATTGATTCTTCGTGACTTTTTCGCCAAGAAGGAAACCCATATTGTTCCACAACCACCATATCCACACCGTGCGACTTCTGGCTATTCCCTAAACTCAAAAAACCACTCCGGTGACACCGTTTTGAGTCGATTGAAGAGATCCAACGTGAATCGCCGAGCGCATTGAAGGGCATCCTTGCCGATGAGTTTTTAGCGTGCATTGAGGATTGGAAAAAAAGTTGGGATAAATGTATTGTGTCCGGCGAGGATTACTTTGAAGGCGATGACATAAATTTGGAAGAATAACTAATGAGTTTTTGATAAAAAATCATTGGTCTTACTTTTAGGGCACTGTAATAATATATTTAAATAGTATGAACTTTAAAAGTCAAAAAGTCTACAAAGGTTATTTTGGTACCGATTTTTTTTTTTTTTTTTTTTTTTTTTTTTTAATTATTTTCAGTTTGTGAATACTTTTATAACGAAGAAATGCTTATTATATTCATAAAAAAAATAACAGCATTAGAATAAAAACATAAAGTAATTTTGTATTAAAGAGTAATTTGATAAATTTTTTATACAATTTATTAAATTATACGTAATTTTAAATAATTCTTATTTAATAAATTTCTTTAAATCTTTTATTATAATACTTATAACTATAAACCGTGTCGCTTAAGCTTATTGGAATAATAGTTAACTTCCACTACTTTAATATCCGTCCTTTTTGTAGACTGTCTATTAACTTCACTCTATATTCTTTTCTTGTAAAAAGAATGTTTTTATATTTCGTTATATTGATCCCAATTCTAAAATAACAACATTTGATTTTGAAATAAAGAATCCTTTTTATTAATTTTGTATACAATTTATTAAATTATAAGTAATGTAAAATTTTTTAGATAATTCTTATTTAATAAATTTCTTTAAATTTTTTACTATAATTCTTTATGTATTAGCTAAATGCCATGTCACTTCAGTTTACAGAAATAATCGTAAAACTTCTACTGTTTTACTGTCATTCCTTTTTTATTCCTGTCAGTTAATTTTACTGTATATATTTTCCTTTTTAAAAAATCATGCTTACGTTTCATTATATTGATCCCAATTCTAAAATAACAACATTTGATTTTGAAATAAAGAATCCTTTTTATTAATTTTGTATACAATTTAACAAATTATGAGTAATTTTAATTTTCTTAAATAATTATTATGTAATAAACCCCTTTAACTCTTTTATTACAATTCTTTATTATATTAACTATATGCCGTGACATTTGAGTTTATTGGAATAATAGTTTAACTTCAACAGTTTTACTGTCAGTCCTTTTTGTAGACTGTCAGTTAATTTCACTCTTCTTTTCCTATAAAAAAAAGTACATTTCTGTTTGATTTTATTGATCACAATTCCGCTCCCCAACAAGTTTCTCAGTGGCAAAGTGCGCCGCTGATAAACATTAGGGCGGAGGTTCCATCCGCTGGCGTCATTGTTGTAGACACTGTTTCAAAACACGAGGGAACTCGATGGCGTTTGTAATGTTCAGCATCTTGCCTCGTGAATCTGCTTACCTGGTGGGAGGTTTCCAGATTTTCTCCCAAACGATACGCACATGCGAGGTAGTTCTCTCTAAAGTTCCCCGGAAGGCACTGACCTCCTTCTTCAGCGTCACGGAGCTAAGTCAGACTTCTACCTACGGGTGCTCCGTCACAATAGAAGCTGCCCCTTTCCTTTCCCTCCTTCCATGGGACCACAAGGGTTCTTCAGCTTTGTCTAGATGTTGTTGTCCACCAAGTGTGATAATGAAAAAAAAATAATTTTATGAAATAATAGCTTGCATACAATTAAAGATGTTTAAGGATCAGCATTTTATTGAAGTACATCTTTTGTCCAAACAATATTAGGAATTTTGACATGAACTGGGACTTTTTTGGAGGAAAAGATTGGAAATTTTCTTTTAAATCGTAGCATATATTCTCGATAAACACTTTTGAATTGTATGTGATATATGAAACTAAATAGAGCTTTATAATATTAAACAATCCACTAAGTATCTTTTAAGAAGGCGTGTATTTGAAGTTTTACAACTAAAATAATACTAATACAGAACAGTATTAGATTACATTATATGAAAGAACGCGTAAAGTACATTGGTATTATCTATTTTTCATTCCTTTTTTATTACATTTGTACATCTGACATTTAGCATATTATAAATCTTTAAATGATGATATAACACGTAAAAACATTTTCATATAAGGACGCAAATAGAAGCATCCAATAAATCATCCCTTTTTATTATTATTATTATTTAAAGAATCTTCCGCGTGCGGAGAATCAAGTGAAATTTAATTCAGATTGTTTGTATATTAAGTTTACATGCTATAATAAAATTTCAAAAAAGTAAAATAAGTTCACAATCCTGAATAAAAATTAGCATTTTTAATGTTAGCATTAGCATTTCTAGTATTAACATTAGCATTAGCATTTCTAGCATTAACATTAGCATTAGCATTTCTAGCATTAACATTAGCATTAGCAGTGTTGCCATTTTCAGTATTAGTATTAGCATTTCTAGTATTAACATTAGCATTAGTAATATTAGCATTGGCATTTCTAGCATTAACATCAGCATTAGCAGTATTGACATTATCGGTATTAGTATTAACATTAGCATTAGCATTATCATAAGCAATTTTCTTCCTTTAAATTTGTAAACAGAACTCCTGGAAAAAAATCTTAACTTCCTTTTCCTCGACATAAATTATGTTATACATAAAATAATGACTAACTTATACCTAATTTATAAATAATTACTATGTTTAAGACTAACGTATTTTAATGAAATCAAATGATATTTAAGATTATTAAAACACATTGCGAAATTATTTCCCATTCCATATTTTAGTTAATTTTAATTATGATCTTATAACTAAAGATTTATATACACTATTTAAAATCTGTTTAAAATTATAATTATTATGAATAAAAATTACATGGCTATTTAAAATGATGGGATAAAAATTTTGGACTGCTTTGACTTTCATTTTTCGTTATTCTATATTAATATTTTGATATTTAGAATTTAAAGGATTTAATTTTAATAAATTAAGGAATTCTTTGTACGATTCTACAAAGAAGGGATTCAACCGATTATATTTGGAGAAGCTAATAATATTCTAAAATACGTAATTAATAATACTATTAATGCATAATTAGTATTAATAATACTATTAATACTTAATTAGTATTATTTCTATGTAAAAGTAACTAAATGTAAACGTAATTGGTAATACTATTAATAAATAGTATCATTAATACGTAAAATATGCAATTAATAATACTATTAGTATTTAATTATTATTAATACGTAAAATGCATAGTTAGCAATATTATTAATACTTAATTAGTGTTATCAATGCGTAAAACACGTAACATTGCGGATTTAATTTGAATTCAGAAAGATACATGTGAAGGAATTGTAACTCTTTCAAAATGTTGGTGATCACATATTCAAGAATAATTATCAGACCGAGCCAACGGCCGTACCATGCTGAATATACCGGTTCTCGTTAGATCACCGAAGTTAAGCATCATTGGGTGCGGTCAGTACTTGGGTGGGTGACCACCTGGGAACACTGCGTGCCGTTGGCAAATTTGGGACCTGAATGGCCGAGTGTCTAGCGCTCTGGCGCTCGGTGCCACAGGTTTCGGGTTCGAATCCCGGCGGGGCCATGGATGTTTGTAGTGGTTCGGAATCCACTTTAAGCCGTAGGTCCCGGTCTCCCATGACTGTAAGAGCGTCACGGAGCAAAAGTCAGGCTTCTACCTACGGGTGCTCCATCACAACAGAAGCTGCTTCATTCCCCTTCAATCACGAGTACGTATGGGCTCGTGGGCTTGGCCAGCCAAGTGGGATAAGAAACAGCAACAACATTATCAGACCTCAGATTAAAATTATTTAATTAAATTCCTTTGGATTCTTACTTTTAAAAGAGGAAATTTTCAATGGCATTATTCAATATTGCTCTTGATATCTAATATGTGCAAGATGGATCAGTTGAAATTTTATCTCTAAGCACGGATTTGGTTTGATTGCCGCTCTATGGTCTTTTGTGCACCCTTTAGTCTAATTAGACCAGAACCTACAGTTTAACTTGGATTCCGAACCACTCACAAATATCCATGCCACCGTCAGGATTTGAACCTGAAGCCAAAGGGCAGAGAACTATCCAAGTCGATCTAAACCTGGAAGATTAATCAATGATTTGTTGAACATCATCGATATCTGCGTCGCCATTAATAAACAAAAAATATCTCCTGTAAATTATTGAATTACTGAATTTTGAGCCAATTAGTTCAGTAGCTACGAAAATTTGTTGTCTTAACAAACTTTTTAATGCCATAAATTACTGTCATGAATGAAGTTGAACATCTGGCTACCAAAAAAATTATTGCGAAAATTGGAATTGCGTAGACTTTTTAGTTTTTTTTTTTTTTTTCCAAATATTATTTTGATAAACGCTATAAATTGAAAACCCTGTTCGAAGGTTCTTTAATTCTAGTAAATGAGAAATATTTTGAAAAAATTAATGACATAGGCAATCATTATTTCCTATTACAATAAACATAGGAAACGTATATTTTCTAATATATTTAATTAGATAAAATTAATTTTAATTAATTTCATTGAAATTTTTCTTGAAAAAAAATGTTTTTTTCAATTTTGTCAAATCAATAAATTCAGTAAAAAATCTCCGGAATTATTTTTCCCTAAAAAAATATGGATCTATTCGTACAAATGTAAAATTAAATAAACTTAAAAAAATAATTAACCGTTAAATCTCAACTTACTTCTTATATAAGTTGAGATTTAACGTCGTTTAATTAAGCAAATCCATATTTTATTATAATAATATACCATTAAGAAAAATATATTCTGAAACTTTACATTCAATGATTTCATTCATATAAATAAGATACAAATCAATTTCTTATTTAGAGGATCCATTACAAAACTTCCTAAGAACGTCCTACGCAGGCCTTTAACGCATTTTGGAAAGAGCCTTTCGAAGATTTGTGTACTAGTTCCCATTTTTCCAGAGAATACATTTAGCTTTTCAGTACATTTAAGAGGTCTTGTATTGTGTGGGATGTTTTAAGGAAATTTTGTTAAAAATATTATATTTTTTAACAAAAAAAATTTCATCAAATATATTTCAATGAATCCACAATATTAATCAGAGAAATAATATACAATTTTATTACAACTTTTTCAAGCCCAAACTTTACTTAAATGTGTGCGATTACTTTTTTTTTTAAATCAAGATTATTTTAACTGATGCAACAATTAAAATCTGTTACAGATTATTTTACTATAAAATTTATCAGGAATGAAAATAAAGGACCAGTCATACGCCATCAATGATATTTTTTCTACAATAAAATTTGCTTTGTGAATTTTTTAATGTTAGTTCATTATACAAATTACAGCTCATTATACAAATTATTAAAATAGAATTCTAAAATCATCCAAAATTTTATAATTGAATTTTTGTAAGATAAATTAACAAAATTTATCACTACATGGTGACACACGACATCACGACATGGCGACACACAATGAAAACCACGACAGGACTGCCCATACCATGACAGATCTACGTCTATGCTTGACAGTTAGAAATAGACAATCACGATCAAACACTTGTGCATACATCCTCCAAACGTGCACTAGTCCTGTTGTGGGGAAAAGGGTGAAAGTTCGTACGTCTGGCCCTATAACTGTCTTCCACTTGTCGATCGACCAGGTTTTGTGGTTGTGCCACCTTTTGGCATTAACAGACGTGACAAGTGGCTTACGAATTGCTGCTCTGCCATAAATGTCCTGTTTATGGAGGTGACTCCTAACAATAATTATTGACACTTTAGAATCCAGATGCAGGGGGGCTGATATCTGAGTGGCTAGCGCTCTGGCATTCGGTACCACAGGTATCGGGTTCGAATCCCGATGTTGCCATGGGTGTTTGTAGGGGTTCGGAATCCACTTTAAACCGTAGGTCCCCGTCCCACTAGGATCATAGAGCGTTGCGGGGGCATTGTTACTCCGAGTAAGTGGCTTATCATCAAGTTACACGCGCCCCCTGAGTAACGTCTGTGCAGCATAAAATATCACGGTCTATTTGCCAGATGCATTAGAAGAAGAAAAAAAAAAAGAATCCAGATGCTGATTGAGCTTCAATACCATCGGTCTCTTTCTCTCAGCTTCTCCTTCCGGATCAATGGATTTGCTTTGCTGAGCTCGTCGTGTTGCGCTGAGTGTACGCTATCACGTCTTTAGATACCTTATCTTTAGAAACTCCTGAATGCTGGGATGTTTCGGTCATAGTTGTTCTAACTACAATTTGGCCTCTTTGAAAGTCTGACATTTGACAAAAATCCAATGCGTATACAATTTCGCTAAATCATACTACCCTTATCTCGCTCAGCGCCACAGGTTTCAGGTTCGAGTCCATGGTTTGCGGTGCCATGGATGTTTGTAGTGGTTCGGAATACAAGTGAAACATATAAGCAGTAGTCCTGGTCTCGTATGACCGTAGAGCGTCCCAGAGCCCAATCAGACTTCTCACCCACATCATTTCCAAATTATAAGGGGCAACTCAGCTCTAGGCACAGCGGTGTGGTGTAGTAGTAGTACCATGATATATGCTTTTTATATTTAAGAAAACATGATTATAAAACGCATTCTTAAATGTCACTTTTATTCACATTATTTTGATAACCACCTGTACATGCAATATGCATGTTCTTCATTATTCACCAACTTAATATTTGTCTTAATTTATTCAAATATTTTACTTAAATAATAGTCATATTGACGAATTTATTCATTCTTTGAAAAGCTTCATTTTTATTACTTATGACTTTTCCTCATCTTAATATACTCATTACTGGTACATACTCTAGGTGAATTGTAAGAAACGCGAACGAAGATTTCCATTCTAAATATCAAGAGTCTCTAAGTTTTTTTTTTTTTTTTTTTTTTTTTTTTTCCCCATTTCTTCAAACATGCAAATTGTTTTAGTAATTCGAGTAATTGGAACAAATGTTCATTTTTTATTGACAATTTTCATTTATTCAAGAACAACAACAGTTTTGCAAAATTCTTCAGAAAATATTCTTTTTTTTTTTTTTTTCTTATTCGATGAAATATTAAATATTTAATGTTCTGCTTCATAAAAATATTAAAAGAATCCGAAACTTTTCTTAGAATATGTCACCCTCCCTTTTATTCTATTTTATATCCTAACATAGTTAAAGAGGAAAAAAAGCGTTATCTTCTGAGAAAATACAAATTAAATATTTAAAATAAAACTTTTGATTTTTTTTTCAATATGCTGGTAATAAATAATTTATAGCCAACGGCCGTACCATGCTGAATAAACCGGTTCTCGTTAGATCACCGAAGTCAAGCATCATTGGGCGCGGTCAGTACTTGGGAGGGTGACCACCTGGGAACACCGCGTGCCGTTGGCAAATTTGGGACCTGAATGGCCGAGTGTCTAGCGCTCTGGCGCTCGATGCCACAGGTTTCGGGTTCGAATCCCGGCGGTGCCATGGATGTTTGTAGTGGTTCGGAATCCACTTTAAGCCGTAGGTCCCGGTCTCCCATGACTGTAAGAGCGTCACGGAGCAAAAGTCAGGCTTCTACCTACGGGTGCTCCATCACAACAGAAGCTGCTTCATTCCCCTTCAATCATGAGTACGTACGGGCTTGTGGGCTTGGCCAGCCAAGTGGGATAAGAAACAACAACAACATAAATAATTTATACCATGCATAATAATTTTTCAAGGAAAGAGATTTTTCTAAATATTTCTTCGAAATACATTTATTTCCCCTAGAAAGTTGTTCTTTTTTTTATGATCTAAATAAATATTCTAATGTGTTGATATTTACAAAAACATAATTTTTAAACAATTTTTTTTTTTGACGCGTTGCAATGTTTTTCTGGTCTATTCAGAATAAGATGTTACAAAATAGTTGATACGGAGAGATCGCCTAATTAAGTCTAATCAAAATAGTGGATTACATAAGGATTACGTAGTCCACTATTAGGGGATTACGTATGTGCAATTTACATTATATATATATACACTGAAGTGACAAAAGTCATGGGATAGCAATATGCAAATTTTCAGATGTCAGTAGCATCGCGTAGAACAGGTATAAATGCGCAGTGCTTTCGCAGAGCTTTCATTTCTGTTCAAGTTATTCATGTGAAGAGGTTTTGACGTGATGATGACCGCACGACGGGAATTAACAGACTTTGAACGCGGAATGTTAGTTGAGCTAGACGCATGGGTCATGCCATTTCGGAAATCGTTAGGGAATTCAACATTCCGAGATCCACTGTGTCAAGAGTGTGCCGAGAGTATGAAATTTCAGGCATAACATCCCACCATGGACAACGCAGTGGTCGACCGCCTGCACTTAACGACAGAGAGTCGCCTGCAAAGAGTCGTAAATTCTAACAGACAAGCAACACTGCGTCAAATAACCGCAGAAATCAATGTGGGACGTACAAGGGACTTGTCTGTTAGAACTGTGCGGAGAAATTTGGCTTTCTTGGGCTATTCCAGCAGAAGACCGACTCAAGTGCCTTTACTGACAGAATGACATCGCTTGCAGCGACTCTCGTGGGCACGTGAGCATATCGGTTGGTCCCTAGATGAATAGAAAACCGTGGCCTGGTCCGATGAGTCACGATTTCAGTTGGTAAGAGCTGATGGTAGGGTGCGAGTGTGGCGCAGACCCCACGAAGCCATGGACCCAAACTGTCAGCAAGGCACTGTTCAAGCTGGTGGTGGCTCCGTAATGGTGTGGGCTGTTTTTTCATGGCATGGACTTGGTCCTCTGGTGCGACTGGACCGAACATTGACTGGAAATGCTTATGTTCAGCTACTTGGAGATCACTTGCAGCCATTCATGGACTTCATGTACCCAAACAACGATGGGATTTTTATGGATGACAATGCGCCATGTCACCGGGCCACAACTGTTCGCGATTGGTTTGAAGAACATTCTGGACAATTCCAACGAATGATCTGGCCACCTAGATCGCCCGACATGAATCCCATCGAAGATTTATGAGACATCATCGAGATGTCTGTTCGTGCCCAAAATCCTGCACCATCAACGCATTCACAATTATGGACGTCTATCGAGACAGCATGGCTCAATATTCCTGCAGAAGATTTCCAACGACTTGTTGAGTCCATGCCACGTCGAGTTGCTGCACTTCGCCGGGCGAAAGGAGGGCCGACACGATATTAAGAGGTATCCCATGACTTTTGTCCCTTCAGTGTATATACACTGAAGCGACAAAAGTCATGGGATAGCAATATGCAAATTTTCAGATGGCAGTAGCATCGCGTAGAACAGGTATAAATGCGCAGTGCTTTCGCAGAGCTTTCGCAGAGCTTTCATTTCTGTTCAAGTTATTCATGTGAAGAGATTTTGACGTGATGATGACCGCACGACGGGAATTAACAGACTTTGAACGCGGAATGTTAGTTGGAGCTAGACGCATGGGTCATGCCATTTCGGAAATCGTTAGGGAATTCAACATTCCCAGATCCACTGTGTCAAGAGTGTGCCGAGAGTATGAAATTTCAGGCATAACATCCCACCATGGACAGCGCAGTGGTCGACCGCCTGCACTTAACGAGCCTGCACTTTGCACGCAAAGAGTCGTAAATTCTAACAGACAAGCAACACTGCGTCAAATAACCGCAGAAATCAATGTGGGACGTACAAGGGACTTGTCTGTTAGAACTGTGCGGAGAAATTTGGCTTTCTTGGGCTATTCCAGCAGAAGACCGACTCGAGTGCCTTTACTGACAGAACGACATCGCTTGCAGCGACTCTCGTGGGCACGTGAGCATATCGGTTGGTCCCTAGATGAATGGAAAACCGTGGCCTGGTCCGATGAGTCACGATTTCAATTGGTAAGATCTGATGGTAGGGTTCGAGTGGGGCGCAGACCCCACGAAGCCATGGACCAAACTATCAGCAAGGCACTGTTCAAGCTGGTGGTGGCTCCGTAATGGTGTGGGCTGTTTTTTCATGGCATGGACTTGGTCCTCTGGTGCGACTGGACCGAACATTGACTGGAAATGCTTATGTTCAGCTACTTGGAGATCACTTGCAGCCATTCATAGACTTCATGTACCCAAACAACGATGGGATTTTTATGGATGACAATGCGCCATGTCACCAGGCCACAACTGTTCGCGATTGGTTTGAAGAACATTCTGGACAATTCCAACGAATGATCTGGCCACCTAGTTTGCCCGACATGAATCCCATCGAGCATTTATGGGACATCATCAAGAGGTCTGTTCGTGCCCAAAATCCTGCACCATCAACGCTTTCACAATTATGGATGTCTATCGAGACAGCATGGCTCAATATTCCTGCAGAAGATTTCCAACGACTTGTTGAGTCCATGCCACGTCGAGTTGCTGCACTTCGCCGGGCGAAAGGAGGGCCTACACGATATTAAGAGGTATCCCATGACTTTTGTCACTTCAGTGTATATATAATTATACTACCCTATGTTCACTATATATATATACATATATAGTGAGAATCGGGGCTTGATGGCCGAGTGGCTACTGGCGCTCGGTGCCATGGATGTTTGCAGTGGTTCGGGATCCACTTTAAACGGTAGGTTCCTGTCTAATAAGATCGTAGAGCATTGTGGGGGTAGTGTTACTCGCGTCCGTAGCCTATCTTCAAGCTACCCGTGCCGCAGGGGTAGTGCTAAATAAGCAACAGCGATGCAGTTCTTGCTTATGGCATAAAGATTAATTGTCTCTGCATTTCCAGTTGCATTAGAACAACAACAACATATAGTGAGAATTATTCTTATTATAAAAGTATATTCTGTATTAATACACTCATAATAATTACCTCAGTTCAACTTGAAAAACCATCATTATTTTAAACAATTGTTGAGCTAAGCTTTATTAAAAAATGTCTGAAAATTAAGATTAGAGATAATTATTTTTTAATTTTTTTTCAGTGACAGATTGCTTTTCTGGAAATATATATTTTAATGGAATATATATTCAATTAAAATTTTATTTTTTTATCTTTGATTCTAATGCATTTTATCATAATTTTTGCTTTATGATTTTGCAATACATATTCTAATTGACTGAAATTTCAATTACGATCTCACTTCAACAGAAGTATGTTTTTATGGGGCGGAGATGAAAAAATATAAACCCTAATCGATTTTACATTTAAAATAATTGAACGAAAGATTTTTTTTCTTTATATATTAAATCTAAAATTTATTCATTTCTGTTCAAAATTTGTACCAACATATTTTGCATACGGTGATTTTAAGCCATTTTATTATTTGCCTGGAGGGGATTTTTATGGATGTGATCTCCGATTTCGTTTGTAATTTTGAAATTTCTGTCTTGAAAAAGTTTTTAAAAAGCCAAAAATATTAATCGAATACTTACGAAAATTCAATTTTAATAATAGGATTATTTTAAATATGTTGATATAATATATTTTAAACTTATAATAGAAGCTATCACGTTTTTTTTTTCAGTTAATGGATTGAACTCTAATTGTATTCAGTATTATTACAAATAACGAATATGTAGAGATATAAAATAGCGAGTGAGTTAAATTGTCTTAGACACATGTATTTATTTTTACGGTTTTTTTTCCTTAAATATAAAACCAATTATTTTAAAGTAAAAAAAGTAAATTATTTGTTTAGCTTTTATATTTTAAATTACTTTGCTTAAATATAGTTTCAACTTTTTAATTATTAATAACAGCTAACTGATAACAATAATTTTTTTAAATAATAATTATGTTATAATTAGAAGAGAAAGTATGTTATAAAAAAATTTTGAGGAAAATATTATTATTTTTTTTTTATTAATTGGTAATTATTATCCTTATCTTTGTTAATTATTAATTATTATAATTATTATCTATATTATAATTATTATCTTTATTAATTATTAATTGTTATTAATTTCTTTATTAATTAATTCTTAAGTTTATAAATTTTTTTTATTTTTGACTTAATTTAGAGATTTAAATTTAAAAAATAATGAAAAATTAAGTAACAAAGTAAGAACAATTATAATTAATTAACTATTATTAATTAACAATTATTATTAACAAAGTATTGAACAGCAATAACATTTAAAATTAGAATTTATAAAAATCATTAGGTATTATATTCGAAAGTGGTTTAAGTCCTAAGTCTTTTATCTTTATTCAAGCATTGAGATATTTAAACTTCTCTTTTGCTTTTTAAATCGATTAAACAACTTCAGAAAATCCATCGCATTATCCATATTAGAATATAGTATACTAATAGTTGGGGTGCCTGATGGCCGAGTGACTAACGCTATGGCGCTCGGTGCCATAGGCTTCGTATTCGAGTTCTTGCGGTGCCATGAATGCTTGTAGTGGTTCGGAATCCATTTTAAGGCGTAGGTCTCGGCTAATATTATTGTAGGGCTGGCAACCCTACCCCGTAAAAAGAAAACATCTCCTATCTGGAAATCTGCCAAGTAGACCAATAGTTATTATATGAAAAGAAAACTTTATAACTAAAATCATCATTAATTCTTTTTTTTTTCTAAATTGGACTTATCATCATTGGCACAACAGCTCCATGGTGGACTTTCTACCTACAAGCAGGTTTCGAGATAGGAGATATTTTCTTTTTACGGGGTAGGCTTGTCAGCCATACGCTGTACAATTATATTAGACCGGGACTTACTGCTTAAAGTGTATTCCGAACCACTACAAACATCCATGGCCTCGCAGTGACTCGAACACGAAACCAGTGGCACCGAGCGCTACAGTGCTACTCACTCGGACACCAGGCCCCCAAATTTGGCTTATACTACAATAAAAAAATTGATTGATATGTAAATTATCGTTTTCACAGAAAATACAACAGAATAGCAATACATCTATTCCTAAAATTTAATCAGTTTTTGTATTTGTTGGCAACACATAATATATGAATAGTGAATTATTACATTTAGAGCTTAATTTGTAAACAATTTCTTTCTCTCTTTTCAGGTGGCTGTAATCCTCTGACTCGGCAGTAAAACCCTCGAAAGAATGCTATAAATATGAGTTCGAGACCCGTGAATGGAAGACATTACCCCTCATGATTCACGCTCGGTCTCTGCATGGCGCAGTGGTCTTCAGGGACATTTTATTAGTCATCGGAGGAAAGGATGACAAAAACAAGTAATCCTTTTGAAACTGCTTCTCGTAGTATTAAATGCAGACTCCACCTACTCGCTTACTTAAAATAATTTAATATATATTTCTTGTAATCTGTTTTTCATACATGTAATTCATATTGCAGTATACAATTACAGTACTGTACACATATATATATGTATATATATACATATATATACAGATCTCTATTTACAAAAAATGAAAATTAAGACACAAGACCTTTTACGGCTAATAAATTAGATACACGAGTGCAGTTCTCTCCAAGGTCAGATATTTTCAAGAGTTCTCAAGTCTACGATGAATCTAATGCACACAATCTAATGTCTGCGGCATAGCTTAATTATTACACTGCACAATACACGAAATTACAAGGAGCTCACTTTGTAAACTGGTGGAATCTCCCGCCTATTCAGTCACTTTATAGAAAAGAGAAAAACAACACTTCTTCGCAGGACATACTCCTTATTCTTCTCCAAAAACCTCCCTTTAAGAAAATCCGTCAAAATGGAGGGGGGTCAGCTCCCCTCCCCTCTCATTGGAGTGGACACTTCTTCAGCCCATGGTTTATCACCAATCCCGATGCAGCAACTCATGACGTAATCCATATCCCATCTGTAATTGTTTTGACCTCTGAAGGTCGAACAGACAGTCGTTAATTTCATGATGTATAATTATCCATAACGCTGATTATCTGCTGTCAACTTTGAGTGACAGGTTGTTCTCATTACAACAAAACACTGATTACATGCACTATAAATATCCATGATACTCCTTAACTGCTGTCAAATTTGATGATAAGTTGTTATTATGCACTTGTTAAAGAATATACATCCTTTTCCTATGGGAACAGAAATGCTATATCTCTTCTCGTGGGAAAAATGCTACATTGGACACTTATCAGTGAATCGGTAGTCATCAGAGTTTCGAATTGAAAGAAAGAAATAATAATGAAACAGTCGCTTTTGATGATGAAATGGATTTGAAACCAATTCACAAACAGTATAGACCATCATAAGATACTCCTAATGTTGATTATGTAAAGCTATGTTACTTACAAAGAATTAAAATAAATTAAGTTTGAATATTATTATTGATATTATTGAGATTAAAATAAATTAAGTTTGAATATAAATTTGTTTCAAAGTTTTGTATAAGTTTAATAAATTTTTTTATTCAATTTCTGCACATTTCTATGCGGTTTTAGGTTAATTGCCGCTATTGCCATAGTAATCAGGACTATTCTTTTTTTCAACAGCATTCTGTCGTCAATTGAAAAGTACAACGAAAAGGATGATACTTGGGAAGAATTCATGATATCTTTGCCAGAACCCAGAATGGCCATGGGCGTGAAGACTTGGAGGGATATTCTGTGGATTGCAGGTGGGCTCACGAGCGTCAATGGCAATGTGGCAATTGTGGATTCCGTTTGGTGTTTCGACAACACTTTAGGGACGTAAGTTGGTATTTCGTGTAAATTAAGCCTTTAGTACACTTCCTAGTCACATTATTGAGATTAATTTGAAGCTAACTCTCAAACTAAAAACTCATTGAACTACTGACTCGTTCAAACTGCTCACGTACTCATATGTAGGTCTAAAAAAATCCTTCAATTAATACTATTCATATTCGTTCTACATCTCATCAGCATGATAAAGCAAATTATTAAATTGCTTATAACAACCGAAGGATTTTAGAATAAAAGCTATTATGATTTATCCTCTACCGAAATTTTTATGGGATTGCTTTTATTAATTATCTATAATATTATTATTACAATATCACATTTTCTCTATTACGCTAAATGAGAAAGCATTTGCGTGATAATTTATCGGATTTAAATATTCACACTTACATTCTATGAGATCCCATCATAAAACGACACCAAAGCGTTCCTATTATTTCAAAGTAAGTGAGATGCACTGAATACAACGTAAATGGCCGAGGGCCAGAGCACCAGATAGTATGCCATTCAAGCCCCGTTAATTGGACTACCATGTAGGAGTTTTCAGGGTTTTCTCCCCTACGATAGGAAAATACAGGGTAGTTACCCTTAAATGTCCTCCCGGAAGACCCTGCCCTCTTCTTTCAGTGGCACGAAGCTAAATCAGACGTCTACCTACGTATGATCCATCATAATAGAAACTGCCCCTCTTCCTTTCTTCCATGAGGGATATATATATATATATGTTTAAATTTTCAAATTTCTTTGTTCCAACATCCTAAATGTTCGAAAAATATTGTTGCTATGTAGTGTTGTCGCTTGTTTGAGCAGTTGGGTGGTTGGGTTGGGACACAGGTTTGAGAACACACAGCTTTATTTACAAGCGCATAAACTTGACACACATACAATAGTTAACACATTTAAAGACATCTAATTAAAAATTCGTGAAAGGATTCCCCTCCTAAGCCGAAAATCCTCTTTTGTCCTCTCGGGATGAGAGACTGTAACTAACGACAACGCCGTACGTCCTGTCGGGTAGAGTCTCGTTGCCTGCTGGTCATTTCTCCTAAACGCCGCAAGGGGCGCTCTTGCAGTGCATAAAAGGAATCATGGTTACAGTTATAGTTAATAGTGATAAATGTTTTTCCATATTTCATTCTTCCCTTTTTTTATCAATAATATTTTATGCAATTTTTTGCAGCTGGTTTAGAAGACCCAGACTACCAAAGCCGTTGGCATTTACCACCCTGCTGCATGATGGGGGAGAGTTAATGTGCATTGGAGGGGCCATCCGTGTGAAAGATGGCGATGAATACATTCTCCAAAGTGTCGACAGCGTGTATCGTCTCGATGAATCCAAAGAACCGAGATGGAAGAAAGAGGTCAAGATGCCTTCATCGTGTCACAACGTCGTGGCCACCAGTCTAAGTAATGTATACACTTTTTATTAACAGAAAAAAACACCCAAAGAATTATGGCATATAAATAATCATATTCTAAATTAACTCATTGGGAGTTTTATAATTTTCTTTTTCTTTTTGAGATCAATGGTCTTTAAGAAAAATTATTTGAAAATACTTTAAAATTTGACTACTAACAAAAATTAAGAAATTATTTCAAATCAAATATTAAAAAGTGTTATCTCAATACAGCTTCCAATCATTAGTGAATCTAATCTGTAAATCATTTGCATAACTTTTAAAAATACATTTGATTACCTAGTTCTCTAATTGTGGCACATTTCCATAAACTGAGTGAACATTTTCAATAACAATAAATAGAAATGCCAAATTTCCAAATATAATGCATTTGCAAGAAATTTATATCTCAATAAAAAGTGATAAGAAATATATTTTTAAATGTCCTAGATATTTCAGCGGCATGGTGCCCAAGTGGCTAGTGCTCTGGCCTTTGGTATCCCAGACTTCAGGTTCAAATCCTAGCGGTGGCATGGACGCTTGTTAGTGGTTCGGAATCTACTTTAAATTGTAGGTCCCGGTCTGTTTAGCCTAAAGTGTGCATAAGATGACCGTAGAGCGGCAAACCAAACCTAGATATTTTAATCCATAGCAAAAAAAAGAAAATAATCAAAAATTTATAAATACAGAGAAAACAAAAAAATTATATATATGTGTTTACAAAATATTATATATATATATATATATGAGTTACAAAAGACTTATGGTAGGCCAAGCCCGTCTACCTACTGGCAGATTTTGAGACAGAAGATGTTTTCTTTTTTACGTGGTAGGGTCGTCAGCCCTACGGTCATATTAGACAGGAACCTGTTGTTTAAAGTGGATTCCGAACCACTATAAGCATTCATGGTACTATCGGGATTCGATCCCTGTGGCACCGGGCACCAAAGAGCTAGTCATTCGGCAGTCAGTCTCTTTTGCACTGGCAATAAATATATAAATGTTATCATCATATTGCTTTTCAGGTCTGTTATGTTAATTATTCTCAAAAACTTACCATCGAGAATGCATCTGATGGCCGAGTGACTAACGCTCTGGCACTTGATACCATGGATGTTTGTAGGGGTTCGGAAGCCCATATTAAATCATAGGTTTAAATCTAATAGGACTGTTAGACGTAAGGCTAACAATCCTACCCCTTAAAAAGAAAGCATTTTATATTTCGGAATCGGCCAGTAGGCAGATAGCCTTGTCCCACCATGGGTCTGTTGCGCCATTGAAGAAGAAGAATGTATGAGTGTATTTATATACAAAGTGCCACCTAAATTTTATAGCCGACCTTTATTTTCGCATTCATTATTTGTGGACGTATACTTCCAATGGCATAAATGTTTCAGATAAGATAAACATTCATGTCATGCCATTCTTAGATTCAAAAAATTAATATTGTTGAAAGTAAAAAATTCTAATTTTTTTTTATATCTCCTGGACCTTACAGTTATGTTTAGTAAAAATTTATACCTATCTTAACAAATGTAGCACAAAACGTTTCATTTTTGTGTGACAAAAATTGACCAAGATATTTAATTTCAAAATTTGGGATTTTCTACCTTCATTAAAAGGTCGATTATAAAAGCAATTAAATAAATTTCAAATTGAAATCAGGGTATAACGCTGAACGTCAGGAAAAATTTGACTTCGCAATGACGAAAAGATTAGTGCAGCTCGTTTTCTGTGATAAAGTTGTAGACCATTGCCGAATTGTGTAGAATTCATAGCCTGAAAAGTAAGAATGCTCAAGAATTAAGATACACATTGGTAAATAAAAGTAATAGATATTTTATAAGCATCATTATTTTTAACATTTTTTTTTTTTTTTTTGTTCTAATGCAGCTGGCAAACACTTAGACAGCTTGGTCTAGGATGCCTTAAGGCAAGCGCTGCACAGACGTTACTCCCTTTGCATTACCCGGGGGGTGCGTGTAACTTGAAGATAAGCCACGGACGCGGAGTAACAATGCCCCCGCAACGCTCTACGATCCTATTAGGACCGGAACCTACGGTTTAAAGTGGATTCCTAACCACTACACGCATCCATGGCACCGCCGGATGCGCAAGAGCACTAGCCACTCGGCCATTCAGGCCCGCTTATTCTTAACATACGCATCAGAAAACCATACAGAGGAAAGCACAAAGTGGAAAGAATCTAATGGAGATATTGCACAACAGATTTCCAGTTGGAGAAAATACACAAGTGAATGCGTGACAGTACAGAGCTTCGACGTGTTTGATCATAGTTGGTATACTGTGACAAGCAAAACTGATGCGATATTTCAGATTATGCAGGCAGGTTAGCTCAGTCGCATAGACCCGTTCTTAATGAGATTGCTCTCTTATAATGTTCGCTCCGCCCACCTGAGGTCAAACCACTTAAGACTTGTCGCCTCGAAAGACAGCCTACACGTTGTTGTGATATAGACTCTGCCTTTTTTCTTTCCTATCCTCTTTTTAAGGAATGGTACTAGTATAGGTTCAACATTAATCTATTTCAAATATTTAATATTTTTACTAAATATTTGCTACAATAGCATTTAAGACTTTACTATATTTAAAATTATTAAATATACTTAACATTAATTTCTCTCCTTTTTGTTTTGGCACAGAGCTTGTGCTCTTTAACTATTTTCTGATTTAATTAAAACTTTTTGGAAATTAATAATTAGGAATAAAATTACACGGAGGTGCAGGGTTTAACTCTGGGAACTCCAAATATACCAGCCTGTACACTGTACTGTAATTCCAGAGGTAGAAGTCCATGGGAGTTAAGGGCGGTGAGCTCTGTAGCCATTCTACCCGGTCACTATATTCGATGAGCTGTTGGATAAATTCTGTAGCTAGACATAAAAGGACGTCTGCTTCTTTATGCAGAAGTGCTTCATTATATTGAAATTACACATGACATGTATATGGTAGAAGTGGTGGTATAGTAAAAATAGACATATTTCAACTATTTATTCAATTCTTCTTGAGCATTTTTCATTGTCAGGATATCGTTTATTAACTCGATGAACTTTCTCGATCTATAACTTGCTAATTGATATTTTTGTCTACCTTCCTCCATTTTTTTTTTTTCACCACTGGGGCGTTACTATTGTATTTAATGGATGAAGCATGTCCAATTTGCACTAGATGCATCCATCCTAGAACTCTGTCTTCCGTCGAAGTACTATGTTTTCACTGTAAAAAATGCGTTGTACCCGATTTCAATCTCGAGTTGATTCAATTACTTTTAAAAACGATTTCTCAATGAAGACAGAAAAATTCTAAAGATTGGAAATTAAATATTTCTTTCAACTTTTGTCACCTAAAAGTGAAAAATTTTATGTTTCGTTTCTTTGAAGGAATATAAATTTTTACTAAAATAACTATAGGGATTGAGGGACTAGATAAAAAAATTATTTTAACAATATTGTTATTACAATAACCATCTCTCCGATATACGTGTTATGTATAGTTTCAACACAAAGAAGCCCTTCCACATGAAGAAGCAGACATCCATTCATATCTAACTACCGAATTCATACAACAACTCATCAAATATGGTGGTCGGCTAGAATGGCTACAGCGTTCGCCGCCCTTAATTCCTATGGACTTCTACCTCTGGGATTACTTTTAACAATATTGATTTTTTAAAAATATGAAGGTCATAATATGAATGTTTACCTCATTAAAACATTTTTGTATCTGGAAGTAGTCTACGATCAATAATTGCTGTAACAAAGGTTTGATACAGACTTAAGGTTGCACTCTAGTTAATAAATTTTTGGTTTTCAAAAATTTGTAGCATAACAGGTGGGCTGAAATGTTCTTAGGCTGACACATAGATGGCGCTACTAGAATTAAATCCATATGTTTTTTAGTTAGCCCTAACCTTCAAAAGACACGTGAATAGATTTGACAGCTGTTGCACTATTAGTATATGAGTTATAGCATTTTTAGTGTTCCTCACGTGCAGTCCACTCGGCTGACTGTCGATTGGACTCCAGTGTGAAATGATGGAGCCATGTTTCATCCATTGTCACATATAGACGCAAAAATTCGGATTTATTACGATTGAACAGCTCCAAACACTGCTTAGAATCATCCATTCGTTGTTGTTTTGGGTCGATTGTGAGCTCGCGCGGCATCCACTTTGAACAGAGCTTTCGCATATCCAAATATTCATTCACGATATGTCCAACACGTTCTTTTGATATCTTTAGGTTCTCAGCTATCTCAATCAACTTCACTTTACGGTTATCAGAAATTATTTTGTGGACTTTTTTGATATTTTCGTCGGTAACAGCCTCTTTGGGGCGTCCACTGCGTGCATCGTCCTCGGTACTCATTTCGCCTCGTTTAAATTTAGCAAACCACTTCTCTACGGTTTATTTTCCTGGTGCAAAGTCCGAATAATGTTTATCAAGCCAAGCCTTGGCTTCAATAGCATTTTGTTTTCGCCAAAAAGCAATGCTTTATTAGCACACACGAGATTCCTTTTTATCAATTTTTTCAAACTACCAAAAGTTGCTTCACTAAAAATGCTATAACTCACATATTAATAGTGCAACAGCTGTCAAATTTATACACGCGTCTTTTGAATGTTAGTGCTAACTAAAACTCATGTGGATTTAATACGAGTAGCGCCATCTATGTGTCAGCCTAGGAACTTTTCCAGCTCACCTGTTATAGGGCTTTTATGACTTTCTTCAAATTACAATGTCTTTTTTTTTCAGACGGTAATGTATATGTCTTGGGCGGATTTTCTACGAAAGCAATGGAACAGATGGCGAGCACTACCTATTTTGAGAGAAGGAAACAAAAATGGTTGCCACTGGTTGATTTACCAGAGAATTCAGCTGGCTTTGTGGTTGCTGTTTGCAAACATATTAAGTACCGCAAGTAAACCAAAACAAAAACTCTTAGAGCTTTAAGAAATAAAAGAACTATAAATCTTTTTTATTGAATCAGATATTTAATAAAGTAAAGGATTCATTTTCAATGCATCGTTTAAATAATTTTATTCACAGTCCAACTCTTATATCCCTAAGAGTGGAATATATTTGGAATTCAAACATTTCAAATTTTAGCTTAAAAATAAAGTTTGTTGCACTCATTATAGGATTGTAGAAATTGCAAGTATAGATTTAACAATGTAAAATCCTCTTATTTTGAACTTTTAAATCGGTTAGAAAAACGCATACAGATAAAGTTGTAAGAATAATCGGAATCATTTACTGAATTTTGATTATTAATCTGGAAAAAATAATGGATATAGACTTTTATAACTTAAGATTAAAGCATCACTTGTGTGAATTATTTATTTCTTCATTTTTTATTTGGATGAGGCCACAATAAATGATATTTTCACAGATAAAAGCTGCAATCTACCATTCTTCGCATTCTCAGCTGAAGGCATATTGATTACCTTAAATATATTAGCTTTTACATTGCACGTTCTAGTATCATCTAGTTGCAAAGTTCTAGTAGCAAAAATGAGGATTATTCGTTAAGTAACTGTATTAATAAATCTATTTTTTGTCTGCATTTGTTTGGATTTTATTAATATTTTTAGCATCTTAGGCTACTATGATTCTCATAAGCAAGGCAATTATTTTCCGTTTCAATAAAAAAAGCATTTCCATTTAATTGCTAATCTTAATACATTTTAATTAATGGTCGTTTCACACAGGTTTAATAGAATAAAAAATTTTTGAATAGTTGCTCATAGTTCTTAACTTTATTTTTAATGTTATTCAGATTATATATTTTGCAATTAAATGTATATATATGGGGTGAATCAGAAGAAAATATTTCACATACACATGAGTACTTTTTTTTATTTCACATAAACATCTATATATATAAACATGTGAATCCCATTTGAGAAAAAGCAATAATATGCTTATCGAGAAATTTTAAAGATATGTTAGATATTTTGAAGTAATTAGAAGTTTTGCCAACTTAAATATTACTCCCTTATTTTTTAAAGTTAAAATGTAACAATCCTTTGACAAAATAAACCCAAATATACTATATATTTTATCATTCACATCTTAAAAATTTCATTACCAAATCGTTAATTAAAAAAATAGCAATAAAGCTTTATACGAAAAATGACGATTGCGAAACTAGGTCAACACCTTTAGGAAAATCAACCCCTAAAACGTTCTTTTTTAAGTCGTGTCATATTTTGTCTAATATAACTTAATGTAATTGATCCTTTTACAAAATTATGTAAATTAGGATAATAGAATCAGTGAAAAATTCAATCTAATATCCATATAAAAAACATAATATAAAAATAGTTGATTTGCTACTTTATATGCCAAAACTAGCTAGACTAAAGACAAATCAATCGAGAGGGGGCTGGAAAGGGCACCTGGGCCATAAAGGTTTTCATATCCAGTTGCAAATAAATGTAGAAACCTCTAAGTACAAACAATATAGGGCCTAAATGGTCGAGTGGCTAGCGCTCTGGCGCTCGGTGCCACAGTTTTCGGGTTTGAGTGCCGGCGGTGCCATGGATGTTTGTAGGGTTTTGGAATCCACTTTAAGCCGTAGGTCCCAGTCTCATATGACTATGAGCGTCAAAAGTCAGACTTCTACCTACGAGTGCTCCATCACAAAAGAAGCTGCTCCCTTCCCCTTCAACCCTGAGTCCATATTTGTTCGTGGGCTTGGTCTAGATTAGATATCTACCAAGTGGGATAAGTAACAACAACAACATCAAACAATATAATAAGCAGATAGGGAAAATTAACTAGTTTGGGTAAAAAGTGACTTGAATTCGCGCATGGGACAAAACTTTATAGCAAGTTCTTGAGAAGGAATGTTAGTAACCATTCTAACTGGATGTGCTAAAGAAAAGGACAATATCCCCAGGATACCCTTAATAATGTAGATACGCCATTCGAATTCAAAAGATTAAAATTTCCGATATGACTTGCTTTTTATAAGCCTATAATCAAAGCATAAGCGCTATTACCATTTAAATTTGTTAGGATTGATTTAAGATTGTTATTTAAAATTTTTGTTAATTAAAATGATTTTAATAAAAATAAAAATATTACATCTTGAATCCAAACATTTTCGAATGTATATATATATATATATATATATTTGCATTTCCTAATATTTATTCAATACTAAATAAACAACCTTCTGATTCATTATTGGCATTAAAATATGTTTTATTTAGATCCATTTTAGCTATAAAAAAATCAACTAATCTCTTTGATATAGAAGAAATAGGCCTGAATGGCCGAGTGGCTAGCGCTCTGTCGCTCGGTTCCACAGGTTTCGGGTTTGAGTCCCGGCGGTGCCATGGTTGTTTGTAGTGGTTCGGAATCCACTTTAAAAAGTAGGTCCCAGTCTAATACGATCGCAGAGCGTTGCGGGGGCATTGTTACTCCGCATCCGTGGCTTATCTTCAAGTTACAGGCGCCCCCAGGGTCATGCAAAGTCAGTACGTCTGTGCAGCACTTGCCTTAAGGCATCTAAGACCAAGCTGTCTGTGTTTGCCAGCTGCATTAGAAAGAAAAAAAAATATAGAAGAACTAATAAGGTTTATTTTCTGAAGCCGTGCAAATCCGGGTTATACACTGAAGTGACAAAAGTCATGGGATACCAATATGCAAATTTTCAGATGGCAGTAGCATCGCTTAGAACAGGTATAAATGCGCAGAGCTTTCATTTCTATTCAAGTTATTCATGTGAAGAGGTTTTGACGTGATGATGACCGCACGACGGGAATTAACAGACTTTGAACGCGGAATGTTAGTTGGAGCTAGACGCATGGGTCATGCCATTTCGGAAATCGTTAGGGAATTTAACATTCCCAGATCCACTGTGTCAAGAGTGTGCCGAGAGTATGAAATTTCAGGCATAACATCCCACCATGGACAACGCAGTGGTCGACCGCCTGCACTTAACGACCGAGACCGGCGACGTCTGCAAAGAGTCGTAAATTCTAACAGACAAGCAACACTGCGTCAAATAACCGCAGAAATCAATGTGGGACGTACAAGGGACATGTCTGTTAGAACTGTGCGGAGAAATTTGGCTTTCTTGGGCTATTCCAGCAGAAGACCGACTCGAGTGCCTTTACTGACAGAACGATATCGCTTGCAGCGACTCTCGTGGGCACGTGAGCATATCGGTTGGTCCCTAGATGAATGGAAAACCGTGGCCTGGTCCGATGAGTCACGATTTCAGTTGGTAAGAGCTGATGGTAGGGTGCGAGTATGGCGCAGACCCCACGAAGCCATGGACCCAAACTGTCAGCAAGGCACTGTTCATGCTGGTGGTGGCTCCGTAATGGTGTGGGCTGTTTTTTCATGGCATGGACTTGGTCCTCTGGTGCGACTGGACCGAACATTGACTGGAAATGCTTATGTTCAGCTACTTGGAGATCACTTGCAGCCATTCATGGACTTCATGTACCCAAACAACGATGGGATTTTTATGGATGACAATGCGCCATGTCACCGGGCCACAACTGTTCGCGATTGGTTTGAAGAACATTCTGGACAATTCCAACGAATGATCTGGCCACCTAGATTGCCCGACATGAATCCCATCGAGCATTTATGGGACATCATCGAGAGGTCTGTTCGTGCCCAAAATCCTGCACCATCAACGCTTTCACAATTATGGACAGCATGGCTCAATATTCTTGCAGAAGACTTCCAACGACTTGTTGAGTCCATGCCACGTCGAGTTGCTGCACTTCGCCGGGCGAAAGGAGAGTCGACACGATATTAAGAGGTATCCCATGACTTTTGTCACTTCAGTGTATGTGCTGGTATATAACACAACTATAAAACAAAAAAATACGTTTGTTAAATTAGTTGGCTGTTTATATGTCACATCTGGTATTGCTTTCGTCTGTTACGGGAACATCATATATACAATATTTACAGTCTCATATCTAGGAAGTTATTTACAGAGCAATTGTTTAATAAAGCTTTTCATCATGAAAGTTTATAAGAAGATGTCATGAACGATCCATCACCGATTTCCTTAAATTAAGCTTCTGTCACAATTATGTCTAATGTGTTAACTCATCAAGGTGATAGGACAAAGTTCTAAATATTTTTCGAAAAAATTAAATTTGATATTTTTTTTTGCTGCTAATATGTTAATTCATGTTCAAGTTTTCATGAAAAATGTAGTTAAACGCGTAATGAAACATTAAATATGTATATCACCACAGCGGAATGATGGCCAATTGGCGAGTGCTCTGGTATTTGGTACCACAGGCTTTCAGTTTCGAATCCTATCGGTGACATGGCTGTTTGTGAGTGGTTCGGAATCCACGTTAAACTATAAGTCCCGGTCTAATTATCCGAAAGTGTTTAAAAAACAAGTAATATAAAAAAAAGATGTTTTTAAAGTCAATTCCTACTTTTTTTCACTATATTACAGAAAAGTCCTTTACAAATAAAGTTGAAATTTTTCTCTTAAATCTGGCGTCATCTATTATTAGATACATGCAACTTAAATAAAAAAAATTAAATTAATGAATTAATATTTGAGAAAACTGTATTAACATCAAGATTAACTGTATCATACATCATAACAGTATTAACATAAACTGTATTAACATCCAGTGTCATCCACTACAAATTCAAAAAAAAATGTATTTGAACTTGAGTTGATGAATTAAAAGTGATTTATGAACGATTGAAAATTTGAACAAGATATATATAGGGAAAGTGAACTAATAGTAGGAATTGAAAAAGGACCGTAGAGCAACAAACCAAATTAGCGTTCAGAGCATGAGTTTAATTCCGTAGGTAATTCTTACGTTTTGAACTCATCGTAAATTATATAACAAAACTGTATAAATTAATAGGTAATTTTTATTAAAGGCAAACTTTTATATATTTTTTCCGTTATTTATAAAATTTTTATCTTATCTTATGGAAAACTAGCGTTTTGCTTTCAATCATTAACTTTATATTACTGACAAATCTTATCACCACTGACAATTTTGGAGATTTGTTTATGGTTGTAACATTCAGAACAAAATTATTTATTAGGAATCAGGGAATCGCTATTCGGATTCGGAATTATTCATTATATTATTTATCAGAACAGAAAAATGAATACTTTTATAACTAGTAAATGAATTAATTAGGAAGAAATCAGAACAATTTTCTAGACTCAGAATAGTTTATCAGAACAGAAAACGCAATAAGAATTCTTGGATATGTTTGGATTGCTTACATGCCAGGAAGTCAGAAAGGAAACGAGAGAAAAAATAGTAGAATTAAGGTATATAAAAAGCCGCATGAGCATGTTGATGTCAATATCTGTGGTAAAAAAGAAGTAAGCAATTTTCATCAATATGAACAATGTCTCCCACTCGATGTACTCAAATACTTCTGTAATGGGAAAAACTATGCATCCATACGATGTTCTAAATGCCATAAAAATATAACGTTTCTCTTATTTTTAGGATGAACATTATCTATCATTTGCGGTATTTTTTCTACCGTAATATATTACTGACTAATAATAAGATAATTAAGTGTGTTCCTGCATATTAATACTAATCATAAATTTATTAACATATATTGAATATAGCCCGTGTTTCCTTTTGCTATAAAAGTCATTCCTTATCTCTGATGTTCAATTGCTACTTCCAATAAATAATTTTTAAAAAAATGCACGTATTTGAAAAAATTAACATTTGCCTTTAACTTATTGCATGTTAACTTATTGCCTATCCATTGGAAATAAAAAGTGAATGTTGAAATGCCATTATTTTTAAAAAACAATTTTTTCATTTGTTTTTATTTTGAAAACAGATATGGGCATATAATTTCTTCAGACATTAGATCAGTTCACATAATTTAATGTTTGCAGTTTTAGAATTTTCTAATTTTTTTACTTACCATACCTGCAATTATTAAATTATTTCATTAAATGCTGATTATAACTACAAAAAAAATACTCAGAAGTAAAAAAAAAAATTCTGTCAAAAAAATATAATATATTTAATTTTTTAAAAATATAATTAATTAATATACCTAATATTTCAATTTTAAAATGGATACGCCATTTTTTTAAAACATTGTGTTAAATATTTTATGTTTCTAAACAAAACTACGTCTCGATTTCTCAATTCGATTTCTTTCTTATTTTTCTACGTTTGTCTTTCTTCTCATCACAAAGACTGTCGAATGCGCTTTTTTAACCAATAAAATAACTCAATGCTGTTAGAGACGCAACAGAATAAAAACAGATTGAATTTACCTTTAAAATCTTTTGAATACAATTTCTCAGATAAAGGTCAAGGTTCAAAAAGTAGGTTATTTATTTTCGTCAATTGAAAATCCCCGGATTCATTTAAGTGGGTAACCTACAAAACACAATCTTTTCATAGAAAAAATTTCGACACCAACAAAGAATTTGGAATAAATCTTTAGCATTTGCATCCCTGATTTGTTTACTTCTTCCATTGAATAGGAGAAAATGTTTTTGCAATAAAGTGGAAATTGTTGTCTTTTTTAATCAAAAGCATGTAAAGTCGTATATAATTTTTACAACGATTTTTTTATATCTGTCATTTACTTTGTTGTTATTGTGAAGTGTTAAGGAAAAATCGTGTTATATGTGTATTGATTTGTTTGGTGAATATTTTGGCGCTTTAAATGATTGTGTTTTATTGTAACCGTCACCTAGATTGGATTATGCACATTGTAAAGTGCATAAAAGCAGTTTGTATGGATCACTCAAGGGAATTTATGGAAATAACTGTTCGAGCGACACACTGGGTATTTGATGAATGCATCGTTCTGTTAAATTTATATTTGATCCAATTACCCGAATTGGGTGATTTATTTAAAAATATTGTATAGTGGAAATGTTTTTTTTATGTTGCTTTTACACAAAGAAACGATATATAGTAGAGGATATATGTTCTGGATAAGTTTTAGATAAATGAATAATGCAACGAATAAAAAAAGTGAAAAATAAATAGCAAAGCTAAATAAAAATATAAGAAAATCAATTTTTTGAAATTAAAGTACATTTAAATTTATGAAGGTTTGGTTTGATTTTTCGCTCTACAGTAATTTTAAGCACACTTAGCAAGACCTAACCTAATTTTACCACACCTAATACTTCGGCTAATTAGACAGAGACCTAACACTTGGGCTAATTAGACAGAGACCTAACAATTGGGCTAATTAGACAGACCTAACACTTGGGCTAATTAGACAGAGACCAAACAATTGGGCTAATTAGACAAACCTAACACTTGGGCTAATTAGACAGAGACCTACAGTCATGGCCGGATTTTCCTATAGGCTAACTAGGCTTCAGCTTAGGGCCTCAATATCAAGAGGGGCCTACATTCAAATTGTTATCAAAATTAGAATTACTCTATTCTAAAAACAGTAATTTATTAAATATTTTGTGCATCGAAAATGAAACCTTCAAAAAAATAGATTTTGATGAACTTATAGAAGAATTCTGTGTGAAAAAGTTTAAAAAGAAATTCTTCTAATCAACTATTTCGTTTTAAATGTATACTTGGATTGAATCAGTTCTTAAATAAAATAACTATTAAAATAAAATTTAATATGATATACAATTTGATATTTTCTTTTTTGTGATCTGGATTTTGTTTGAATAAAGTTCCATTTTCGGTTTAGTTTAAAACTTAAAATTTATAATAATTCATACTTAAACTTTAAATGCGAATTATTATGAAATAAATTTATCTGAATTGAATTTGCTTTAATCTTCAATGTATTGAATATATTTAATTTAATTTGATAGAAAATATGATAATTTTTATTGCATATTTTATTTTCGTAGTCAAAGATTTTTATTATTTGAATTTTGTTTCTTTGTAAATGTTGTGTGTTATGTTTGATTAGTTATTGTTACAAGTACTATATAGGATGCTGAGAATAAATGTCAAAATAAGTGTTCTTGACTTTTTTTTTTTTATAAAGATTAGTACCAATCACGATATGTTTCATTTAACACATTGATATATATCGCAGTAATGATGTATTTTATTATCACTCATGTAATTTACAAACTTAAAAATGGGAGGTGAAAGGGCCAAGAAAGTAAAACAGCTTAGGGCCTCTTTTCATCTAAATCCAGCCCTGCCTACAGTTTAACGTGGATTCCGAACCAGTCGGAAACATCCATGCCACCCCCAGGATTCAAACCTAACTCCTGTGGTATCAAAGGCCAGAGTGGTTGCCACTTGGCAATCAGGCCGCTTAAATTTCTGAAGGGTTTTTTTTTTTTAATTAAAACACTTACGTCTTTTTACATACTTTTGAGTTCTATAGCATAATTTCAGATGTCTATATGCTTTATTTTTGTAAAGGCTTATGTAGTTTTGGGGCTTCATGGCCGAGTGACTGGTCCGCGGTGCCACAGACTTAGGGTTCGAGTTCCGGCGATGTCGTGGATGTTTGTAGTGGTTTGGAATCCCCTTTAAACCATAGGTCCCGGTCTAATATGATTGTAGAGCGTTGGGCATACGGCTGACAACCCTACATACTAAAATATCTCATGTCTCGAAATATGCCAGTAGATAGACGGCCTTGACCCACCATGGGGCTATTGGTTATGATTACGTAGTCTAAATTTCCTTATTACTTTACTATAGTTATTTATTTTTTTAATATGTTTCATTACAAAAAGAGAAGTTATGTTTATATATATATATAGAAGGTACTTAAAATGATCACCATGCATATTGAGACATGCATACTGTAGACGTATAGTGGCTAATTGCACATAATCCTACATCATAGTATCCTCAAAATAAGGTATGGAAACAAAAAACAATGTTTCATTCTGTTGTAACTAGGATTCTATATACCAGGGGTCTTCAAACTTTCCAGCCTTGGGGCCATACTGTTTACTCCAGTAAGTACCAAGGGCCAAAACCGTTTTAATTTTTCTGCCTTTATCTATAATTCCTAGTGTTTTAATGTGTTTTTATATCCAACTTATTACAGCAACAATAAGCTATTCGCTGTCGCGGGCCGGATCGATGACACTGGAGGGCCGAATTTGGCCCGCGGGCCGTAGTTTGGAGATCCCTGCAATATACCAATTCCATCAGATATACCCATAGGGAGAAAAAAAAAATCCAAAGATTTAGGGATCGTGACTGCAGGTATTGTGACATAGCCCAACTCTTATCATTCAACTTGCCAATGAAGTTCGCGTCAAAACGACGATCTAATGGATAGCGAGAGATATATCTATCGTAGTTTGCAATGCATAATTACTACACTTACCATAAATAAAGTACATACACAATCATCACTATGCAAAGATTGGCGTCAGTTTTGAGCAAGGCGAGACAATGAAACCTATTTATTTGCATAACTCATATCACCAATGTACACTCAAGAGCCAAAACATTATGACCACCTGTCAATAACGAGTTGGCCCACCTTTGGCGCCAAAACAGCTTCAACCCGCCTTGGCATGGATTAATACCACCACTTGATACCAGTTAAATACCGCTTCCACCTGATCACGTGCCTACCACGTCATCCAGGCGAGTTCATTGCAAAATGTAGGGGTGGTCATAATGTTTTGGCTCTTGAGTGTATATCTCTCTTTAAACTGTTTCTCCATCGCAAGCTTTAAGGAAACAACTTTCATTTTCTTAATTTTATTTTTTTTATTTTCATTCATTTTGCAGTTTTACATGATTCAAATGAAATTTAATTTTCGGGCACCGGATATGACGCCATATTTTTTCTCTATTTTCTCGAAAACAATGTGTCGTAAAGCAAATAAGACGATGAACGATATGGATTTAACGATAATTCCTTTTAGATAATGTTCATTCTCACAATATATCCTTCTTCATTGGCGCAACAGCCCCGTAGTGGGCCAACGCCTTCTACCTACTGGCAGTCGGCCTGGTGGTGAATTGGCTATCGCTCTGGCCATTGGTACCACAGGCTTCAGGTTCGAAACCTGCCGGTGGGATGGATGTTCGTTAGGTATTCGGAATTCATGTTAAACTGTAGATCCCGGTCTAATTAGCCTAAAGTGTGCACAAAATGACTGTAGAGTTACAAATCAAACCAAGCCTACTGGCGGATTTCGAGACAGGAGATTTTTTCTTTTACGGGGTTGAGTTGTCACAGCCCTATGCTCAACACTCTGCAGTTATACTAGACCGAAACCTATGGCTTATAGTGGATTCCGAACAGCTACAAACATCCATCGCACCATCGGGACACAAACCTGAAAAACCTGTGGTACTGAGCGTCAGAACGCTAGTCACTCGGCCATCAAGCCCAAATAAACCTTTAATTTCAACATATCAAATTACGCAATTTGATATGTTGAAACGAACAAACATCGAACAAACTATCGAAATAGCTCTAGATAGAAATGAAATTTACAAATGTAAAATATTAATGAAATTTGGAATTAATTTAAAACATTTATTTAACACAGTTATTGTGGAAACATTTAGTAGTATATATTCACAAGCAAATTATTGATCCTATTTGTTCCTATAAAGAACAATAGATGGCGCCACAATATCCCCTGGGGTTATTTAAAAAGAATTTTTGCATTATGACAAATGTTGTTTACATTAATAAATCATACCCCCAACAAAAACGTCATAAGAACAGAACTCTTATAAAATTGGTTAATTCTTACTCCTTCTAATAAGGATCGTAGAAGATAGGCTCATTCATATTAGGCTATTTTTCTGGGTTTCTCAATCAAAATAAAGGAAATATCTCATTTTTGGCGCACAAATGCGAAATTTGCCGTTTTTGTAGCAGAATGTCGCAAGGCATGAATTTTGAAGCAGTTTGACGCAGATTTTCCACGCCTGGGTTATTATAAATGTAACGAAGAAAAAAATATAGTATAAATATTTGTGTTACGACATAATTTCTCTTTTGAAATGCAATTTATAATATACTTTTACAATTAATATTTATCCAAGTTGTCTTAATAAATGACAAATGATAATTTGTCGTAACTTATTTAACAATTAGGTATCTTTATGGTAAAAGAAATATATTTTTGGCCATCCAAGTTTTATATTTCCTTGGAAAGTAAATATAATGAGATATAATATAGATCTGCGAGACTGATTACTGGTCTAATTATATATTTTAATTTATTGATATTGATTTAATTAATTGTTGATTTCACATTAGATGACGAATTATATTTTGTAACGATAACACTTTCTTTAGAATCGAGTTTATCATTCTCTTGTTTTATGTTGTGACAATAATGTTAACACAATTATTTGGAAATATTTAAATTATTTTAATTAGAACTACAATTTATGGTATATACGGTGCAATCTTTTAATAGGAATTGGTTTGATGTAAAAAATTCGCTTATTTTATTACATTGTTATTGTTAAATCGAATTTCGGGCACTTTGTCATAAGAATAGCAGATTCAGCGTTTAACAGAATGCACAACAGAGGACTACTGCATGGTAATTATCATCAACTGGGGCAGCTACTAAAAATTTCAAAACTGTACAATTAAATGATTTCTATAAATATCTGTATGCTTGGCGAGATTTCAATTGATCCTATAAATACGGAGCGCCCTGTGTAGACAGTATAGGCCTGGGATGGGCAAACTACGGCCCGCCGGAAGGCTTATCCGGCCCGCGGATAGAATTTTAATTTGCCGGTCCCAGGCAAATTAAAAGAATTATATATTTATATATTATACGTCCATCTCCTTTTCTACTTTGATTAAATATTTTTTTTTATTAAAAAAATTATTATTTTTATCTCATTTCCCGAGGTTAAATTTAATACCCTCAATAAATGAAGAGAAGCTTAAGAATTATGGAGATAGCTTGAAAAAACTGCATTTTGAGTTCGAACGCAGATTTCAGTGCCATTCAAACAGAATTGGATATTTTACCATGCCTTTCGACGTAAATTGTGAAGCAGTAAGGTCAGATTTGCAGGTGGAATTAATTGAGTTGCAATCTAACAATCATCTCAAGCAGTTGTTTCTCCGTATGCCAAAGTTAAGAGTTTCACAAATCATTATCGAAAGTCAGTTTCCCAAATTTAATATCTCAAGCCCAGTAAATCAATGCTATGCTTGCTTCATCCTATATATGCGAACAAGTGTTTTCAACTATGAACCTCAGAAAGAATTATTTCAGAAGTGGACTGACAGATGAGCCTTTGGCTTCGTTCCTTAGTATCAGTGCATCTCACTTCGAATTTCACTATAAGGAACTTATGAAAGGAAAATGAAATCGCAATTTCATTCATCTCATTAGCATATTTAAATTGTAATACTTGTATACTGTTCTTAAAATTTTAGAAAAATTTATCTTGGCCCGCTAAACTTCTTTTTTTTTTCCGATTTTTGGCCGAAAGAGTTTGCCCATCCCTGGTATAGGCTTTAACGCAATAAACTTGGTAAATATGTCTTTGTAACTCAATTGATATACTTTCTATTTATTTTAATTGCATTTTGTAAACAGCGTTGTCCAAGGCAGTTCAACACAAGCTAGGATGAACCAAGAGGGATACATACAGGATGCAACTAAATATCGATACTCGGCCTTTATTTCCATATTCCATTTCTTTTTTATTTCCTCGGCCTTTATTTGGTCGACAGACAACAATGTACTTCCAAGTACAAAAATGTTTCAATTGTGGTAAAAATTCGTGATTTATACATTTTAAAATAAACAAATATTGATTAAAAATTCAAAATCTAACATTTTATACATGCGCCCGGTCCCTTTGGTTAAGGTTAGTAAAACTTTACTCATCTTACGGGGATATTTTGGAGTCGAGTCCCCCCCAGTTACAGTTATCGCTTTTGGCGTCAAGTTGCCACTCGCCAGCATGGTGAATAAAAAATGAATTAATAGTTTAAAAAATTTTTTTTTTAAAAAAACGCTTTTAGAGTTAATCAAACTAAAATGTAAAAAATAATTGTTAACATAAGAATAAAAGGACTGACGAGAAAATGAATGTCACTGTTCTAAAAGCGTGGGGTGCTTTGTACCACATTTTTAAACTAACTCTGCATTTCGGAATGAAACAAGTGAAAAATTATAACGATTGATATCGAGTACCCCACGCTTTTAGAACACTGAATTAATTTTCTCATCAGTCATTTTATTCTTATGTTAACAATTATTTTTTACATTTTAGTTTGATTAACTCTAAAAGTGTGTTTTTTAGTTTTTTTAAACTATTAATTTATTTTTTACTTTTTAGTTTGATTAACTCTAAAAGCGTGTTTTTTTTTTTAATTTTTTTAAAGTATTAATTTATTTTTTAGTTTAAATGAGGTCCCGGTACGGAGGACTGGAACTATAGTTCTTACAATAATTTAATTGTGAGTAAAACAAAGGTTAAATGCGAATATGTCGAGCCAGCCAGGCTTCGAACAGGGAATCTCCTGATCCGCAGTCCGGCGCGTTATCCGTTGTCCCACGTAGGTTTGAATGTCTTAGGTACTTTCATTCTACATGGGTTAAATTGCTCTTCATAAGTTAAAATAAAATCACTCATCCTGGCGAGATAATAAACTTATCAAAATATTTTATTGCCGTCGGTCCTTGATAAGTCTACAACGTTTAAAATAAATTTGATCGCTTAAAGTAGGGCAAAATCGAGCCCAAAGAGTCAGTTACATACAAACAAACGAGCATACAGGTGAAACTAATAAAAGCATATTAAAAATTCCTTTTTATGGGATGTTTTTCATGGTAACTTTTTGTAGAAAAGTGAGGAACGGAGTGTTCCGAGAATATTATTCCCCTTACGGTGGGGGACATCTGCCTCATCTTAACAAATATCATACAATAAATTTCACTTGTGTGTGAAAAAATTGCCCGAGGTATTCAATACCAAAGCTTGGGATTATTTCGGCCTTCATTGAAGGATCGGTTATAAAAATAATTAAACCAATTCGAGATTAAAAAATCAGGGTGAAACATCCCTTTAAAGACAAAAGGGGAATTCCCCTACCATAGTGCCTAGTGGACATAAACGTTGCACAAAATACCGTCACAACGCCCGCAGTGACAAATACAGAAGTTCGGAAATCCAACTCTGAAATGAGACAAGGTAGATAAAAATTTTCAACTGCAATTGTCATCCGTTTTTATATAATAGATTAAAATGCATTACTTACACGCAGCAAGTAATAATAGACATCTTAGCAGAGTTTTAAAAAACCTCTGCTTAGCTAATTTTCCCATCCTGGAAGAAAACATTGTATAAAATAAAAACAATGAAGTCAGTAAACGAATAAATATACAATGGTATTTCAACAATTTATCCAGTTCATCTCAAACAATTTTTAGGGTGTTGATTTGACATTTTTCGATATTGGTGTACAACTTTCTAATTGATATTTTTTTGTAATTATTTGAATTTATGGCATTAATCAAAAAAGCTGATATTCCAGCTCCCTTGCTTATCCTTTTAGTTAAGTGATTTGAAAACTAATTTTTGCCACCTGAAATTCTTACCGTTCTTAATAAGTTTTCTTTCCTTTTAATGGTTTAAAGCAGGGGTCTCCAAACTACGGCCCGCCAGTGTCATCAATCCGGCCCGCGACAGCGAATAGCTTATTGTTGCTGTAATAAGGTTAGATAAAAAAAACACAGAATGATAATAACTCGGTTTTATTTAATTGCTAAGTAAAGCTTAATGACAAGCATACTACGAAGAAAATTTAACTTCAGCATAACAACTAACAAATAATTGAAATGAATCCCACTAACATTATAAACTAGTGAACATCCTGCGGTTACCCTCGGTAGTTGTGTTGGGGTAAAAAGTATCACATATATATGTATGTCGATGTTTGGAATGTATATATCCTGTATCAAACATATTTTTATCCTGAAAATCCCTCAGGAACGGAGAAAAATTAACGCAAATGAATCGCGGGGTATCCACTTGTAAAAAAAATACTAATGAGATTTATGTAATTGTGATTTTTCACTGACAATAGTTTGTAGTTGTGGATCAATTTTAATTGTACCAATTATTAAAAGAGATTTAAGATGCTCATCGGTTAACTTAGATCTGTAAACATTCTTTGTGTACTTCATTTTGGAGAATGTTTTCTCACACAAGTAAGGAGTACCATAGATTAATTAATGAGTTTTTAATTTTTCTGCCTTTATAAATGGTTTTGGCCCTGGGTACTTACTGGAGTGCACAATATGGCCCTAAGGCTAAAAAGTTTGGAGACCCATGGTTTAAAGAAAAGTTATTACATTTACTATATAATGATCAACAGAATAAAATCTTAAATCCAGAGTAATGTACAATAAACTTAAATAGATATATTTATAACATTAACCCCCCTCCTCCAAAATCGGAAGCAGTGATAGTTGAATCAATTTTTCAGCCCAACATAACATACAAATTTGAAGATGAAATGATTCATACTTGCAGCATTTCATTTTTTTTAAATTTACTATAAATAATTCATCGTCGTCAACACTCACTAAAAATGGATATTTTTTTTAAATATATAAATTTATGTTTACTTAAAGGAGAGAGTTGCTTTCAATTTTACGACAGGTTCAAAGCAATTAAATTTGTTTCTATTGGTAGTTCAATAATGTAGCTAATATTCTCTTTTAAATACTGGTAGTGAAAAAGATTTTTATATAAGGTATTTACAACATCATTTAAAAAATATATATAAAATATATTAATGCATCAAGTAGATATGAAAAAAGAAAAAAATAAGAAGTAAACCACACATTAAAAACATTAATTTGTTTAATATTGTCACAAAGTTCAACAACAATGACAAAATAGAAGATAGATGAAGTCTGAAATATAATACACTGACTGTAACATGTGCAGAAGTTAAAGACATATATTATACTATTTTATACCCACTTAACTGTACAATTAATTATAATCAACAGGATTCTAGTGAATAGAAAGAAGTAATATTGAACGTTTAACACTTCAACATGAAAGTTAAAAATTTGTAAATATTTCTGTGTGCATTGTAAACAGACAAAATGAATGTTTGTATATGCAAATATTTCTTTCCTTGTAAACATCAAGTGTTTCATCGCAATCACATACACTGAACATGATTTAATTCTTCCCACTGATTGTCAGTGGTATTAAAATTTATATTAATGAGAACATGGGATTTTCAAATTATTGTACAGATTCTAAGGCACTTACTCATTAGAATCTGCTAATTGTTAACTTCTATTGCAAATAAATGTGCATCATTATGGAAATAACACTACTATTCTATTATTCTCATATATATCAGTCATATATATATAAGTCAGTACATAATTTATTTAGGTATTAATTATTAATATTGATATTATTGTATTTCAATTTTAAATTTGTAAAAAGCCTCTATAATTTTCATATCTATCAATGCACATATTTTACATGCAATCTTTGAAATGACAAAACAATTGTCATTCTGAAATAATATTCAATATAATACACTATAAATTAATTTTAAAATTAATTAAGTACATTGTTACTAACATTCAAATCTTAGATTTATAGTTACATATTAGTTATGGTATCTTTTCATAGAGAATATCATTAATTTACTTAAGTGGTAGTTGTGGAATAAAAGTTAACATTTTTTCACAGATTCATTTAAATAAAGTATATAAACGTATGATATATGGTATATAAGGTATGATATTCAATACATCATTTTACATTTTTAATAAAATACAACATATTTATTGCATGTAGCCCTTGTGCAATATAAATTTTTTTACCAAAAGAGAAAACTTTAATTTAGAGGATTTTAAATTTTGAATTCTTATTTCTAAGATCAAAACAATTCATTGGAAATCTTAGGAGAATATTTGAATTTCTCTAGGCTTGGAATAAAAAATTAAAAAAAGAAAACCACATGTTCTCAATAGCATTAATAAAATATTTCAAATACATGATGACTTTTAATTGTGACTATAGCAGTAAAAATTTTATAATTAGTCTGTTTCTTCAACAGCAAGGGAGAAAATGTAAATACTCTAGTTTATACATATTATGCAATTATACAAACATAATATGCTATATAAACAACAACTTATTACATTTACACATAACACATGAATCATAATAATTTTTCAACAAAATTGATAAATCAAATGTAATGCATACAATTATATATAATTAACATAAACAAAAACATATTTAAAATTTCAAATAGAATTTAAAAATTTAATAAAATTAATAATATTAAAAACTTTTCCAATACACTACATTTGTAATTAAATATTAACAACTATATACAATTAAACAATAGGCAAATCTTATTGTTCACTTAAAATACTTTGGCAATTTTTCTCAAGCATTTGCCTCACAGGCAATGTCCGGCTCTTTTTATAGAATGGAAACAAAAGTTGTTATTAACTAATTATTTTTCTACTTTATATTTTTTAAACAGGAGAAATAAAAAATTAAAACCAAATTCAATATAAAACACATTTTTATCTACACTCATTAAACCGCCATCCTCTTGCTTTGTCATAAAAAGGTGGCAGTTTAAGAAAGATCAATTCTAATTAACTTAAATATACTATCATATGATAAGCATTTCTAAATACATTTAATATAGCAGAAATTGTAGAATTTATTACATGGTTATCCCCCTTGAAATGATTCTATGTTTAACATAATAATTTAATAAAATTATAATATATTTAAAATACAATTTAAAATTTACCTTGCAATAAATGATTTGAATACATAATTATGCGAAAATTTATAGTTAATTTATATAATCTTAAAAATTATTTGTGATGTGCATTCACATTACTAAATAACTGTTAACAAGCTTGAACTGTGCAGATTTTAATTATATGCATTAAAATATAAAATTGAAAAAACTAACATAAAATAAAACATTTCAGAGAAAATATGTAAATATAAAATTTCCCAATTCATTCCTGTTTTAAGAATTAATGAAGCAATAAATTTAAAAAATAAACTAAAATAAAACCAAACTTCAATATATTTATGTAAATTTTTTTTTTTTTTTTTTTTCAACTCAATTTAAATGACTCTTAACAAGCCATTTCTGAAAATTACAAAATCCTAATATCCCAGTTTCCTAATAATACATGTTATGAATCCGACTGGATTAAATTTAATTATTTCTAACAGCCCATTTCTGAAAATACAAAATGCTAATTACCCATTTATTCAAGTACCCAAAAATACTTGCAGAGATTTATAGAGTACATATTACACATGATTTCCACCAATTCAGCAAATGTGGGATAAGCTCGCAATAATTTGAAGAAATACTGAGTGGAATAGCATATAGCAAAACTTTGAAAACCAATAGTGATTTCAGATCATGAAAAGTTTGCAGATTAGCTGACACATGAAATATAATTTTGAAAAAACATTCTAAAAATATTGTAATTTATGTAGGATAATAATAATTCATCTTATTTACAAATTGTAACAAAAAGCATGATTATTAAAGGTAAAAAAAATATTTATATTTAAATATTCTGATACAGTAACCTCTCTTTAATCTGGATTATCGAGAGTCAGTAATTTTACGAGGAAAATCAAACAATAAAGCATTCTAGATAAAAATATACAGTTGTAATATTGTGTAAACGTGATATGTAAGCTGCTAGAAAACAAGAAACATTGCATCAAAGTGAAAACTGACAGTTACAATAAACACTGGCCAAAAATACAAGCAGCGATGTATCGCCATTTGGCTGTCAAGGTAAACAAGCGCCCGAATTCATACAAAAAAAATTTTAAAATGAAGGCTAAATAAGTGACAGATTATAGAATGTGCCTAATTATCAAATGCCAGATTAAAGAGAGACCGTTGTATTGTCATAGTGAAGAAATATTATAGATCTTCTCTTATAGAAAAAAAAATTTTTAACTACATGTAAATTAAAATAAAAAAAGAATAATGAAATTTCTGATATTTATAAAAATATTTTGAATTTAAAAAAAATAATTAATCAGTTATGTTACAAATGTTACTTAAAAAATATATATAGTAGAGAGAATTTTAGAAATGTACACATATATTAGAAAAATTAAACTTAGATAATAGATAAATAAACATGAAATTAACTTCTATTTAACCAAATAGTTTTGCTGCATATGGCAATTTGTAAATAAAATTTATTATCAGTATCTCTAGAAATTAAAAATTATATAATAATTAATTTTTTTCTAAATTTTTCACAATAATAGTATCTATACATTTTACATGATTGAGTATTTCTTAAATTAAGTAAACTTAAATATTTTGTTTTGTTTTTCTCTTATAATAATATTTAACAATACCAGAAAATAATTTATATATAAACACACATTTTCATGAACACTGAGCAATAGTCCTTACAAATGAATAAAAAATTTCATATAATATTTTACAAAATACAAGGCTGATAAATGCAAGAATTAAGAAAGCTTTATTCATATTTTCATTAACAAAAAGAAGTCAAACTCTCTCCAATATTACATATATGTAAAATTGGAGTAATTTAATGTTAAATATTTTATTAGTTATTGCTTAACTTATCAATTTATAATGAAGTACTATATGTTGAATAAATTTATTGCTCTATTTATTATAATACATTTATTGTTTGCCTGACATTTTTATAGTACATGTTATGACAATTAAAAATATAAAGATATTAATCAAAAAATTATTAATTTTATAGACCAAAGTACAAGAAATTTTGTTAGAATGCAATGTATGACATTTTTGAAAATCAAAATATCATGGTTTTCATTTATCGCATCTATAATGTCCTTAACACACCAGCAACTAAATGTTTATTAGTGCTTTTTTTTTTCTGTTAGTACAGTAAAAATATTCAACATTTACCATTAATTAGTTATATTAAAAACTAATAAAAAAAACTTTAAAATGATCAAGGCAGAATGTAATACAAAATATGAAATATTTACTGAAATATCTGAAAAAAGAAATTTTTTGCTTCAATAATAAATTTTTATAAAACTAAAAATTCCCATCAAATTTTATACATAAAGCAGAAATAACAACTTGTCCATAATTATAGCATGAATTCTTACAAAACTTAGTAATAACTGTTAGTTTTACAAAAAAATTATTAAAATAAATTTCTTTAATAATCAAAAGCTACATTCTTTCAAGAAAAAACATTGAGCAGAATACATGGCCTGAATCTCTTTCAACTGACTGCGGCCAATTTTGGTAAGTGCCTTTATATATAAATGCCACATACATACGTATGATTTTTATATAAATTTGTGATATATGTAGCTTAACAAGACATAATTTTTAATTAAGAATTCAACATTTCAAAAAACTTTTGATAACTTAATTTTTTTTTTCAGGGCAAAGAAATTGTATTTATTTTTTTATTATTAAGTTATAAATTAATAAATAATCTTAATATTTTTTAATTATAAAAAATTAAACTTTTTAAAATTATTTTCTTCTTCTTGTGCAAATAACAAGTATATTGACGGCATAACAAAAACAAATTAAATTTTTAAACATTCAGGCAATATTTCATTGACAAATTTATTCCTTCTGTAATGAAAGGCAACAGTTTTGCAAATTTAACATTCAGTTATAAAATATATGTATAAACTTTCAAAAATATTAAGCAGAACAAGTAATATAGAAAACCATATAAGAGGAGTTATTCAACAAAAACTTATTTGGCACATTTAATATAAAGAATTATACAATATAAAGAAAGTTTACATTCAAATTTCTGCTCAGTGATCATGGATAACATTTATTTAAAAATGCCACATAAAAAATATAACTTTAAATCTCATTAAAAAGAAAGAAGTCAAGATCTTAATAGTATTTCTAGAAATATTTCAAAGCATAACTAAGCAACTGAATACTATAAACATTGGATACAAATTCCAAAGTGGACACAAGTGGTTGTCAAATTGCATTTAAAATGGTTGCAGAATGAAATATTAAATAATATCTAACAAGTATAAAAATTTACATGGAAATACCTTAATATTTTAAGATAGGCAGCATTTTAATATAGAGTGTAATATTTAGTAAATGCAGAATTAAAAGTATTACAAATGTAATATATATTTCTGGATAAGAAAATTTTCAAAATATATACATATTTCAATGAATTAAAAGGCATACATTCATAATGGTCTGATGATTTGCAAAGTTTAAAAATCAGGGTTGGAAAATTATACATTTTTTCAAAATAATTATGTCAGATATATTTTCCAAACAGCCAAAAGTTTTACAAGCAGATCTTCGCAAAAGAATTTATCAATACAGGTTACTAAGTTAAGCACTACAAAATTCACAGGCATAAAATGAAATATGTACAGTATTCATTTAATTCCCACAGAACAAAAAAAATTTTTAAGTAAAGATGAAAAAAAATCTTAAAACTCCAATTTACTTTTTAATAATTAAATTCCATACAAAAGAAATAAAAGATAGAATTAGTTTGTTTACATAAAAATTAAAACATCCTAAACAGGAGAGGCAACAATGACTATTTTGCATTTCCTTTTCTTTCCCCCCTCCCCCCATTTCTAATCATTCTATAAGTACTGAAATCAAGCAGGGTCTGAGAACTTTGCTAGACTAATTTAAAATTTTTTAGATTATTCTAAGATAAACGAATGAAGATTCATCAAAAAAGAGACTGAAAACAGAAATTTTGTAAGTGTTAAATAAACTTCATTAAAAATATTATAAAAATAATCAAATAATTTATATAAGTCTAAATTAGAACCTTTAAATATGTAAAAGGTCTCAGTATTTACATAGTAGTATCCATATTATAAACAAGCTAAAAAAAATGGGACTATTTTTAAATTAATTAAAATAATTAAATTTAATGATAATTCACAGTAAATAATCATTTTAATATAATTACAGTCAGTTAATAAATCATAAATTAATTTTATATAGTTTTATACTTATTCAATATCTTATTAGATACATTATTGCCACATCATTTTACTAACACAGCATTAGAATTTCAAATCGGTAGCTATTTAAATTTTTAAAAAATAAGAAGAAAATTGAAGGTTAAAAAAAGATTTAAAAATAATACAGTAAAACTGCTGCTGTTATAGAAAGGTTTCATCAGATTACAATTTCCAACCCTGAAAATAGTTGTCAACATACTAAATGCAAAATCACATACAGTGAAAATAATTCAATTCCTGGTCCTTTTTTTTCTTTTAATTTTTTGATAAATACAGATTACTGTACTGATATCACAAAACCATGCAGAAACATAAAAATTATATGAGCAAATAGAAATATTTTAAAAATAAAAGTCAAACACCATACACTACAATAAAACGGGACATGACATGCTTAATTACAGATGGAATTTGATTTCAACTGAACACACATAATTTGTACAAATCAATCCACTATACAGTACTTTCGAGGCCATTTTATGGTTTTGTCCATAGTTACATTATAATACTTGGAGAACAATTGCAGGTGTTAATCGTTCCATCCACTTTGTGTTTTATAATTAACGATCAAATGATCTACACCTTTACAGATATGTACACGTGCCATTACTTGGCAATTGGCTTTAGTATGTTTCCAGGGTCACATTTACAGCTTTTCACTCTAGGAGTGATAAAAGACTCTGTACAGATTACAAGTAAGAATAACATGGTTTGTTTAGGTCACTTTTATTATGTTTCAACATGAGTAAAAATGTTTTTTTTTTTAAGAATGAAGATGGAAATGCATTTATAGATTATCACGTTTTATGTTGGAGATATTAATGCAATGAAAACACACAGCAGACAAAGTTTTGTTTAGGTGTTTTTCAAATTTTCTTTAAGGAATAAAAATATGAAAAGAAAAACAAAACACTTTCCATACTTAGCTCCAGTAAAAGCTCTTATCACTATGAACCTTCAAGATGAAACGAATCTTCTGCCGTAGGGTCACTGACCACAGGCATATCTGGATCAGTTAAAATTTGCAATCCATCAAAATCAATGGGTCCAAGCCCAGCCCTCAGGGCTTCTTCATGGGTAAAGAATTCAGAATCAAATGAACCACACATATTTGATATTGCACATCCTAGTTCTTTTGCAAAGTCTTGTCTTAAAATGGGTTCATCCCCACTTGGTGCTGAAACAACAAAATAAATGGACATTAGAAATTCAAAACAAACTTATAATTAAAATGAAACATAAGAAATTTATAAAATTAAAAAGAATTTGAAAATATTTCATCTGTAAATTGCTGTTTGCCCATTATTGTTTCTTATTGGTAAATTTGTATGCAAGCTTGTTATTTTGAACTCTGGAAATTGACCCCAGCTTTGTATACAGCCGTACTATCAGTAATTTAATTGAAACAGTGCATATAAATTATTTTTATTTATAAATTTCATAGGATAAATGAGGTTCCACTTCATAAAAACTGGGATATAAATGAATCCTGGACAGAAGCAAGCATATCAATTAAACAGATATCCCTAAATTCAACTCATAACATGGGTAGAGCTTGAATTTCTAGGGCATACTGTTTCTTACACAGAAAGGCAGCTTATTGGTTCTTTCAGCTTTAGTCTATTTAAAGATGAATATTTCTGTGAGACAACAATTTGGTTAACATAAGATTCTTCGTATTTACAGATTGATTGAAATACTTTTTTTTTTTTTTACTTGTCATATGGAAAAGGTTCATCAACAGAACATGAGAACTATTACATTAAGCTGTCTGTCATATCTTAGTTCTGTAGCATTATTTTTTAAGTCAGTGGCTGGATATTATTCTTTATTCTGACAGCAATTTTATTACAATCCTTTGTATTTCATTTGTTTTCCTGTTATATTGATAGATTAATTGGTAACAAGCAGTACTATGAACAAACAATAAAGCTTGTATAAAGACGACTTAATTATTTTGTTTAAGCTTTCAAAAGATTATTGATTGATTCCATGTATAATTTTTTTTCTTCTAAACTTTAAGGATTAGCCTTCTTAGGAGCTATATTAAATTTTAATAGTGTGAGAGAATTTCAATTAATCTGGAATTCTAACTATTGATAAATCAGGAGAATTTATCACATCTTTTTTACTAAAAATAACCGAATATATATAATTGGAAATTACCTAAAATTTCAAAAAAAAAAAAAAAAAAAAAAAAAAAAAAAAACTTATCAATAAATAATAAGATTACCAAATTCCTAATCCATTGATTTTGCATACACACATATATAGCTCCAATTTCTAATTTATTCATAATAATTTTACTTTCATTTTAACAGCTTCTTTTTTTGCTTCCTTAATTTTTACAGTAGCTTTCTTAATTTTGTTTATAAATTAAAAATCCTTTATTGCACTAATTCTTCCCTTTCAATTATTTTTTACTTTAAAAAATTTCATTTCCATAATTCCATTCATCCCTGATACATTTCGAGCAAGCTTTGAATATAAGGTACTACAAATCCTTTTTATGAAATTTCAATAAATATGAGAAATCCTGGCAATAAAATCACACTTTTGAAATGTGAAATTTAAAGGTTTGCTAGATTTGTTTTCCCCTCTTGCAAATGATGCAGACAACTATACATGATCCAAAAAACAAATTCAACCATATTTTCAAAATCCCAAGAAACAATACAAAATATAGCAGTTGCTCATCAAGATGAATCATGATCAGATACAAAGTGTGCATAAAAGAATATGTTCCCTTTCTAGTTTTTGATTTCAAAGCTTAATCAAAACAAGCCTTCTTTATAATTTAATCATCATTGGTGCAACATCCCCATGGCGGGCCAAGGCCATCTGCCTACTGGCATATTTCGAAACATGAGATGTCTTCTTTTTATGGGGTACAGTTGTCAGCCCTACACCCAACATTCTACAGTAATGTGAGACTGGGACCTTCAGTTTAAAGTGGATTCCAAATGACTACAAACCGATTCTACAAACCAATTCTGAACCTGAAACCTGTAGAACTGAGTGCCAGAGCGCTAGCCACTTGGCCATTCAGGCCCGATAATTTAATTATGAGGTATAAATAAAATGGAAAAAAAATTAAATTTGAAACCACCCCAGTTCTTGATGGAATCTACATTTGTTACAAATGGTTTTTTTAGATTAAATCAATTTTTCAAACTATCTAATAAAACAAAAGGTATTTCAAAATATTCATCCAATTGTAACTTTTAATTTGTTCGAATGAAATGAAAACAAACATTTAGAAGTTCGCACAATAATGACACATAATAAAAAAGCTAATGTGCCATAATTTATGTTTTATTACAAAATTTAGCATAAAAATAACTCATGAAGAAAATTTCTCATACTTGCAAACTATTAATAGGTAGGCTTTTAAAACAATATAAATGAATAATAAGATTTCTTGTTTTCATGTAATAACGATACATAATCACAATGCGCAAAGTAACATGAAATAATTCATAGTAAAAAAATGATTTTAAACAATCCTCAATGTGTTGCTGCAAGCAAAATTAATAGTGTTCTTTACACTATCTCTTGAATTATTTTATATTATCAATTTTGCATCAAATAATTATATACAAATTTTTTCTTAACAGCAAATCTTATAAGCACACAGAGATAAAAATGCAGTTGTATTTAACATAAAAAACACAATAGACCATTGTATTTTTAACACACACATATATTTCATTTTAAAATAGCATACCACTAAAACTTCGTTTTATAATTATTAAAAGAGAAATATGTTACTTAGATAAATACTATTTTTAAAGTAATAATGCAATTGTTAAGAGTCACATTTGAAAACTACTTTGTTTCTTAAAACAAATTAAAAAGAAGATTCAAAAGAGTTTCAAAGAATAGCTAAAATAATTACAAAATTTTTTACACATACCAAAAACCAGTGATATTTTTAAAATGTATTAGAAAAAAACATAAATAAGATATTTCCAGAATGATAAATTTTATGATAATGGAAAAAATCAAATAAAAGTTGAAATGATTATAAAATTTTTAAAACTATAGCTTAATGGTCTTCAGATATCAATATTATTCAGCATAATAGAATAATTTTTAAATAATAGTTACAGCAGTAATCATTATTATCTAATAACATTCTATTGTTACTTTACAAACAACTAATTTAAGATTGTGGTATAATATAAGCTGAAATGATGAGTTTTTAAAGAGATTTAAACAATAATTATTTCATATTACCAATTTTTCCACATTCAATAATTAAAATTTTCTTTGAAAATTTGGTTATAATTTTATATAAATAATTCCCAATTTCTCATATTTCTGCATCAAATTTGAAACTTCTTAAATAATAATAAAAACTAATAACATAACTTCTGTATTATTGTTAATTTTTGAGCTTTGTTTCAAAGTTAATTGCATATATAATTAATTTAAAGTAAAAAAAATACACACAAACTATTCTTAGGTTAATACTTTTAATTTAAATTTTGCTATCAACTTTTCATGGTAATGTATCACAATTCAAGTTTTTTTAAGCCTTTTGCAATACATGGAAATATTATGAAGTTTTTAAGATGCTGAAATCTATGTGATCTTTGATAAAGCTAGACCAGTAATTATTTTTCAAGTTTTATTTAGCTGGAATCAATAGTCTGAAAATGTTTCTGAATCAAAAGTTTTTCCTCTGTTTCATTTCAATAATTGATCAAATTTGGAATGATGCATGCATACATATTAGAGGTCTTACCACCTAGGGTTTGCTGCACAATTCTCTTTGGTTTGGTTTGTTGCTTAAGGAATAAATGGCAACACTTAGTTTGCAAACTCAAAAATTGCTATACATATAATAAAGACACTACGGCATCTTTTGCCAATTTTACAATGTCACCTTACATGTAATTTAGATCACAGTACACAGATGGATCATAGGTGGTCAACAAAATTTATTACATTTAAATGTAAACAACGAATATCACTGTAAATTTAACTTATGCCAAAAAATTAAACAAATTACTCTAACAAACATGAAAGTGGAACAAAAACATTAATAACAAATAAACAAAGCATATTCTTAATTATATTTGTAACATCAAACTTGTATATCATTCCATAAGAAAATGCATGAGAAAATATACATGATAATGACTAAGAGCCTGTCAGTTTGCAAAATTGAACATCAATTTATATGATGCATATATTGCTCTTTACATATCACAGTTCCTGGCTGATTTAATTTTTTACTTTGTCATTTAAGAAATTTCTCATTGGATAAGCGTTACAAATTCATATAGACGGTGATCATGGCAAGCTTGTGATTTGCTAAAGATTAATTAATACTTATTTTATGATATAGAAAGTTATACATGCAATCTGCCAATTCTTTAAGAACCATTTAAGGACAAATGTTCTTATAACCATATGAAATTTAATTTTTAAATCTAAAATTTATCATTTTGCTGATATCCCAATAATATTTTCTTTTAATTTTATTTATTTATTGTTATTTTGTAAATTTCTTGATTTCTCCTTCAAAATTATACACAACAAAGTATTACTGATGAGTTAAAATACATAATTCAAAATATTTTCATCCTGAATGAACATATCTTGCGAAAAAAAAAAGAATCTACATCAAGTTATAGTCACGCCTCTTGTAACAAAACAACACATCTTTCAACTTTTTTTTTTTTTGATACTTGAATTATCTGAAAAACCTATCATTATTAATAATTTACTATTTTGAAATAATATTTCGAAAACAAGTTGTTAACACCAAACAGACAATGTGTTGATGAATAGATTATGAAAAGGTATTTCAAGATAATCACATATTCAAGTAGAAATTACCAGAAAATTTGAGGTATTTCAGAGATATAGGAACCAAAGATAAATTTATTTAATGAAAATATTGATAAAAAGCCCTTTAATGCCAATTATCCTTAAAATATAACGACTTTCTTATTTATAAAAAATTATACAAATTTAGAATCCATATGTAAAATAGATACAATAACTAAATAAAACTGTTTCATGAATAAACTAATGAAAATTAAATTAGAACCAAGCAATTTGAACAAAGCTGTCAAAGCTTTTACAAAGATGTCATAGTTTAAAATGTAGATAAAAGATTTAAATAGAAATATTAACACAATTCAATCGTTCATTTGATAAATAACAAACTTAGAATGTATTAAAAACCAAAATTAAAACTTTTGATTAATTGTGAAGTAATAAAAATCACTGCTTTTTTCCTCCTAAAAAAACTGTGTAAACATAGCAAAATCTAACTATTTTGTTTGTTATAAAAAAAAAAAAAAATTTAGCATAACAAATACAGAATTTTTTTTCTCTTTCTTATTTAACATAGTATTAAAAACTCAAAATAAAATAATCAAATTGTAAAAAAAGTTGTAAAATAAAAAACAGACATTAGACACAAACTTCAACCAAGGATATTTGGAAAACAAAGCATTATATGGTGCAATAAACTACTGGAAATAAATCAAAATAGATGAAAAAACAGATAATCTAAGATAAACAAATATGCAGATAACACATTTCATTTCAGAATTTAATGCAAGATTCAAATATATATATATATATATATATATATTTTAATCCTTAGTTAACTATTCTAAATACATTTAATAAAATTAATCCAAAAAAAATATGAAAAATGTTTTATTAACTTCATCTACTAGATAAAAATCATAGCATCAACGTTCTAAGAAATGAGATAAAATAATAAATATTTAATTACACTTCGTATTAATTATACAATAAATATAATTTGTGAATTTTTTTTTATCAAAAAAAAATATATATGCTCACAAATTATCTAAAGTGTGTTTTTAAACTATTTTACGTCTTGAAAACTAACATTAAAAGTAACATAAAACAAAATTTTAACAAAAATCATTAATTGTCATAAAATTAGACGAATATATTGCACCAATCTAAAGGGAAGGAATCTCAGAAATTTTCACTTGATGAAAGGGAATTGTTTAAATAAAAAATTCATAAATAAAAATTCTTTTTTGATAAAGAACATATACACAACAAGAAAACAAAAAAAGGACAAATTTCATGATGTAGACATGCATATTACAGAAGGAATTAGCAGCTGTTTAAATTCATGACACTAGCATTTCAAAAGAAAACAACACTGTCAAATAATGTTCAGTAAATAGTGTCTAAAAAGCATTAATTCTTGCAACAAACCCATAAAACACAGACAACAATTCACAAGACCAATTATTTAAATACACTATATCAATTTCAAACTGTTCCAAAATACTGATAATAGCATTAAATAAGGGCAATCATCAAGCTACATGACAGGAGACTATGCAACTGAATTAATGCACAATCTGATTACTAAAGAAGCGGGTTAATTTTTGCTTATGCTAATTATCTACATGTGCAGTGTTTGTTTCTCTGCTTAAAATGGATATAAAATTAACTCACAAGCCTCAAGTCTTCCTCTCATTTTGTATTCAGGGTCACTCGAAAGCTCTCCTGAAAAGTAAGGAATTAGAGCTTTTGCCACATATATATGAGCTTTGCTCCCTAAATGTTAGCTTTTTTTAATTCAGAACTACTTTCTGATCAATTTAATATATTGTTTTCAGCTGTAAAAAGAGCAAAAACACTTTTTTTTTACAAAAGCTTTCATATTATTATTAAAAAAATTATATTTAATTTTATGATTTAAAATTATTTTTGTTCTCAGAAAATTTAAGTTAAATTAAAATTTAAGTGCTCATGTCATAGCTGCCAACAATGAAAAACATTTAAACAAAAGAAATCTATCATACTCATAATTTTTTTATTAAAAAAAATAGACATCAAAAAACATTAGGATGAAAAATTTTTCATGCAGAGTAAGGATTTTTTTCCCCCTTTTATTAGAAATCTTCATGTGCAAAGAAGCAGCATTGGAACAATATTTGTACATTACTTTTTTTAGACATATTTAAGGATTTTTTTCAAAAAAAAACCAATGTTGAAAGAGTTTTTTCTTTTTATGTAAGAATTCAGGAAACTTGCAAAATTTTTGATTTTGGGAAATAACTTTTAAAATTTGGAACATCTGAAAAATTGAGGAGATTTGGCAGCTATGTCATGTTGAACTTAAAACAGTAGATTTATCTATATTATTTTTTAAACTCTATTTCAAAAATAAATATTTATATCTTTTATAAAATTTACAAGACATTCGATGATTTTAACATGATTTTCTTGATGATTTATTTTTTATAGAAATTAAGCATTACATTTATTTAAAATTAAAATTATTCACATTAAATTCGTCAAAATTACTTATATATCCACAGAATAAATTATATATATAAATTGAGCGTATCAAACTCATTTTTTTTAAATTCATTGAAAGTGTGTAACATAAATTATCAGAGTTCATGGCACTGAAAAAATTGTTTCAAGCATATAAAAAAATATATAAGGCAATCAACAGTTAATTTTATAAAATAAAAAAACATTAATAACCAAAAATACACTTCTGTAAGAACAATTCTACAAAATCTGTAAAACAACTGAACAAATGCTATATACAAATATAAATTGTGTGTATATGTGTAAGTATATATAATTATATTAAGTAAAAATATCCTTGAAAGAAATAACAAAATATCATCATAAACTGATATTTTTCAAACATTGTTATATTGATTATATAAGATATAAAATATTATTATTACTCTTGCAATTGTTTAATCAATCTATAAATTAGTTTTTATGTATGTGTATGAATGATAATAAATATAGTTATTGTAAGCAAATAAGAAAAAATAAATTAAGAAATATTGGATTTATAAAAACAAAATTAAAAATTCTAAGTAAATTTAAAAGCTTGAGACATATACAGGCAGGAAAAAAATTCCTAATACCAAAGAGCTATTGTAAATAAACAAAATTTGGGAGGCGTGTTTGCATATTTGAAAGATGGCTTCCATTCAAATTTTGTGCTATACAAGTAAAAGTAATGCTTGTGGAGCCTATGAAAATGAAAACAGCTTTGTTCAAATGTATGATGTAAACCTAGTCAGTATTATATATGTTTCAGATTGCTCATTATGAGTTAGATTTGAGTCAAGAATGCCAGTATTAAGAAGGCAGTATTAAGTTTGAATGTGGCAGTGTAATAGAGCTACAAGAAAATAGATTTTCTTTTTGCAGTATCACAGAAAGACTTGGCAAGTATGTATCCACTGTGTATGATAGGTCATGGAAAATTGGGCAGCAGTGGTCATGGAAAAGTATTTTATGAAAGAAAAAGGGCCTATCGCAAACAAGCCAGTACTGATAAGAATTCACAACAGGGATGAGCAGTGGTTAGGACAACCGAAGCCTCATAAAGGTTGAATATATTTTTTTTTTGGAAGTCATTATATTTTTTAATAAAATTACATGCAATAGCTAATAATTATTTAACTTTATTAAAAATCGAATATACTATATGAATTAAAAAAAAAATAGCTATTAATTTCTTAAAATAAATATAATTGAAAAAAAAATTAATAAAAACATAATATTTAATGATTATAAGTTCAGTTGATTTTCCTTTTCATATTCTTTTTAAAATCCATTGTGTAATTTGTCAGGGCTTTCGATTTATCAAACTTCATAGTTAAGTATAAACATTCATAGAAATATGTTGTACCAAAAGCAGAAAATTATCAGCAAACTGCTTTCTTTATCTTAGGATACTTTGTTTCTGGCATCAATTTCCAAAACTCAATCAAGGAAAGATATTTGTAATGCTTGGTCCTCATTCATTTCTAGTACTTCTATCTGTCACAATACTATGTCAGATCAGAAAGTGGAAAAAAAAAAGTTGAATCTCAGTTGGAAATGAAAAAACAAAAGATGCAAATGTAAATTTCAAATTTAGATTTAAAGATCTGAGAAGTTTCAAGTTATATTAAATGCGTTAAAATTATATATAATACAATTTCCATTAAAAATTTAACATAAAAATACACCGTCCTTCGGAGTCCCATTTAAACTGAGAAAGAGTGACATTCACCTACCACTGCCGTAGTACATCTGTAGAAGGAATTTAAGCTTCTGTTGGCACTAGAATGATACAGCAAACAATAAAAATCTATGACTTGAGGAAAAGGTCTGAGCAAGACACCCTAAAGCATTCATGCCACTAGCTCTAAATCATTGTCATCTGTGACTTCAATGACGTCAAATAAGAGCTTTTTGAAGGGCGGAGTGAATATATGTTGTGTTCTCAGATAGGCAATTCTTGTGAGTGATAAACCAAATGTCATTGTTATTCTATGCACAATGACAGGAAATTTGCATATCAAACGAATAACTGAATAGAAATAAAAATTCTGTTCTGTCAGTTTTTATCATTATTTCAGGGCCATTTAACAACAGGATAATGCTAATTCCAATACTCTGCTACCACTCAACATGCTCTAGAGTGTCTATATCAGGGTTGGCCAACCCAAATGATCTTGCAGGCAACTTTGGAAATTCATCATCTTCAGACTACATATAAAATTATATACCCCCATATTAGATGTAGACCCCCTATAAAACATTTTTTGGAGTGATAAATTGAAACATGAGTTATTTTCATGTTTACTGTTATTCTTACATGTAAACATATATCGTATAATGATACTAAATGCATATTGTAAAGAAATTTATAACACGAAAAATAAAATTTAAAAAATATATAAATATAAGCAAAATTAAAAAAATTAAACCATTAAATGTTTATTTTACTAGTGCAATATTTGTTTCTCCACTTCACTTAGCTTTTGCAAATCAATCTCAATTTGGGTATTTGCACATCATAATGGGTGATGCAGGTTAGTGTCCGTTATGTTTGAACGGGCTTTGTGGTTGGTCAATTTCATTTAAGAAAAAAAAAAGGTTCACAGGTGTAAGTTGAATCAAAAGCACTAACAACTGCAACTAAGTGTCTGGTTTGCTCTTCTATCAACAATCAACTGTGCTCATCTAGGGATGGCCACTGTTTCACATAGGTCACTTAAAGTGAAACATAGAATCTGTTATAACAGATGTTCCACGATGCGACAGCCTCATAAGTTCGCAGAATATAATTTAATTATTCTGTGAACTCATAACTGTAAAAACATAAATAAAACAGGTCAAATATTCACGCATAAATAAAACAGGTAAATAATATCTGTCATATATTGACAGAATATTATTTTAAAATCAAACTTAATTTTTTCTCATAATTTCGGCAGTTAATTTTTGAATATATGGATGCACACATAATTTAATTTTTTAAATACATTGGTTTTCACTACTTTGGCCATTATAAAATAAATATATTTTGTAAAAGGGTGATAAATCTCACGGGCTGGAAAAATATTCAAGGCATGCTGCGGGTTGGCCACCCCTGGTCTATATACAGCCCTGCCCTACAAGATCATCACATCTTTCTCCCATCAAGCCTGTATGGGACATTATTGAATTATAAATTCAGTATTATCTACAACAAGCAAGAATCATTGTTGATTTGATTGATCAATGCAATAAGCATGGAACTCAATCCCATAAAATGACACATGGCATGCACACGATATAATGCTTGCATTTGCTTGCTTGCATTCTAAATCGAGGACAGTACACCGGTTATTAATATACCTCTATTCTATATTTGAAATGGCTCTTCTCATGCATACTTTAACATATAACCTTGAAACTTTAATCAAATAAATATGTCACCCAAACAAATGCTTTGAATAAATTTCATTCTTCTAAACTAAATTTTTTTGGGGTGCTATGATTTCATTTTCCATCAATATATATTAAGAGCAATGAAAATATTTTTAAATCTGAAACACATATTTATTATACTTTATTTTATTTGTAAAATAGTTTTTAAACTTTACAAAAATTTAAAAATTTAAATTAATTTTAATTATAGATTTTCATATACTTATTCTTAACTTTTGACAATTTTTAGCAAAATTATTTTCTGTTCTACTACTATTTATACACTTGTATAATGTAAAATTTGTAGATAAAATATGATTGAAATTGTAACATGTTATAAAAGTTCTAATTAAATTATATTATGCATAATGTATTTCAATCATATAATGTTAATAATCAAATAGTATTATTGTAGGACAACTTTTTTACATTTTGATTTAAACATTTATTTTTTCCTTACCGAAGATAAATTAAATCTTTAAAAAATAAATTAAAATATTATACTTTATTTTAATTGTAAAATAGTTTTTAAATTTTACAAAAATTCATCCAATTCAATTTTTAATTAAATTAGTTATTATATATTATAATTTTTCCTTCCGAAGATAAATTAAATCTTTAAAAAATAAATTAAAATGTTATACTTTATTTTATTTGTAAAATTGTTTTTAAACTTTACAAAAATTCATTCAATTCAATTTTCAATTAAATTAGTTATTAAATATTATAATTTTTAATGAAATCACTTACATATTAATTCTCCAAATTTTGAAATCTATATTGATTACGAGAACTAATTAAAGCTAAATGTAGTCCGTCTTGAATTTTAAATTTATTAAATAAGATAATTTTTAGTTTATTACATGTACATTCTTAAAATTCATTCAGACATATTATTTCAGTTATATATTTTAATAAGGGTAATGTTAAAGGTTATATGTTTATTTTATATATTATATGTTAATGTTAAAGGTTATATTAAGGGGGGGAAAAGCAGTATCATAAATACTATCAGTAAAATTTATCATGTAGATATTACCAAAAATATTAGTATATTAATTAACATATTAGTTATCGGGAATGTTAATAAATTACAAATAAAAAATAAAATTCCCTGATTTTTTTCCATTTTCTCAAATTCTTTTGTACAAATTTTAAGTCTAAAAATTATATATTTTATTGATCAAAGAATTTAGAAAGAATTAGTTTAAAAATTTACTCTAATATTTAAAAAGAATTCTAAAAATTTCAAATATGCATGTAGTGAATGGCAGATGCAACTCACACAATGTGTTATAAAATAGCAGGATTTTGAAAAACAAGGCAGTTTTCCCACATTGAGAAAGATAACAAATAATAATTTTTATGGAAGAGAATTTCTATGAAAGTATAAAAAATATGAATTTAATTACAAAAAAAGGACTTATAGCATAAATAAATAACCATATTGAGACCAATTTCTATACATACTACAATAGTTTTCTTTTGAAATAGACTAGCACTTTGACAGCTTGTCATATGGTATTAATAGAAAACCATAAATCACCTGTAAAACACGAAATGGTGGGAGATATTTCTATCACCAAACTGCTGTGTTAAGAAATGTTTGACATAAAATCGCACAAATTGGATAGTGCCATTTTGCTTCCACCATTTCGATGTAGGGATGCCTGCATAGTAATGGGGTTTTCCCAAAAGGCGACTTAATTTTAATAATAAATATGATTGAATAGTGGTAATAAAACATTATTAATAGTATGATATACTGATAGTAACTTTTAGAATTCCCTGATAAAATATTTTGACTAAGTATCAGAGCAAGATATGCACTACAGTTAAAATTATTTGCTATATACTACATTACACACTGGCTTCACGCTCATGGCATGTCGTCTCTTGCACATCTTGCAATTATTCCTGTTCAGAATTCAAAATATCATAAGCACCTTGGAGAGGAATAAATTCTACATTGCTGTTATAACCAATATTACTGGGGTACGTGTCCAAAAACTGCACCAGCAAATTTACAATTTCATCATCGATTAGAGGCTTATTAGATAGTATTTTTCTTTTTGGGGGGCATGAAGGCCCTGCTGAACTATCCTCACTAAAATTCATATTAAAAATTTTTCTTCAATAACTAATAAAGCTATAAATTTCAAGCCATGTACTTTTACAACTAGTATCTAACCTTTACTCTATGTTAATACCAGTGGGCACACCTGACATACAATGCTGCCTAAAATAGAAAATAAATAGAAAATAAACTCCACTTACGCATTGGTGCAAAATCAGCAGCAAAAATGTTAAATATTGATTTATGCTATTTTTAATAAAATATATCAATTCTCTCTGCATGCAGCCATTTATGCAGATTTACAAAGTGATTATAAAACTTTGATATACGAGTCCCTAGCTATCACATCATTCACAGAAGCAGAACGATGCCCTCAAGATTAAAATGAAAAACAATAGTTACAGTGACATGATTTAGAATATTTCAAATGGCAACACCTAACTTTTTTATTGAAATGTGATCTCCATAGTGAAAAACCTGAAAGTGAAAACATCAGATAGTGAAAACCATAAACAACATTGGAATGATACCTGCAACATGAAAATCGCCGGCGATAGACAGACTGAGAAGAAAAGTGAAAAAAAAAAAGAGAGAAACAACAGAAAATAACACATTTTATGAATTTTACAAATTTTCCATGTGATCTCCCTAACTCTGCACACAAAGATGTTTTGTATGCAGCAAATGGTGGATAACATTGAAGTATGTACCATGGCGAGAGGAATCTTTCAACCTCACATCTGATGGCATTTTACAAATCGGATGCAGTTTAAATGAAAAGTGTAATATACTTTAGATTTCAGTTATCCCTTAATCGAAATGATCTAACGTGTGGATGCAAGATGGCGCTTCCCCCATTTGTGCAGTCTTATGTCAAGCATCTCTTAACACAACAATTTGGTAACAGAAATATATCCTGCCATTTCATGTTTCATTTGCAAATGACTGCCAAGGTTCTTCAATCTCTCTCCATTGAATTTCTGTTGGTGGGGTTAACCTAAAAGCCAAAGTGTCATCTAAGTGTCCAAAGCCATCTTGAAAGTTGCCATCAGACGTCAGGTTCAACAGATTCCTCTTATCATAGTATGTGCTTGAGTGTATCCACCATTTGTCATATGTAAAGTGGCATCATACGTGCAAGAGGTCACATAAAAAATTTGTGAAACACAATAAAATGTTTTGCTTTTAGTAGCTTCTTTGCCAATATTGGTTATTTTCACTGTTTTTCTTAAGTCTGTCAAAAGCCGGATTTTTGTACTACAGGTAATGTTCTGAAGCTTGTTGATGTTTTTTTGGTATGGAAATCGCATTTCAATAAAAAAAGTAGGTATTGCCATTTAAATTTTCGAAATCATGACTGTAGCTATAATTGTTAAAAGTTTAAATGTTGTTTTTCATATGATTCTTGAGCACATACCTCAAAATACCTTAGACCAAAATTTCATTGTTTCTGTGAATGGTATGATAGCTAGGGACTCGTATATCTAGAAAGTTTTTTTTATAATCACCCTGTACTTTAATTGACTTGAACCATCCTTGTCCAGATGACCATAAGATATAGAAACCCAAATTTGGGTACTTTGCTGTGTAATTCATTTTTTAATCAGTTAAACTTATTTTCAGTTGTGCAATGAACATTTGTAGTGTCGCACAAATTAATGGCATGAATAAATAATGTCACCCATGAAGATGATTATTAATAAAATGATTAAGAAAAGAGCAGAAACCCAGAAAAATTAAGCAGGCAAATTTAAATTTATTGATACAACAGAAAAAAAGTGAAAAATATAATTAATAAAACTACAGACTGTAGATTGATTTTTTATGATATTAGCATCAATAGCAACTATGGTAATAATAACTAGTCTAACAGAAGAAAATTCCTCTATTAAGAGTGATTTTGAATAAGCAATATTAAATTGTTAAAATAAATTACAGTAACATAAAAAAAATGTGTTTTTGTTATCAGTAGGTTTTTAAAAATCTTCCAATTAACTTTCTTCTCTAATTCACATTCTAGAATGCAGAAATAGATGCTTATTTTGAATGGTCTTCCCTTTCCTTATTTGAAATCTGTTTTTTTCGAACAAATTACATATTAACAAAAAGATGCATGATATGTATGATAAATAATAAAAGTTAACAATGAATAAAAGACAAATCTCTGATTTTATAACATGGAATATCTATACATTTACATTTTTTTTCCCTCACTGTTTCAAAATATATACATCCAAATCTTTTACTCTAACATTTCTGAAAAAAATTCACTTTTTCCTTTGATGCTTCTACATGGTTCCATCTCATTAATAACACAGGTAATTAATAATTTGTTTACCTTAAATATTACAGGTTTGTTTGCACCATGCTTACTGTTTTTATGAAGAACATGGCATCCTTTACACAGCATAAATTTAAAATTACAATTTTCTTTTTATTTTAAATATTTCATGATAGCAATTAGTGAATAGGATACATGTAAGTTATTAATATCCAAGCAAGAACATTCAACTACCAATTTTTACTTATAATAAACTGAAACATATTTTCATGCTATCAATGCATATTAAATAATTCATTTGAAATCAATCAAACAATTATTTTAATAATAAAAAAAAAAGGATACAAAAATACATAAGAACTCACTTGTTAAAATTATGTCTGGAATACTAGTAGGAGTTTGAGGAGTCTGAGGTGTTGTTTGATGACTTGAAATAACACTGGATTTTGTATAAAGAGTTGGTGACTGTAATTGTGGATCTGAGCCAAGAGATGTTATAGAGTATAGCATAGCATTGTCCATATCTTGTGTGTTATTAAGACCTGGTGAGAGTTGACTGGAAAACTGATTCAGAAGCGATATATCTCCATCAGGAGGGCCTATACCTCCTCCACTGTCTACAGTAGCCAGAAACATGGCAGTATTATTGTGTGAGCCAACATTGTTTGAGTTTGATGAGTTGTCCGGCATCTAAAATGCATTATAAAAAACACTATCTTAATAAACAGAAGGTGATATGCTAAAATAAATACAACATAATAAACACATATAAATAAAAATAAAATGTTTAAAAATATTATTTATCCTATAATATAGAGAATATATTTTTAGTGCAGAAATTACGCTTTACATCTCTTATGATCTTTTCACTAAATATATATTTATCCTCTTTATTCTACTAGAACTTTAACAACAACAAAAATAGGCAGAGAACAAATATTTTAACTTTATGTTCTTTTTATTGTGTATGTACATGGCCTTATCTCAATATAGGATTTGTCACATCATATGCTTAAGAAACTTTTCAATTGAAAAAAAACTGATTAAACAATGCAATCAGATTTTATACATTTTAATAAAAATTATATATGGCACATAGTGCTAATAATGTGATAAAATGGAACAATATTAGTAAATTTCAATAGACAGTCAAATTAGATAATGAAATACTTGAATTCTACTTTTGAAAGTTTAGTTAGAAGAAAATATAATTTGTAAATATTTACTAATGTTTTGTTAAAATTACATTAAAAATCTTAACCAAATTGTAATTGAAATGTAATTATTTCGAATATTTATTTAAATGAGTAACTAAACAAAATTGATATTTTTGTAGCATAAGTGGGAAACTTATTCAGGTATAATACAAATAATATGCCTAACCACACAAGGAAAATGATCAATAATTTAACCTTTTTATAACACTGCATAAGTATCAGAAGTTTTTATAAAATTTATTTAATCATCATTGTGCACTACATGTTCATTATAAATTGCCCACTACATGGCAAGAAGAAAAAATGTTTAAAATGTAAATTAAAATGTTTTCACCTATTAAGTTGAAATTTTTTAATAACTTAATTATTTTGAGTAGATACATTTTCTTAATTTTTTCATATCATGCAAATCTTAAACAGAAGAAATAATTTTGCATGGTCTTTTAGTTAGAATTGAAATATATGAATGTAAAGATATTTTGCAGCAACGCTTGCCTAAATTATCTTCTACAAACAATATTATCCAAAGCATATTAGTCTTTTCATAGGTTCACCAATTCATTAAACCATATAGGCTTTTTCTTAAATTATCATTCAAATTATAAAGCTTTTTCTAAAAGTAGTTAACTGTTATAAAGATTCCATTCAAAGTAAAAAATTAAAAACAAAATGATGAAACTGCTAAATTTCTTTTTAAAAAAATAATTCTAGCAATTATAAAAATATTAGCAAGTATTTAAATCATTATAATTATAGTAATAATAAGTTTATAATTAATACTATTAACATAATATTCAGGTTATATTAAACATTTTAAAATAATAGTACCAAGAGAGACAGAACTAAAGCAAGCTTTCATGAAATTATCAAAATGCATTCTTAATCCTAAATCTTTTAATTGATGAATAACAAAATAAAAATATATAAAATTTTAAATATATCTATAAAATATACTACTAGCAACAAAAATATAAAAAGTTATACAAAAAATTACTTTTTAAAATAATATAAATAAATTTTATTCAATAAAGCAAATTATTATATTAATAATGTCCCAATTTTAAAATAACACTATAGTTATAACTAAAATTTAATAAATTAAAAACTTTTTAATGTTTTTTATATGCATGCAACATATTATAAGAAATAAAATTTTTTAAACAATAATTATATACACAAACTTTTCACACACATACACCGATACATACAAAATTCATGCAAAAAAAAAAAGTTTTTAAATATTAAAGAATACAAAAAACAGAAGGGTTAGCAATTTTGTTATAAACAAAATAATTAGAAATCCATTAATTTAAAATAAATCATGCTTTAGATCTCTTAAAATGGATGTCAATTTTTAAGGAGAAATAAAGAAAAAGAGCAGTAATAGATCCAGCAGTAGTAAATAAGCATTAAAAGGTAAAGTGTATAAACAGTATTCTATAGTAGAATCATTCTTGTATTGAAATTCAATATCTGTTTGAAAATTAAAATTGTTAAACTATAAAAACTAGAAAAAGTTAAAATTTTAAACTACATAATCACCAATAATTTTAACTATTTTTCTTACTATAAGACAATGAATAAGGCAAATAATTACATAATAAAAATTACATTTATGGCAAAAAAAATTAGAAGATATTATAAAATGGAAATTTGTTATTTATTCATTTATATTTTATATAGTTATTAAAATTACTTTTTCTTTTAAATTTAAAATTTAATATTCTGATACGTGATATCAGTAAACCTACTTCTTCAAGGCTCATAAAATTGTATGTATTTTTTTAAAATTCTGATAAATTTATTATTTTTTTTAAAATAAATTTTACAAATTTTATAATTTTTAAATATTTTGTACTTCAGTTTTCAAAATTTCTTAAAATGAAAATTCAAAACGATTGTTCTTAAAATAATATTTTAATATTATAAATAACTTAGAGGAGGGGAGCATGCTGCCATGAGAATTTGTATGTTTAGCTTACAGTTGTAAAACTTTTAAAAAATCATTTTGCCATATGGTTTAAAATAATATTAAATTATTTAACACATCAAATTTAAAATTTATACTGATTAAATGATAATTGGATTGAATTAAATAAAATTAAACCAATTTTTAAGCATAAAAGTGCAGACAAATTAAGATTTCCTTCCAACTGGGTGGATTATAAGTGATTAAAAGATTTTTTTTTTAAAAACGTTTTTTAATATTTTTAAATGTTTTTAAAAAAATTCCATACATTAAATATTAATTCCTAATTTTCTTATGCTTAGTTTTGTTTTTTTTTAAATTATGAAAATAGAATAATTCTACAATAGAAAATAGAGGTGCTTGATTTCTTTTGAAATGATAGCAATCAGTTAGTTGAAGCTAGAGAGGTTACCATGAAGAAGCATTCACACAGTTGTAGGTCACCCACCATCTTGAATTGTTCGAGCTGGTGCTGTAATGCATTGGTTTGCTGATGTTGAACGTAATAATTTGAATCTGTATATGCATTGTTGCTTAAAGTTGTATTAGAACCAAGGCCAGGGGAACTAGATGGTGAAAGGCTGTGAGAAACTGGAGAAGTTGGGGCACTACAAGAATGATCTGCTGGACTAGTACTTCGGTATGAGCCCATTGGCAACTAAAAACAAATTTAAATAGGTATAAATATATAGTAAATATACACGTGAAAGTAAAGTAGTCTTCATTACAGAAATATAAATTTTATTCTTATTAGCATTGCATGTCTACAACAGTACACAGCCAGCCAGACTTGAATGTTTTCTTTACCAACTTTTTCTTCTAAAATAACCATTTTTACATTTCTAACTTTTTTTTTATTTGTGTTTTATGTTTAAGATGCAAGCATTTTTCAGATCACAAATCATAAAAATATGCACCTAGTAATGAAACATATTTCATCACATTGTCATATGTGTCATATTTTACAGTAAATAAATATAAATAAACTTCCTTAACTTATAGTACCTCCCCTTTTTTATAACGGAATCATGTTCCACAAATAGGTCAGTCCGATCACCCCATAATTTTTCTCCAAAGCATTGAAAAAATTATTTATCTTTTTATTCATTAAACCAATCAAAGCAATTCAATTTTTATAAGCAAAGTCAGATGAAACAGTTAAATAAAACTTGCTTATATACAACATCCCTAAATTATACTTACAGACGTTTATATTATATATATTTATTTAATTAGATAAATTTTTTTTTCCAACTCTGTGGGGAAAAAAAAGTAGCTTACAAATAAAATTATTATTATTATTACTTTTTTTTTTCAATGCATCTTCAAATTATACTAATTATCCCATAAGTAAAATGTATATACCTGCATTCTGCCCACACAGATAGATAAATACGGCTAATGCATAAGAAAAATACTGAAAAATTAATTTTTTCAAGACTATTCTTGATTTTAAATGTGTTAAAAAAAGATTTCTATTTTTTTAAAGCAAATAAAATTTAAATAATATTCTATTTACATAACTTTTTCTCATATTATTTTTAGTTTCTATGTTCACTTTTTAAACATATACGCTAATAGTGTAGCTTTGATCATGTTAAAATTATTCAGATGGTTGGATAATTGTTTCAAGGCTTTGAAAAAGAAACAATACAAGCAATGCCGGTTTAAAAGTCAAATTTCATAAGTTAAAAATTTTTATGAAGATTATCCATGTTATTCTGGACCTTATTATTCTAATTATCCAAGTTAATATGGACCAAACTCACCTCAGATAAGCAAAAAACTACGATAAATCTCATTTATATTCGAAATAAGGACAGGAATTATAAATTTATACACAATTTATTAGTACTGCATGATTTATAGTACTACAGTAGATTAGTTTACAGTACTAGCAGTCTCAATTATGCACATTTCCCAATACTTTTGTAAAAATGGGGAATAAAATAGTTCATTTGAAAAAATCCTTGATTATTTTGATGTGTGATGATAATTGCTTTTTTACTGCAATATTATGCTTTATATAAGTGCCATAAGCTTTACAGGTGTAACCTCTTCTTGCTATTTAATATATTCAACAGTTTTTTTAAGTAAAATTTAAACATTCAGAATATAAAATTTTCATCTGATAAACATTGTTTTCATCTCACTGCAATTTTCAAACATACATGCAATCATGTGATCTATTTTTTCTTTGTTCATCTGGTTGCATCTTTGTTCATCTGGTTTCTTTGTTCAACACAGTCTCTAATTAAAAGTAACCAATCCCCATTTCTTGAAAGAATATAGGCTTCCAAGAAATGTGGAAAAGATAAGAGATAGCTTCCTTGTTACTATTCTCCTTTCCAAACAAACACACACTTCTTAATACTGAGATGAAAGATGAAAAAAAAGTCATAAAAAATTTCTTGGAAAAAGAGCCATACAGATTTTTAAATTAAATGGGAATTTGAATAATCTGGAATGTACTGTAATAATATATTCATGGAAATCCAATCATCATAAGTTATTGAATTGGCTTAAAAAAACAGTTTAAAAATTGTTATATTAAATTATAATCAAGAAATATTAAAGAAAATTAATTATTTTAAAAATAATCATATTTAGTTTCTAGAGGTACATTGACTTTAATAAATTATATTGGTTCCCATAAGCGTAATTATATTCTATTAGGCTTAAGAAAATTGCTTAGACTAGTTTGTAAAAAAAATTCTACAACTTTTCAGAGAAGGGTTACAGTTATATAAACATCTTCATATTTCTCAGATATTGTCTTAAATAAATAAATAAATAAATAATAATAATAATAAATTTATTTTAGAATAGAACTATTATCCATTTAGTAAGCAATGCTAATATATTTAAAACCCATTACACATTTTTATTCTGTAACATTTTTTTTATCATAGCATAATTTTCAAAAGAAAATACCTTTCAATTTAATTTTTATATTGCATCTACTGGTTTTAAAATTTATTCTTGAATAAAATCAACTAATATATATATATATATATATATTCCAAGTTAATCAAAAATAGGAATGAATAGGAATTCCAAAATGTAAGTTATTATTATATTAGTCACAATTATTAATCCTAGAAATTTAGAATAGATTCGTACAGTTATCTTTACTTCTTCAATCACATATTAAGATGTGACTTTTATTTGGTCATTATCTTTTTTTTAACATATGCTGAAGTAAAATACATTTTTTTTGTTTTATTTTATATAAATTTGATAATCCACTTTACATTCCAATGTTTTAAATTTTGAGGGAAGCTTATTTTTCAAAGCAAACATTAAACTATAAAATAACATACAAAATTGAAAACTGTTTGATTTTCTTCTAAAAGAAGGCCTACCATTCCATTGAATTTTTAAAAATTATATAACACAAAATTCTTAGGTGACTCAGTCTAAACCAAAGTATATCTATGCATTGGTTAATTCATTTTTAAATATTTATAAAACAATTTTAATCTCAAGCAGTCTATTGAGGTTAGGTAAACAAAAAACAATCAAAATCTAAAATAAATTCCTTACTTGTTTGATTTCTTATGAGAACAACTTTTATTACATAATCAAATTCACTTACAAGGATGGTTTTTAAATTTAAATAAAATCCAATGTCACAAAAAAAAAAATTTCCAAACAAGTAATTTCATCTATGTAGCATAAGATCCTTCCAACAAATATTAGATCAAACTCAAAAAGCCTTTAATTCATTTAGTGCTAGACAAATGTGAACATGTAATCTCTAAAAATTCTCTCCTCTAGCTATCAGGAGTAACATTGTGGTACATGAATTTTTTTTTATGTATACGACAAAAAAAGCACACTTTTCTTTTTTTTTTTTTTTTTTTTGCTATAATGTGCAAGTTTGATAATATTTTACAAATAAAATTTATCAATTAGTATTTAAATAGTTTATCTGCATGAATAGAAAAAATTAAATATAGATGCAAAACTTACAGGTGCAAGGTAATGAGAAGTTACCTGCGGTAACGTTGGAGAAGTCGGTGTAGTAGGCTCATACCCAAATGCTTGAGCATTTTTTGTTTGTTGAGATGAATGTTGTTGCTGAGGATAAATTCCAAACTGTGGCGTCTGCTGGGGATAAGTTTCAAGTGAGAGAGCGTTGGTATCCATTGTCAAGCCCTAATGAAGTAGCAATGAAGCAGAAAAAAAGAGAGCATACAGAAAAATAGAATGAAAAGCAACTACCAAAAACCAACTAAAAGATACGCAAAGAATATAAAAAGCAAATCAATTTAAATTACTTAATTAGAATTTACAATTAAAAAAATAACAATTTACAATTCTTAAAACTAAACATCTACACTTGGCTACCTAAAATTAAGTCATGTTCATGCATAAGAATAATAATAGAAAGCATTATTAGCAGAGATCTATAAAAAGTACATATGATCAAATAAAAGATACTTAGAAATAGACTTTTACTTTTAAATTAAATCTTTTAAATCTAAAATAATTTGGGTAAATAAAACCATTCATAATAAGTTAAAATGTCTTAATGCAATGTTAATATAAAATGCTTTTTGGAATAGCATGTAAAATTGTATTAAGTTATTTCATTAGAATACCTAAATGGTCCCAGAAGTTATAACTGATATCCATTACTCAAAGGCTAAATATAAAAAAAAAATGTACAGAAACTATGCTAATTTATAATGGTCATAATAAATAATTACTCATTTTATTTACAAAGCAATGCAGCAGCATTTTGAAGATTTACAAATAATCTTGAATTATATATTTACTGAATATATTCAAGTGAAAAAAATTAATGAAATTGAAAATTGATAATTATTTAAAAGTGAATTTCAATACTTTAGAATCAAAAGTATGAAGAAAATTAATTTTTTATAAATATCCATAATAACAGATTTGAAAGAGTTAATGAAATGAATACTTTCATTTGTGCGTACATGATTTTTTTTTAAATCGAAAGATATACAATACTAGATTTATGAATGTAAACAGTAATTGATGCAATTTAAGTAAATTGATGAATTTTTCATGTATGTAATATAAAAATGTTATGAAACAAATTTGCTAATATATGATATAAGGAATCATCATGTCCAATCTTTGAAAGCTTTAAAATGTTATTTGTAACAAATAAAACATTTTACAAAAAATTATTAAATAAGTACGGCAATTATGTAAGAAAATAATCTAAAACGTAATCTGACACTGAGATGCAAGATCAATTTTTTTTTATGTAATGGAAGACAATTACCTTATTTATAAAAAAAATTAAAACGATTAAGATTAAAAATAAATGAATTTTCATTGTAAAAGAAATCTTTAGAAAAACAAAATTTTCAATATTTACATAAAACATACTTAAAATATGTACAGGTTGCTTGCATTTGAATTCAGGTACTAGCATTTTTTAAACTGTTTTATAAGAAATATCTATTAAACATCATAGACTTAAGTTGACGATCTTTTCGTCATATATTATTTACTTTAAAACTTATTTGCCGTAAAATACGTATATTTATTTTTTAATACTACCATTTATTAAAAACTAACTGATATAACTTGACACTGTCCAACTTCTGTTAAATGATATATTTTTTACTTAGGTAAATGAGATTTTAAAAAAAAAAAGTCAAAAAGTTCAAAGAAATATGCTCAATGTAATAACAAAATCTCATCATTGGAGATGATCGAAATCCTTATAAAATTTGGACTTGGTGTCATTTTAATATCATAATCTTAATATATAAACTGAAATTATATAAAATAAGTTCAAAAACATGGAATTAATAAATAAACAATAGGCAAAGATCTGGAAAATATAAAATTTGAAACCATTAATCATCTGATTTAAATAAGTTACAAAAATATACAATCTTAATAAGATAAAATTTTTAAACCATTTATTAATTCATTCATTAATTATTTATTAATAATAAAACACAATAATGGAAGATATATATATTAAATACAAATCACAATGCTGAAAAGAATTTTTAAATTTTAGGAAAGAGAAAAAAATCTTGTTTTATAAATAAAGAAGAGTATTGAAAATGTCTGGCATATCAATTTTAAGCATTAAAGGAAGTTAGAGGATGGTATTGGCAGATAATTTTTTTTCGAATAAGAACAATTAATATGAACTATTGCTTAATTTTAAATTCATAATTAATTAAAAAATGCAGCAATTTCATATTTAAAGCAAGTTTAGTACTTTTATTAAAAATTTAATTATAAATTTTTTTAAAGATAGTAACATCGTTAGACACAAAAATAATGTTAACGTAAAGGGCTCAAATTATTTTTATGATAAAAAACAATAAAACTATGATAAAATAGAAATTTTTTTACACTGAGAATTAAAGAAAATCAAAAACCATTACTTTATAATCTTAAAGCTGAATTAAATAAATAGCTGTATCTGATGTTTAACAGAATAATAACAGTAAAAATAATCTTTAAATTATTGAATGATTCATAAGAGGTCCAATCATCAAAAAACAAATATACATTTTGCAGATTTAAAATCCAAAAATGTGTCATATATGAATCATATATTTTCATACTAATACTTTTGTATCCAATGGTCAACTTATTACTGTTGATGACCTATTACTCCAGGATTGCAAAGTAGTGTTCATTGATTACAAATAAAAAACATTGATGATTATAAGCAGTAATGAGTAATCAAGGTATTGCCCAGTAAAGAAAAAATTAGAAGTTAAAATTAGAAAACTAATGAAAAATAAAAAAGAAAAAAGGTAAAAAACCAATTACTGAAAAATTAAACAAAAAATAAAAATAAAATTAGTAGTATACTACGGAGTGGAGTAATCGCTGCTAGAAATGATGACTAAAGGGGACAGGTCAGGTTCGAACCCGCTGCCTTTCGGCAACATAGATTCTACTCAGAGCACTGAGCCAGTTCGTCTAGGTCAATTGCAAATTGTGCAGTGTCGCCCGCGGGCGTTTAGCATTTTCCGGCAATGTGAAATAGTATCTGGGAAGATTACAAATTTCATCATTGGGAATAAAATCTAGATTTGCGTAAAAATTAGTCGCAAGTTTAAGCATGAAATTTTGAATAGCAGGGAGGGATAAGCTATGACGAATGTCATCATTTCTAAAGTACCAAGGAGAGTTTGTTATCATACGAAGTAACTTATTTTCAATTCTATTAATGTAGTTAATATGGTACCTTGCAGCAGAACCCCAAACCGGGCTAGCATAAGTTATAACAGGACGCAAATAGTACATGTAGATGAGTAGTTTATTTTCTAAAGAAAGTGGTGAGTTTTTATTAATAAAGGGATACAACATGCGAATACAAATATTTACTTTCTTTTTGATGTGATTCATATGATTAATGTAAGTTAGTTTATTGTCAAGGTAGACTCCGAGGTATTTTGCATTAGTAGACCAATTGATTAGATGGTTAAAGAGGTAAATGTTAGGAGGAGCAATTCTTCTCCTTGTGAATAGTACAGCTTCAGTTTTATCAACGTTTATTTTAATGCGCCATCTAGTGAGCCAAGCTTCAAGGTGAGTAAAATAATTCATGAAATTAGATTGGATGGTGTCAAGTGATTTTGCTGAGGTGATGACCGCAGTGTCATCTGCATAAATGCCTAGAGAAATGTTGGTGATCTGTGGAATATCATTAATATAAAGGTTGAATAAAATTGGGCCAATCAGGGACCCCTGTGGAACTCCTGCGCTGATTGGTCTGTCAGTAGAAATTGCGTTATTTACCTTTACAGCGAAAGTTCTGTTGTGCAGATAGGATTTAATGAGGAGAATTAAATACGTAGGAAAGTTATAAGCAACAAGTTTATGAATTAATCCATCGATCCAGACTCTGTCAAAAGCTTTAGCTACATCTAGGAAGACAATCCCCGTTAAATTTTTATTACTGAGCCCTTCAGAGATCATTAGAATTAGAAAAATTATTAACTTGGAACTGATTCTGAAGGCTGTCCGCGAGCAAATTTGCTTTGTCTAAATCATTTAAGACCGGAGTGGAGTTTTCATCTTTAAGATTAGCAACTTTAATATTATGCCCCTTTAATTGTTTAATCGCGCGCCAGATGGAGCCATCAGCTGGATCTAGAGACTGTAAACGATTGGTCCAGTTGTTTTGTGTGAATTCTTGGATTGACTTGCGAAGCTTGGCTTGTGACCTATTGTACTGATTTTTTTGAGTTAGGATCGCGATGTCTTTGCCAGATTTTTTCTATTTTTATTTCTATCTGCGAAGAGTTTTTAATATGAGCAGGAAAAAAAATTGATAGTATTATTATTTTTAACAGATTTAGAGGAGTTAGTATATGCATTATGGATGAGGTTAGTTATACGATTAAGTTCCGCATCTATTAAGAGTGAGAGTCTAAATCAAGGGTTATCAGTAGAGGGGGTTAGAAAGAATACTATTAAATTTTGACCAGTTGGTAGATACATTACGAGTTAGATCTAGAGTTTCATAAGTTAGTGAAAAGTTTAACATAACCGGATTATGATCTGAGAGTTCAATTAAGGTTTCTATTGAAAAAGGAACATGAAAATTGTTAAGAAGCATTAAGTCTATGGTAGAGGAAGAAGGTTGGTGACCCTAGTGGGAGTGGGCGGTGCAAAAATTTCCAGGCCAGTATGATTGGCCAATTGCACTAGTGCAATGCCAGTGCTATCATCACGCCTACATCTCCATGAGGAGTGATGTGCATTGAAATCCCCACATAGGATCGAAAGAATTATTAAGCTGCAAGATTGCAGAGAGATCATTAAGAAGATTAGTGCGATTAATAGCACAGGGTACATAAGTGAAGCAATGTTTACATTATTAAAGTGTTGGGTGTTTATGCTAAGAACAGTTGTTTGAATATCAGTTAAAGTGTGCGGAGTGACATTAGAGTGAGAAATATGATTCTTAATAAAAATAGCTGTACCTCCACGAGGTCTGGGTATTTGCGCTCCATCATTTCTATAGAGTAAGTAGTTTGGGATGTGAGGATTACGATTAGGAGAGAGGTGAGTTTCCTGAATTAGGATTAGATCTGGGTTATGGGTGTTAGTAAAGTGTATTAATTCATGCATTTTTGACATTATACTATTTGCGTTCCAATAACAAATTTTTAGCCCTGCAACCAGCACAACCATTAATTAACATTATGAGGTTTAACTATACTAAGCACAGAGGCTAGTTTATCTAGAGGATTATTTGCTGAGGATAGGGCATGATACATGCTGTCTAAGCCTCCCATATTATTAAAGATATTGATAAGCTCATTTAAGACATAAATTGCCTTAGTGGCAGAATCAGGATTAGAATTTTTAACATTTGCAGTATCAGTAGGATGATTTTGCTGGTTCTCCGTAGTAGAGACCAATGATGGAGCAGTTGAAGTTCCTTGCACCATACTGGCAAAGGAGACTCCCTGGGTGATTTTCTTTGAAACGAATTCCTTCCTCGCTTTTACCGCGGTCTGATTTTGTTGGCTTCTCGTCTTAGGGAACTTGGGGCATCCCCGCCACGCAGCCAGATGACCTATTTCGTTGCAGTTAATGCATCTGGGTTTTTCCAGACGTTCAGTGATGGGGCATTCCTTGATATAGTGCTCCCTACCACACTTCAGGCACCTTTTCTTGTATCCACAGTTAGTGGAGGAGTGATGAAAATAGTTACAGGAGAAACATTGAGTTGCTCCTGGTTTTCTATTAAATTTTTCCACCCTAACAGTGTAGTGGAGTAGTCTATTTACTTCGAAGAGGTTCTTGTTGTCATCACTTCTGAGGTAGGTGAGTTGCCAAACGGGGATTGGCGCTTTAGTTTTAGGTTGGTGAGTTGCCTCACCTTTTCTATTTGAAAGCCTGCCTCCTCCAGGGCTTCTTGAATCTCAGCTTCGGTATATTCAGTTGGTATTCCTTTTAGCACGGCTTTTAAGGGCCGAAGACTCCTAGGAGTTATAACAAAGTACTCATGTTTATTTTGGCCAAATATTTGGTGATATCTGGATGTTGGTCAGAGTCATCAGGAAAGATTTTAATGTGCTCCCCGCGAGCTTGATTTTAATTTTATTTTCAAAGTTATTGCTGATGTCGGCAACAACAGTTTTTAAGTTGATAATGCCATAAAATTACATCGATTGTTGAAATCTATTTATTTTTACGGCCATACTTAAGATCAATATTCGGCTTATCTGTTAAAAAAACTGCATATAAATGAAATTTCTGGTACTGATATTTTAAATACTATAACTTACAGTGCAAATTTTTTAATTGCTTTCAAATTGGGAAATAAGTTAAAAGTTCTATGTTTCACGTTAAGTGACCATCCCTAGATACGCAAAGTTGATTGCAAAGAAAACCAGACTCTTAATTGAAGGCCTTTGGTTCAGTTTACACCAGTGAATCTTTTTTTTTTTTTTTCTAAAATGAAATTGACTAAACACAAACAAGCTCACACATAACGGACGCTAAAGTGCAACACCCATTACCATGTGCAAATACTGAACTTGAGATCGATTTGCAAAAGCTAAGTAAAAGAGTGGAGAAACAAATATCGCAGTAGTAAAATAAATATTTTTTAATGATTTTATTTCATTTATATTTATATATTTCACTTTTAGTGTTATATATTTCTTTACAATGTGCGTTTAGTATCATTATATCATATATGTGTACATGTAGGAAACACAATAATGATAACTCATGTTTCAAATTTTTCACTCCAAAATATATCTATTAATTAATAATAAATGTTATATGAGAATCTATAATTTTATATGCAGCCCGTGTTGTTATGATGCATTTCCAAAGTGGCTCGCAAGATCATTTGTATCGGCCACTCCTAATCTAAGAGGAATTACCTCAGATTACGCCTCCAATGAAGATTATTTTCTCCAACCACGAAAAAAAAAAAAAAAAAAATATTCTAACTTTCTAATACTGGTCTAGAGCATACCTCTATGACCTTAAAAAAAACCTTATTTTTGTGATATTTGCTTCGTTCGACTTTAGTTTCAAGAAATTATTTACCACAATATTGTTTAAATATTTAGTGGTAACTTATTGTTCGATAAGGATGGAAAAGATAAAAAAAAGAGTATTGCTATTTAATGAAAGTAAGCCACAAAATCATTACTGATTAGTTTGATTTCGTGTATTTTAGATTACTTTTTTCACGTGTCCAAGCAGAATTCGTTATTTAGAACGGCAAATCGAAAACTAAACTTTCTCTTGTATGCCTATTTGTATAAAACATTTATTTTGTATCAAAATTTAATGCAGCCTTTCTTTATTAAACGAAAGTAAATCAAAATGTTTTTGCAAAGTATTATTCGCACATATCATCAGTTATTTTACAGGCAGATATAACTATTTTAATTTTTAAGTACTGATTGTAAATAAAATTCCAATTTCAAATGTGTGCCTGTGTGAGGGATTGTAAACACAATTAAACTTAAATAATATAACGTGTTGTATGAGAATTCCAGTAAAACGTTAATAAAAAATTGTTTTTGCTATTGTCTGCTGTTTTTTAAATGCTTTAATATTGCATTTGACGTTTGAAATTAAATAATTCCTATCTCACTACATCAGCGCCACCCTAGAAAACTACGGCCGTTTGTAAAGTTACTTAACGTTATAAAAATCCAGACGGCAAAAAAAAAATGAAACGATAATCAACATTTTCACATTTACAACATCTTTATTCCTTTCTAGCGGCAGCTACGTTCTAGACATAAAATAACAGCATTCTTTTGTTTTACATTCTACGGGGAAATTCCGCTGTTAACAGCCAAAGTAGAAGTTGTTCTTTTTACTCCATTTTCCATCAATAGGTGGCACTACACTACTACGGCATCGGAATTCAGGAGATCTAAACCAATCACTTAAGTAAAACAAGTGTTATGCTTTCTTGTATCTTTCACAAAAGAATAATATTCATGCATAATTTAGAGACAGAAACATTCTTGTATCCTGCTCCAATATCTCTTCATAATAGGCGGATTCATGGATGAAAAAACGACCGATTTAGAAGATAACCTTTGGAATCTTTTGCGATTTAGGTAATAGTATACCGACAAACACATTGCACATTCCACAAACACACATACATATATCTGTATATTTTTTTTTTTTTCTTTTTTTACTTTTAAAGTTCACACCACTTTGTGACGTCTCGAAGCATTAAATTGCAGAATTTTTAATCTTTCACCCTTTCACATTAAAGAGGCAGAAATCTCTGGACTCAGACTGAGTTCCTCTAACTTCCACTATTTGTCAATCTTAAGTACAATTTTATTTTTATCTTAAATATTTTACGCGGCCGGGCCTGGCTGGCCAAATGACGTCAGACGTGGCCGTCACGTAGTGTAAACACCGCGAGGTGTATTAGTGGATAACCCTCTGATTTCGAACTGACGGTCATTTCCTGCTGAGACCCCGCCCGTAATGCCGCATAAAGATGTTAGGCAGTTTTGCTTCACCTCTTTTGCCGTTTCAACGAGAGAATATCTTACATTCGGTCGTTACAAAAAGTATATTGAAATCCGTATTGGCAATCGAACATTGAAGAAATAGATATTGATAAATTAGAAGAATTAGTTGAAATGCTAACTACTAAACATGACTCGTTGAAAGAGATAGATAACAAATTAGAACCTCTTTACGAAGTAGAAGATATTGAAACTGAAATTGAAAATACAGACGAATATGATGAAAAAGTTGCCCTGTGGAAATTTCGTGCAACTAAAAAAATTCGCTTGTTAAAAAAAGAATTGACTGAAAATAAATGCGAAACACTTTCCGAACAAAATAAAGAATTAAATGAGTCGAAACAAGTGGATAGTGTAAGAGTAAAATTGCCGAAATTAAATATTTCAAAATTTTATGGTGATATCAATCAATGGCTAACGTTTTGGAATAGTTTTGAATCTGCCATTCACAATAATGATTTATTAAATAAAGTAGATAAATTTAATTACCTTAAAGCACATTTAGGTGGTACTGCTTTAAATACTGTAGAAGGTTTTTCTATTTCTGCTTCTACATATGATTCGGCAATTAATTTATTAAAAGAAAGATTTGCAAAAAATGATCTATTGATACATACTCATATGAATAATATTTTAAACATAAAATCATTGAGAAATTCCAACGATATTTGTTCGTTTAGAAAATTCTATGACAAAATTCTAACAGAATTAAGAAGCTTGGAAAGTTTAGATTTGAAAACAGAAAATTATTCCGCAGTTCTTTGCCCAATAATTCTAAAAGCCCTTCCTCAAGATATTCTTATAGAATATAATAAAACTGAGAATGAAAATGCTTATAATAATATCGAAGAACTAATGAAGTTTTTAGCTTTGACCTTGAGATCGAGAGAACGCGCAGCCATGATGAGTAATAATTTCGCAATCACTTCTGATTTTCGACCTCGGCCCTTTTCGCCTCTCGATAAAGTAAACAACCGCGGCTCAAGAAGTAATAAATTAGTCTGGGAAAGAATTCCTTCAGGAGCAGAATTAGTTTCGACTAATGTTAAAGAGAGAAATAAAAATATAACTAATTGCGTTTTTTGTGAGTCATCGGATCATCCTAGTTCTACTTGTGAATCTTCTCGTCATTAATATTCTTAATAAAAAGTAGTTGAAAGAGAATATTGGAATTATCTGCCTACTTCCCGACCCTTTGGATACCTCTTAATAATCCTGGAACTGGAATGGTAAGAGAAATTTTATATGAACCTTTCTAGTTTTATTTTGGAGGATTGTTTGGTGAGGTAAAATTACTAATGGTTATTAATTCAATTCACCTTACTTCTAGAACTTTTTATAATTTATGTACATTTATAAAACTTGATAGGCTAGTATTTGAAATACTGGAAATGAAAATAAAAACTGATGAATAACGTAAAAGTACAAAAAATTTACTTTTATTGCTGTAAAAGTTCAATATGCACATGTCGTTCATCCACAACATAATTGTAGAAGACATACAATAGCAGGTTGTAAATGGGGCTGTAATTAAGAAATAACCTTGATATCCACTCTAAACAATTGTTGCAACATTCAAAATTTCAGGATGAGTTATTGAATTTCAGGATGCTATTTATTTTTGCATGACTTTCAGCAATTTCAGGACATGTATAAGGTCTGAA
>BPLQ01009513.1:0-138529 GCA_021605075.1 Caerostris darwini | reverse complement strand
CCAAGCTACGTATTGCTTCCTTACGTGTGTGTTTCAAAGCATAAAGCGAAGAATATTTCTAAATACTTTTTACTACAAATAATTTCCTCCAAAAATTAGAATATGACTAACTAAAAAAATATAACAAATTAAATTAAAACTCCATTAAAAGAATCCTTAAAAAAAATCGTTTCATAATTATTATAATTAAATTTCAACAGTTAACGAATGAAATTTGTTAGAGTAAAACTTATTTAATTAACTAAATTAAAATTAAATAAAGAGAAATAGAGGAGGTAAAAGCTTAATTTCCTTTAGAGGTGCTAGCCATTGCTGTTAATATAAAAATAATTGTTAATTTTAACAGTTAAATTTAACACCAATTAATTTTGCAATGTGTGAATAAGTTACGTGCATGAGTACATACCCGCGTTAATTTGAAATGTACATAGAATATATTTAATAGCAGACCTACCAAAATAATATATTATATTTTTTTGTTATATTTTTGTATCAAAATTTATAATTTTATAATCAGAAAATTTAATTATCTGATTCAATATGCAGGACGAAAATAAATTAAAAAGCCTATTTTGATGTTAATTTTCTTAAAACCTTATATATAAAGAGATTGTATTTTTATGAAAGATTTGTAGTTAGAAATTTGCAATAGCAATGAATATGTTGATTAATTGAATAAAATAAAATATTTATTTATACTTCTAAATGGCTTATAGAAATTTTTAAAAAAATATTGATAAAACCAATATAATTTTTGAATATATATGCACTTTTCATATTTAAATATTAACTTTTCAATAAATGCATTTCTGAAAAGAATGCAACTGTAGAAAATTATACATAAAAATTGAGAACAGTTGATTCATCGATAATTTGGTTCCATCATTAAAATATATCGTAGATGAAGAATAAAAGTACTTTTTAAAAAATTATTTTGTCTAATATTTCTAATTCCACAGAGATGTCCCTTGCTGGATTTTAATCAACATACTTTATTTTGACGAGTTTTGTTGAAAACAATTAATAAAATTGATTAATTAAAAATTCATAAAAATAAATATTTTATATAATATTACATATTTATATGTATGAATATAACATCATCCAAGGTCAGTCATATCTTTGAGCGATTAGAGGCAATCTAGTTTGCAAAATAAACATTGGTAATATGTATCCATAATTTTCCTCATGTAAAAACAATTTTAAAAATAATAAAATATAATCAAAACAAATAATAAAAACTAATATTAATAACTTTCAAGCAAATAGAAATATATATAGATAGAAATAGAAATATGTAGTTTATAAAAGTGCTTTAATTTTTAAATTTGCAACATTTATATGTTGATAACGCATAAGAGTGAATTTATAAATTTAAAGCAATCCTAGATGATACGCTAAAACTTTTCCCTGTAGAAAGAGCTGTTTTGATAAGGAGTTTCAACATATTCTATCAAGAGTGAATAGACCAGTAATAAAATGAGTGCAAACGCCACCCAGCGCCGTGGCTCTGCAAAATTCGGTATGTATGTTAAATGTAAGGTTCTCGGTCTTTTATGTTGAATAGTTGTTTCTGGTTATATCAAATATCAAACCATCTAACGTCGTTGAAACAAATCCGGTGTAAATCACCCGTGTTACTTAACACCTCGTTAGAGTGCCATTGTTCAATGTAACCGCCTAATTCTTCACTTTGCCAACAGCAGTTGATAGCTTATTCTCATCGGCATAATTAAATTAACAGTTACGTTAATATTTACAAAAGTCTATAATTAATGATAAAAAATGAATAATTTATGTTAAGCGGATATTTATTGATGAGAAAAAATCATAAATACCTTTTATTAGGTTTTACCTTAAATAGCTTTTAATGTAAAATCTATGTTTACCTTAAATAGTTTTAATAACTGACGTAGCTTTTTTCTCATTAAAATTAAAATTTAAAAGGAAAATAAAATTGTTTTTAAATGCAAAACATGAAAACAATATATATGCCTACATTGCCCTGTTTTATTAAAAGTAACATAGTTTCCTTGCATTAATTATGTTGTATTTTCCAAATTAAAGTTTTTATTGTTAATGCTTACCAATTCCTGGCCTTTTGATCTAAGGTCATGTTTATTACGTCAGATCTATAGCAGATTCAGCGTTATCCAGGTAGAATCAGCGAAAGTCTGTACTTTCGAAATTAATGTGTTTGATATTATTTTTTCTAATGACGAAAATTTTTTTATCTGAGGTCATTTTCCATAGAGAGGTAGATATATAGCAGATTCAGCGTTATTCAGGTTGAAGGTAGTGAGTAGAAAGCCTACACATTTTAAAACCAAAATTTGATACGGGCATCCCCCTAAAAACATCTAGAATGTTCGCCAATTTTTCATTGGTTTTGGTTTATCGATCTACGGTCATTTTTTGGCACGCTTTAGGCAATTAGACCGGGACCTACAGTTTAATATGGATTCCGAACCACTCACAAACATTCATGTCACCGCTAGGATTCGAACTTGAAGTCTGTGGTACCAATGGCCAGAGCGCTAGACATTGGTCATCCGGCCGCATCTTTTCAATGGGTTCATTTAAAAAACTTTCTGATCTATAGATATATCATGCCCAATCTCAGCATAGACACAAAAGCTTTGTTTATCGGATTCCGAAAAGAAATTAAACGCACTGCTCATCAGACTCTTGCTACACAACAACTATAAAGTACAAAAAAAGAAACTATTCTGAATTAAGCACACAGATATATTCATTGAGTACACATATTTCTCTTTTATATCCATTTATCATTAACGCCACGCCGATGAAAAAACAATATCAACTCGTAAAGATAGCTTTATCTCCAGACATCAACTCCAGAATCCGTCGAACGCATCTGATGGAACCTAATGGAATATTTCTCCTCCAAATTGCCATCTTCTTTTTTTCCAATGGAAGCCCTTCATTATCCAAACAACCTTCTGTCTTGAGTCGGAACGCATTTCATCCATTTTATCACGCGTTTATTGGATATCGCATTCCAGCCAATGGGAGATTCCGAAGTGGATCGAGTAATCACTGTACATACCTGCATTTTATCGGCATGATAAAGGAGGAAACGCTTTTGCAGGTAAGTGTTATAAATGGTATTTTAGGAATATAGGGAATATTATTGATAAAACAGTTACGGTATACATATGTTTCCAGTAATGAATTTGGACTTTTTTTTTTACTTTTGGACTTTATTCCATTTAGTTAAATTCTGAAGGATAATAACTATCTTTATTAAGTGTCTTGGTTGCTGAAAGAAACGAATTCGACCTTTAATCCTCTAGTATAGTGGTGGCTAACCCGCGACCGGCCTTGAACATTTTTCCGGCCCGTGAGATTTATCACACTTTTACAAAATATATTTATTTTATAATAGCCAAAGTAGTGAAAACCAATGTATTAAAAATATACATTATATGTGCATCCATATATTCAAAAATTAACAGTGGAAATTATGCGAAAAAAAATTGATTTTAAAATAATATTCTTGCGAATATATGACAGCAAACTCAGGATGCGAAAGCATCTTGAAACATCTAATATAGCAGGTTCTATGCTTTACATGCTGCGTTACATACTATGCATACTATTACATTACATGCTATGTTCATGCTGTGCTACATGCTATGTTACATGCTTTATTTCACTTTAAGTGACTTCAGTGACATCCCTAGATACGTACAGTTGATTGTTGACAGCAGAGCAAACCAAACTCTTAGTTCAAGTTGTTATCGCTTTCGTTTCAACGTACACATGCAAATCGTTTTATATTTTCGAAAAGGAAATTGGCCAAACTCAAAACACGCTCAGACTAACTGTCGTTAACCTGTAACACCAATTACGATTTGCAAAGATCCAAATTGCGATTGATTTGCAAAAGCTAAGTGAAAGACTGGAAAAACAAATATCGCACTAGTAAAATGACTTCATTTTTTTTTTATTTCATTTATATTTATAAATTTTTTATCTTTCATTTTAAGTACTATATATTTCTTTACAATGTGCGTTTAGTATCATTATTATTATATTATCTATATTAACATGTACGAATAATAGTAAACTCAAAAATAATAACTCAAGTTTCAATTTTTCACTCCAAAAGAATGTCTAATCTAATACGGGTATATATAATTTTAAATTCGGCCCGCGGAGTTATGATGCATTTCCAAAGTGGCCCGCAAGATCATTTGGGTTGCCCACCCTTGCTTTAGCACTTATTAGCGGCTTGATGTCCAATTGGCTAGAGCTCTGACCTTCGGTTCCACAGGCTTCAGATTCGAATCATGCCAGTGACATGGATGTTTGCTAGTTGTATAGAATACACCTTAAACTGTAGGACTCTGTCTAATTACCGTAAAGTGTTCACAAAATGACCGTACAGCGACAAACCAAACCTAATGTAACACTTATTATTGAGCTTATTGTAATCGCTATTGTACAATTTCGACTTGAAATGTAATTTAATTCAGAAGTTTCATAAGAAGGATTAGAGAACCTGTTTTTATTTATTTTTATTGAAGTTTCCAAAAGTCGTAACTTGCACTTACTGTAACTTCATGAGTTTGAGAGAATGTAACATCAGAATTTAGGGGAAAAGAGCTTTTCCTCTCCCTTTAAGTGCTTGGGGAGTCAGAATACTCTTCGGCGAACACATGTTTTAAACTCCTAAGACCCTGAGGCATTCCGAAACCGACGGCTAGAAAAAGTTCTCTGTAGTGTGAAATAGAAAAGAGCTCAAATTCTTCTGTAACTGATCTTGAATAAAATTTTTTCTTTAATGCTGTTATGTTCAAATTCCAGCCACTTCGACTTGAGGTCATTCGCCAATAAAAAGGCAAAAATGTAGCAGATTCATCGTTATTAAGTGATGTATCCTGTGTAGCCTGCTGCACTACATCCATATTTACCCACCATAATTTTGAAAGAACCCCTTCAGAGTCAGTATCTGGGAGCGTGTCAATTGGACCTTTTACTTGCTGGAAAAAAGACTGTTTTGATTAAAATTTTAAGAAAAATACCACATTTGTATTTAAAGACCTTGTATAATTTTCGTTATAAAATGTTTATTTGGTTTATAAGTTAAATATCCAAACAATACAAACATTTTGTTAAGTCGTATATATTCGAATTTATATAAAAACGGGAATAATTCCAGGTGAAGGCTTCATGATAGCCTCACATTTTTTACCATGACGTAAAACAAGTGAATCTAAGAAAACTGGGGATAACTAAAATCCCAAAAATTTAAATTGTCACTTTTGTAAGGTAGTACAAAGTCGCATGCTATGTTGCACTTTTATGTGTCAAAATATGTAGCATATATTGTATATCAAACATCATATACTGTATAGCAAATATCGGATATCGCACATCTAATATTGCAGCGGGTATCATTCATTAATCCAGTCATCATCATCAGCCAAAATTATCAGTTTTGTCATTCTTTACTACCTATATGAGCATTGAGAAGAACACTTTCTATGTCATGCAACATCGATCGCGCTGACCATGAGATATTTAACCAAGAAACGAAACATTATGTCCAACATACAATAAAGACGAATCTTTACGCATGTGTTTTGCTGGATTAGGTTAAAATAACAGATTGAGGATAACATCACTTTTTTTAAAATGACGTAAAGCAAGTGTATCTAAGAACACTGGGGATAACTAAAATCCCAAAAATTTAAATTGTCACTTTTGTAAAGTAGTCCAATTCGCATGCTATGTTGTACTTTTATGTGTCAAAATATGTAGCATATATTGTATATCAAACATCATATACTGTATAGCAAATATCGCACATCTAATATTGCAGCGGGTATCATTCATTAATCCAGTCATCATCATCAGCCAAAATTATCCGTTTTGTCATTCTTTACTACCTATATGAGCATTGAGAAGAACACTTTCTATGTCATGCAACATCGATCGCGCTGACCATGAGATATTTAACCAAGAAACGAAACATTATGTCCAACATGCAATAAAGACGAATCTTTACGCACGCGTTTTGCTGGATTAGGTTAAAATAACAGATTGAGGAAAACATCACTTTTTGTAAAATGACGTAAAACAAGTGAATCTAAGAACACTGGGGATAACTAAAATCCCAAAAATTTAAATTGTCACTTTTGTAAGGTAGTCCAATTCGCATGCTATATTGCACTTTTATGTGTCAAAATATGTAGCATATATTGTATATCAAACATCATATACTGTATAGCAAATATTGAATATCGCACATCTAATATTGCAGCGGATATCATTCATTAATCCAGTCATCATCATCAGCCAAAATTATCAGTTTTGTCATTCTTTACTACCTATATGAGCATTGAGAAGAACACTTTCTATGTCATGCAACATCGATCGCGCTGACCATGAGATATTTAACCAAGAAACGAAACATTATGTCCAACATGCAATAAAGACGAATCTTTACGCACGTGTTTTGCTGGATTAGGTTAAAATAACAGATTGAGGATAACATCACTTTTTTTAAAATGACGTAAAACAAGTGAATCTAAGAACACTGGGAATAACTAAAATCCCAGAAATATAAATTGTCACTTTTGTAAGGTAGTCCAACGTCGCATGATATGTTGCACTTTTGTGTGTTGAAATATGTAGCAAATATTGTATATCAAACATCATATACATATAGAAAAAATCTAATCTCGTACAGCAAATATTGCATCAGATATTAGTCATTAAATCAGTCATCATCAGCCAAAATTATCATTTTTATCATTTCTTATCTATCCCATATGAGCATTGAAAAAAGCACTTTCTATGTCATGTAACATAGATCACGCTAACCATGAGATATTTAATCAAAAAAATAAAATATTAGATCAAACATTTAATAAAGACGAATCTTTACGCACGTGTTTTGCTGGATTTGGTTAAAATAACAGATTTCTTCTTAGGTATGAAAAGAAGAACGTTAAATGGCGTCAAACCTCCAGGAATAATTCCAGGCAAATTGATGATAACATTAATTTTTTTTACCATGCCGTAAAACAAGTAAATCTAAGAACACTGGGGATAATTAAAATCCAAAAAAAGGAGATTGTCACTTTTGCAAGGTAGTCCAAAGTCGCATGACCTTCCTTGATACGGAAAATATTCGCCCGTTACCCTGGCCTGCACGTTCAGCATATCTATTACTAATAGAAAACGTCTGGTACATGGTTGCCGAGCGAATGGCTCGTCACCATACGCCAGTTACTACGGTTGATGAGCTACGGCATCGTGTTGAAGCTGCATGGGCATCTGTACCTGTACATACCATCCAATCTCTGTTTGTCTCAATGCCCAAGCGTTTAAGTGCTGTTATTACTGACAGGGGTGGTTGTTCTGGGTACTGATTTCTCAGGATCTATGCACCCAAATGTCTTGAAAATTTAATCACTTTGTTATTTCCGGTATAATATATTTGTCCAATAAATATCATTTTGTTATCTGCATTTGTTCCTGGTGTAGCAATTTTAATGGTCAGTAGTGTACTATATAGCAAACATCATACAACAAATATTGCAGCAGATATAAGTCATTAAGCCAGTCAACATCAGCCAAAATTATCATCTCTTTTTCATTGTTTTCTATCCCATATGAACATTGAGAAAAGCACTTTCTATGTCAGGCAACATCGATCACGCTAATCACGGGATATTTAATCAAGAAATGAAACATTATATCCAACATGTAATAAAGACGAATCTTTACGCAAGTGTTTTGGTGGATTAGGTTAAAATAACAGATTTCTTTTTAGGTATGGAAAGAAAAACGCTAAATGACGTCACGCCTCCTGGAATAATACCAGGCGGAGACTTGATGATAACATCTCTTTTTTAACTAAAATTCCAAAAATTTAAATTGTCACTTTTGCAAGGTAGTCCAAAGTCGCATGCTATGTTGCACTGTTGTGTGTCAAAATTTGTAGCAAATATTGTATATCAAACATCATATACTGTATAGCAAATATCAAATATCATAAAACAAATATTGCAGCAAGTATCTATCATTAAGCCAGTCATCATCAGCTAAAATTATCCTTTTTTGTCAATCTTTTCTATCCCATATGAGCATTCAGGAAAGCACTTTCTTTGTCATGCAACATCCATCACGCTAACCACGGGATATTTAATCAAGAAATGAAACATTATATCCAACATGTAATAGAGACGAATCTTTACTCACATGTTTTGGTGGATTAGGTTAAAATAACGGATTTCTTTTTATGTATGAAAAGAAAAACGTTAAATGACGTCAAACCTCCTGGAATAATTCCAGGCGAAGACTTGATGATAACATCACTTTTTTCACTGTGACGTAAAACAAGTAAATCCAAGAACACTGGAAGGTATTTTTACGTCAGAAATCACACACTCAGTTTTTCAATTCATACTATGTAATTACGAAAAATAACTAGACACGTAGAAAATTAATAAAAAAAAATTTCGTTTTATTCCTCCATTTTTTTTACCAGTTAATTAATTTTTTACTCATGGTTTGTTATTCTTCTATTTAATTTTCTTTTTATTATTTTACCATAACTTTTTTTCCGCCTTAATTTTGACATTGGGAAATTTTTATTGTTTACATTTAATATGGCAAAACTTTTTATGGCAAGTTTTAACTTTGGTAAATTAAGTTTCTGTTATTTGAAACTTGGAGACATTTTAATTAAGATTTCTTTATGGAAAAAAAAGTTTTTTGCTGATTAAAAAACAAAACTGGAAAAGCATTTATAGAAACGTAATCTAATCGAAATCAGACGCTTTAAATTTGATCTTACTAAAACCTTAATAAAAAGTATTTAATTATATTTTTATTTTATTCTATAAGAATAAATTCATATTCTTTTTTATATCTATTAACCTGTTTTTTTAATTATTTTGGAAGAATATTAAAAATAATGGGATTTATAACTTTCTATAATCATTATTTATTATTGTTATTAATGTGATGTTTATTATTTCACATGATGTAAAATTAGGCCTGTTGGCCGAGTGAATCTCTCTCTCTGGCGCTTTGTGCCTCAGGTTCGGGTTCGAGTCCCGGCGATCCATGGATGTTTGTATTGGTTTCGACTTTAATCTGTTGGTCGTGGTCTAATATGACTATAGATCTTTGAGCGTAGACGACCTTGGCCGACCGTGGTGCTGTTGCGCCTATGAAAAAGAATATAATTTCGTTTTCCTCTGCCCTTAAGTAAATATTTTTCGATGTTAGTCACGTACAATAGCTATACATTTAAAAAGAAATTTATAGTCTTAACGGTAGATCCCGGTCTAATATGACTGTAGAGCTTTGGGCATAGGACTTGATAAAACCTATCTCATAAAAAGAAAAAACATCTGTTTAGAAATCTGTCGGTAGACATACGGCCTTGGCCCACCATAGGGCTGTTGCACCACTGATGATGATAATGATGTTTCATGTTTTGCCACCTTTGAAGACTAACAATAAAAAAATTCTGAATTTTTTATTTCATAAATATTGACGTCCTCAGTATTGAATAATATTTTATCTGCTAGTATATTCTTCAAAAGATGTGTTGTTTCTTATCCCATTTGGTAGACAACACCATCTAGACCAGGGGTCTACAAACTAGGGCCCTCGGGCCAAATTCGGCCCGTCAGTGTCCTCAATCTGGCCCGCGACAGCGAATAGCTTATTGTTGATGTAATAATTTGGATAAAAAAACACAATAAAACACTAGAAATTATAGATAATGGCAGAAAATTAAAACGATTTTGGCCCTTGGTACTTACTGGAGTAAACAATATGGCCCTAAGGCTGGAAAGTTTGGAGACCCCTGATCTAGACCAAGTCCAAGAACTCATGTCCCATGTAAGGAGGAAAAGGGAAGCAGCTTCTGTGTCGCTGATTTTTTACTGGGTAGGGTTGTCAACCCTACACCCAACGCTTTACAGTCATATTAGACCAAGACCTACGGCTTAAAGTGGATTTTGAACCACTATTAAATATTCATAGCACTGCCGGAACTTGAACCCGAAGCCTGTGGCACATATCGCCAGTCACTAGGTCATTAGGCCCCTCAAAAGATGTAATAAGATCAAAAGAAATGTAGATTACTACATTTTTTAGCATTTTTCATGCTTAATAACAAAAACCTGTTTATAGTAATAACTATAACGTTCATAATAACGTGTTCAACAGGTAATTACGTGTTGAACGTGTACAACAGCGTTAATATGTTCAACACATAACAATAACGTGTTCATAATAATAGCATGTTTTCAAACTTGTTATGGATATTCTATTTTCTGACTTTATATAATAATTCTATATAAATAGAATATCCGTAACAAGAATGCAAACGAGGTATTATTATATAACAATATGTTTGTGTAGCTAATATATAAAATAAAGTCGAAATATATTCCATCAAATTGCATTCGAGATGAATCCATGTAGTATTTTAAAAGAAAATTGCACCTACATTTTTCTACTTACCCTATAAATAAAATATTAATGAATCAATTTTATAATTAAACATTATATATAACTCATATAATTTTTTGGTGTAAAACAAAATTTATATTTATAACCGTAAGGCGATACCACATTTTGTACTTCCTTACTTGCTGAGAAACCGAACAGCAATTATATACCATCATACATCCAAAAAAAGAAAATTAAATTAAAAACTGTTGATTGATACATGGCATGCGATGCGACGATAACCATCCGCCTATCAGAAAACGACAAACGATAATAAGAAAAGAAATTTTTTTTGTTACTTTTATGGCATTGCGTGAAGTAGTCTTACCGTGATGACGTCACTGGATGTTGGCAACCTGCCACTGTGACGTCATTGCGACCTCGTGTAAGGACGATATCGTGCGTTACAAGACTCATTTTAATCTGTAAAGAAAGGGTAAGATAAGAGGGGTGGAAGGAATTACGTCACAAGGATATTCTTGGCAACGGACAATTAAGATGTAAGAATGTGGCAACAATGTTAGAAGACGATTTGGTTGGAAATAGTTCAGTGGTAAAACTATTCTGAAGGACAAAAAAATTAAGTTTAATTACAGAAATCAGGGAAACGGCAAATTACGAAATGGCTTTTCATTATTCTGCAGTTCTTTTCATGAATATTATTATTTTACTTCTTGTTGGGGATTTTAGGAAAAAATTCTAGTATCCCATTTCGATTACGATTAAATTTTATTTGAGGATGAACAAGAAATCATTTGAATTTTAAAAGTTGCACAATTATTCTTGTTACCTCATTTATAATAATTATTCTTGTTATCTTATTTATAATTTAGTTTGATAATAAATACTTTAGGAAATTTACTAAACTTTTATCACTATTTCTTGAAGCATATAGTAATATTACTATTTTAAATGTGCACTAAAAAGTTTGTGAGTTATAATATACAATGTAGGATTTGTATCGTTGAAAACTGTAGCAATTTTAGTACCTTCCGTAACATTATGCACATAATGTCTAATGTATCTGTTTATGTATACATTGTTTAAATACTTTTTATAATCATATGATTATGTATATCTGTATCACATTGTTTAATACACGTTCGCACAAATACATAACCTCCATTACGAGATTTGTATTGTTGCAAACTCAGCAACTTCAATACCTTCTGTAACATTATGCACTCAATGTTTAATATATCTGCTTATGCACATTTAGTTTAATATACTTAATTATACACACATTATTTAAATACATAATATATTGTAAGGTCTCTTTTCAAGCAGATTATTTTTATGCGATTTTGAAGTTGTGCGGCTTGTGTTTCATCCAAGATTTTCTTTATTTTTTTCTTTGTTTTTTTCTCAATACAGTAAGCCTTCTTCAGTTACTAGATAAAGGTATAATTACAAATTTTAAATAATATATGTTAAATTAGTTAGCTAATATATATTAATTAATTAACTATTTTTAGTATTTGAAATTAAAAGTAATATAAAAAAAAATTAAGTCATTTCCTACTTTTTTTTTCACTCTATTGCAGAAAAGTTCTTTACAAATAAAGTTGAAATTTTCTTCTTACATCTAGTGCCATCTATTATTACATACATGCAACTTAAATCTAAAAAAAAAACTAAAATTAATTATTTTAATTTAATTAATTAATTAATATTTGAAAAACTGTATTAACATCCAGTGCCATCCACTACAAGTTCAAAAAAATGTATTTGAACTTGAGCGGATGAATAAAACGTATTTTATGAACGATTAAAATGTTTTAACAAGATTAGAGGTTTAACAAGACAGGGAGAGTGTGAACTGATAGTAGGAATTAAAAAAGGATGTTTCAAAAGTGTTCCGACAAACTTAAAGGATTGGCCAATTACACCAAAATAAATAAGTTATGCAAAAGAACATATAAGTGTCAGCGTTCAGTATAGTTTGGACGAAATGCATTGTTTGGACGAAAGTGAAGTGGACGATACGAACCATCGTTATTCTAATCTTAGAACACCTCTTATCGGATTTACTGCCTGACGTTCCTGTATATCCTTCGATCAGGCTAGCAATTTGAAAGTTCATTTAGTTTCAACATAATAAGCAACCAGCATGTTCCGGAATATTTAACTGAAGCCTTTCTTGGGCGATGGAGTTTCAGAAATATTCATCCATAAATTTCCAGAAAGACCCATGGCACTCCCTATCTGCTGGGTAATCCTCGGCTTGAGGAGTAGCGGTGCGAGTAACCTCTAATGAAGACATTGTTGTTGAATCAGCAGTACGTGTTTCAGGATTGTTATAAAACGGTCGCCAATACATTATCGCCTTTAGTAGGTTTGTATTGTTGCAAACTGTAGCAATTTTAATATTTTACGTTAAGTTTTCCGTTAAATTTCCGTTTAATATATTCCGTTTTCTCATTAAGAAAATATTTTAATTACCCACATTTTCGTTATTGGAAATTAATTATAATATTCTTTGTTGAGGGCAAGTAAGTAATACCATTAAATTCTTCAGAACAAATTATGCGTCTAAAATGTTGAAGCCATGTGGCGTAACACATCTTTAAAATAAATTTCAATAATATTATGCGTAATATTCCGTAATATTATGCACACAATTTTTAATGTACCCGTTTATGCACACATTCTTTAAATACCTGCTTATAAGCATATAATTCTATATACATGTATCATATTGTTTAATATATGATCTTCTTAACAAAATTTATATTCTTGCATTCTCAGCAACTTCAATACCTCCTGTAGCATTTACTCATTGTTTGATATATCTGCTTATGCACTCATTAAATAATTGTAACGTTATATATGCATAATTAATTATTAACACGTTAAAAAATTAATTATGCACATATTGTTTAAATATTTGTTTATAAACATATAATTGTATATACCGTATCATATTGTTTAATACGCTTTCGCCCAAATGCATGATATCAGTTACGAGATTTGTATTTCGTAACAGAGCAACTCGTTGTTGCAAACTCAGAAACTTCAATACCTGATGTAACATTATGCATTTTTAAATATATCTTCATATGCACAATAATTTTAACATACTTAATTATGCCCACATTGTTTAAATACATTTTATACACATATTAATTAAATACTTGCACCACATTATTTATATTCACTTTCACCAATTATGATATCCATTACTAAATTTGTATTATTCCAAACTACAGCAATTCCAATATATTCAGTAACATTATGTACAAATTGTTGTACATATTTGTACCATATATAATTGTATATTGTATAATTTGTGTAAAATTATGCAAAAATTTATTAATATATCTGTTTTGTAAATAATATTTGAAATACACTCATGTCCATAAATTAAGGATAATGAAGTTCAGGCAAAGAAAGAGACAGAAGCAAAACAAATTTGACTTATTTGTAAAGTCTATTTATTAAACAAAAGGTAAAGAGCAAAAAAGATGCTATATGTTTGACATAATTAATAAAAATTGCGATTTTTACTCCCTGGACCAAATTTTAAAAAAGAACCTATTTACAAAAAACAGTATAACATGGTTAGTATGATAGTTAATATGGAGTATGTCTCCCGGACGATGCAATACAGGCCTTACAACGCCTAGGCATGGTGAGTATCAAATTATCAATCTGATCTTGAGGAATATTACACCACTCATCAAGCAATGCCCTCCGAAGTTCCGGTTGACAGGTGGGAGGGGGTTGACGGGCTGCAATTCGACGGCCGGTGAGTATGCTGACCAATCCATACGGGTGATATCCTCCAATTGAAGGCATTCGTCTACAATGTTTGCACGGTGAGGACGGGCGTTGTCATCCATAAACAGAAATTCATCACCCATGGCGCCCCGAAACAAACATACATGTTATTCCAGAATGACATCCCGATAGATGTGGCCTGTGATCGTTACACTCTGAACATGCAAGTCAGTTCTGGAACCAAGAATGATTCCTCCCCAAACGAGCCATCCTGCACCACCGTAACGGTGTCGTTCAATGGTGTTCTCTTGGTGATAACGGGTACCTGGCGCTCTCCATATGAAAGTCCGGCGAGAATCAGACTGCGAACTAAAATTGGACTCGTCGGAAAACATCACACCAGACCACTGTTGCGGTGCCCGCAATGCATGCTCTCTACTCCAGGTTAATCGCAGGCGACAGTGAGTTGCGGTAAGTGGAACACATCTGACAGGCCTACAAGCATATAGACCAATGTGCCCTAAGCGTCTGTACACGGTCTGCCTTGAAACTGTCGTACCGATAGCTGAAGAGAGCTGACGAGACAGGTCTGATGCTGTGCTCCGTCTGTTTCTTTTGGCAGTAACTGCTAAATACCAGTCTTCATTCGGCGTTGTAACCCGGGGCGACCTGTGCTGTAACATCTACTAACATTACCATCATCTTGTAATCGTTGCCAAAGCCTGGAGATGACACTCTGGGCGATTCCAAGTTCCTCGGATACTTCCAGCTGGGTACGTCCACATTCCAGTCGTCCGATAATTCTACCACGTAGAAAATCATCCAAATGCTTCCTTTGTGCCATAACTATGCGGTTATTGCACTGAAAGGCTTTTAAAGCGCTTGTGAACAATTTTACTTCTTTGCCACCATTCCTTATATACCCCTCTCTTACACTCTCGTCATTGTGACGTACTATCCGCGCCATCTGGTGGTTTCCTGTAATTTGCATATTCTTCTTCAAGATGTGTGGGATAATTCTACATGTGAAATTTTTATTTTAGAGGTCAATTTCTGTGTGATTTTGAATTATCCTTAATTTATGGACATGAGTGTAGTATATTTTTCTTACTTCTTGTACTGCTAGTGTACACGCAAGAAGTCTCCGCCTATGAATTTTTAAGTTAAACTCATTTGTTATTCTATACCCAATCTACCCTTAAACGTTTTTAGAACCCTTAAGAATCCAAACAAGTAATGAGAGAGACAGTTAGACTGATATACAATAAGTAAGTTGTCATGCAGGTTGTAAACACAAAAGATACACTAGGGAATTTAAACATAATCGTTTTTCATAGATTATTGACGATGATCCTGTATATGCCTGACCTACCTATAAAATTTTTGAAACCCTTTAGAATATATACATATATTGAGAGTGGCAGGGGGACTGATATATATTAAGTTGCCATGTAGGTTGTGAACATGTAAGATACACTCGGGCTCTTAAATTATAGTTTTCCATAGATTATTGATGATGATCCAATATATCCCTGATCTATATTTAAAATTTTTAGGAACTTTTTAGAATCAGACTATGCAATGAGTGAGGTAGTGGGACTGATATACAATAAGTAAGTTGCTATGTAGGTTGTAAACACGTAAGATACACTAGGACATTTAAACTATAGTTTTCCATAGATTATTGACGATGATCCAGTATATGCCTGAACTGCTTCTTAAATTTGTTGAAACCCGTTAGAATCAAACTATGTGCATAATGAATGCGGCAGTGGGACTGATATACAATACGTAGGTTGCCATGTAGATTATGAACTTGTAGTATATTCAGAATTACATAAAGTAGAATTTTCCATAGATTATTGACGACGATCCAGTATATGCCTGACCTGCCTATAAAATATTTTGTAACCCTTCAGAATCATACTATGCGCATAATGAGGCAGGGGGACTGACATACAGTAAGTAGGTTGCCATGTAGATTGTATATTTGTAGGATTCACTAGACTACACAAACTACAGTTTTCCACAGAATATTGACGATGATCCTGTGTCGGTCCTTAAGGATTATATAAATTAGTTGACGCCATTTATTTTTACCACCATTTTTGACGGAGATAGGGAAGAGGAAATACAGTAATTTAAAGAGAATATTGTCAAAGGCGTGGGAAAATAAAAAATAAGAATTTTTTTCTAACCTCAGAAAACTTTTTCCATAACAGAAAAAAAAAAGTACCTGCCATCTTTTTTAAAGAATTGAAAGAGTTTTAAAAAAAAACTAAAAAGATTATAAACGCTGCGTCACAAATAAAATTGATTTCCTTGCATTTCAGGACAAAGAGGAGTGAGGAAGAAAAAAAAAGTACACATTGAAACACCTGCGGAAGCGTTCTTTTATCCTGCCTTTGAAAACTCCCAAGACCCTTGGAAAGATGAAAGAATGGGACGAAGCTACTTTTAGACTACCGCCCTTTAGCTATAGTCCCATCCGATAAAAGATGGAGAATAAACAAGTTTACTTTTTGTTTTCTTTCGTTGTGCTTACCTGTCGACTATTCTTACTACGTCATCCGTTTTTCATCTTAATTGTTAATGGTTAAAATGTTTATTATTTTGTTGTAAACATTGCAATTTTGTTTCTTATGTCACACTAAAAGGTATCGTCTTTAAGATTATTGAAGAGTTTTTGAAAAGTTTTTTAAATGATGCTAAAGCATATTTATGACGTTAAATATTTTTTTCGTAAAAAAAATTTTTAAGTTTTTTTGTTTTTGTTTTTTAATCTTTGGGATTACGTCATTAAATAAAGTAAAAGAATATTTTCACGATTGCTTTTTATACTTTCCTTTATCTCTTTTAACCTGAGTATGCAATACATAGTCGCTGATGAGTAATGGATATGATTCATGATTGCTTCTATTTATTCCTTTATTAACTTTTATCACAGTATTCTTCGTACAGTCGCTGAAGGGTTAAAGCCACAATTCACAGTTGCTTTTATTTATACCTTCATCTCCTGTTATCATAGCATGCTTCATATAGTCGCTGATGGCTGAAGGTTTAATTTATTAATTCATCTCCTATAATAGTCTGTTACATATAGCCAGAGACGGGTAAAAGCCACGGCTTCCAATTGTTTTTATTTATCCTTCCATCTCCTTTTATCAGAGTATGATTCATCTATTCGCTGACGAGTTAAGCTATGATTCTTGGTTGCTTTTATTTATTACTTCATCTACAGTAATCATAGTATGCTGCATAAAGATGGGTAAATGCGACGATTCGAGATTGTTTTGTAGGATACACTAGACAACATAAACTACAATTTCCATAGATTATTGACGATTATCCAGTAAACATCTGACCAATCTTTAAAACTTTTTCGTGTCCTTCAGAATCAGACTATGCATATAATGAGTGAGGCAGTGGGATTGATATATATACATTAAATTGTATGTGTAGTACGTGTTGTGTCATGTAAATTACGACCACGTAAGGTACACTAGGACACTTAAATTTTAGCTTTCCATAGATTATTGACGATGCTCCTATGGCCTATCTTTAATGATGTCTATGACCTATGACCTATGCCTATGACCTATAGGTCTCCTATGACCTATGCCTGACCTATCTTTAAAAATTTTTGAAACCCTTTAGGAAATAGACTATCATATAATGAGTGAGGCAGTAGGACCGATATAAAGTAAGTAGGTTGCCATGTAGGTTGTAAACTTGTAGAATACACTAGACTACATCAACTACAATTTTCCATAGATTATTGACGATGATGTTGTGTCCACCATTACGTATTACATAAAACAGTGAAAACCTTTTATTTTTACCACCATTTTTGACGGAGATAGGGAAGAGGAAATGTGCTAGTTTAAAGAGAACATTGTCAAAGGCGTGGGAAAATAAAAAGTAAGAATTTTTTTCTAACCTCAGAAAACTTTTTCCATTACAGAAAAAAAAAGTACCTGCCATCTTCTTTAAAGAGTTGAAAGAGTTTTTTAAAAAAACTAAAAAGAGGATAAGCGCTGCGTCACAAATAAAATTGATTTCCTTGCATTTCAGGACAAAGAGGAGTGAAGAAGAAAAAAAAGACACATTGAAACACCTGCGGAAACGTTCTTTTATCCTGCCTTTGAAAACTCCCGAGACCCTTGGAAAGATGAAAGAATGGGACGAAGCTACTTTTAGACTACCGCCCTTTAGCTATAGTCCGATCCTATAAAAGATGGAGAATAAACAAGTTTATGTTTGTTTTTTTCTTTCGTTTTGCCTACCTGTCAACTATTCTTATTACGTTGTCCGTTTTTCTTTTTAATTGTTAATGGTTAAAATGTTTATTATTTTGTTGTAAATATTTCAATTTTTTTCTTATGTCTCACTAAAAGGTTTCATCTTTAAGAGTTTTGAAAAGTTTTTTGAAGAGTTTTTCAAATGATGCTATGCATTTTTACGATGTTAAATATTTTTTTTTATTCTTTGGGCTTAAGACATTAAAAACAGTAAAAAAAATAGCTAAAAAACAGTATAAATTTTCAAGATTGCTTTTTATATTCCTTTATCTTTTTTATCATAGTCGCTGATTGGTAAAGGTTACGATTGGCGATTGCTTTTATTTATGCCTTCATCTCCTGTTATCATAGCATGTTTCGTATAGACGATGACGGGTGAAGGTTACGATTCAAAATTGCTTTTATTTATTCCTTCATCTCCTATTATCATAGTATCCTTTGTATAGTTACTGACGGATTTAGGCTATGATTACCGATTAGGCTACGATTTATAGATTCATAGCATACTGCATAAAAATAAGTAAAGGCTAGGATTGGCAATTGTTTTTATTTATATCTTCATCTGCTGTTATCATAGTATCCTTCGTATAGTTACTGAAGTGTAAAGGTTACGATTCACGGTTACTTCTATGAAGTAATAATACTTCATTTCCTGTAATAGTGAACTACGTATAATACTTCATTCTTTGTTACAGACGGGTAAAAGCTATGCTTTTATTCCTTCATCTCTTATTATCATAGTATCCTTCGTATAGTCACTGACAAATTTAGGCTACGATTTATAGATTCATCTCCAGTGACCACAACATGCTGCATAAAGACAAGTAAAAGCCACGATTCGTGATTTCTTTTATTTATGCTTTCATCTCTGGTTTTCATTGCATGCTATGTATAATCACAGCAGAGTGAAGGTTTCGATTCACAATGTTTTTCTTTTTGCATTCCTTCATTTCCTGTTATCCTGTAAGCGAAGCTCTGAACCTAGCTTTAGACTTTAAAGTACCTGATGTTTGGATTCTGACTGATAGTAAGAGCTCAATACAGTATTTGAAAGATTGGCCAAGCATCTTGGACAAATTGGGGCAGGATATAGTTTCTAAACTAGCTATTTTGGACCAGATCGGATCGGTGTGCTTGCAGTGGATTCCCTCCCATGTGGGCATCTACGGAAATGAAATTGCTGATCTGCTCGCTAGGGAAGGTTGCGAACTTCCCAAAGCTTCTTCTTCCAATCTGTTAGCTTCAGAGGTTCATTCCATGACTTTAGCCAGAGTGAATACCTCTTGGAGGTCGCCACCAGTTCATGCATGGTACGCCGCTAAATATCCTGGTATGTCCATGCAGTGTCCATGCATGCCTAGACCTGCTCAAACGGCTTTAGCTAGACTAAGGACTGGCCACATTAAGAGTCTGACCTTCAATGGAGACGAGAAGACATATGCCCTTTGTCATTGTTCGACCATCGCGTCTCCCTCTCATCTCATAGATTGTATTGGTGCCTCTGTGAGGCAACTGTTGAATGAGGGGAGGACAGTTTACGATCTATTGATGCAGCATGATCTACTGGACTTGGTTTAGAATTCTAAATCAAGGGGATAAGCAACAACAACAACAACAACCTGTTATCCTGGTATGCCACGTATGTCTACCTACCTGTAGAGGGCAATGATTTACCCATGACAAAAATATCTTCCTAGAGTACTTACAGATGCAACTGCTCTGCATTTTTATATATAAGAAATTCCAGAGATTTACAATCAGACAGTTTAACTGAAGAAGATGAAAATGCTTAAACTCTCTTAAAACTGCTATTAAAGCAATGAATGAAACTCGTGGCACAAACACAAAATCGAAAAAGCGATCATTCTCAAGCTACTGAATCTGTCACCACGAGGGGCAGTAATATTTATTGAACACCCCTATTTTTAATTTATATGACAGACAACCGATATTTTTTCGCTCTCATTTCATTATATGTGTATTTTATCTTTAAAACGGTAAAATAGGCACGATTTTGCTTCAAAAATACTTTTTGCCAAAGTATTAAATATTTTTTTTTAATTTATATAGTATTGCGCATCAAATTATATCTGCATTTTGCATTTTTGTTATTATTTACTTTATCTTTAAAACGGTAAAATAGGCGCGATTTTGCTTCAAAAATACTTTTTTCCAAAATATTAAATTTTTTTTTTTTTTTTAATTTATAATTTATATAGTATTGCGCATCAAATTATATCTGCATTTTGCATTTTTGTTATTATTTACTTTATCTTTAAAACGGTAAAATAGGCACGATTTTGCTTCAAAAATACTTTTTTCCAAAATATTAAATATTTTTTTTTTAATTTATATAGTATTGCGCATCAAATTATATCTGCATTTTGCATTTTTGTTATTATTTACTTTATCTTTAAAACGGTAAAATAGGCGCGATTTTGCTTCAAAAATACTTTTTTCCAAAGTATTAAATATTTTTTTTTAATTTATATAGTATTGCGCATCAAATTATATCTGCATTTTGCATTTTTGTTATTATTTACTTTATCTTTAAAACGGTAAAATAGGCACGATTTTGCTTCAAAAATACTTTTTTCCAAAATATTAAATTTTTTTTTTAATTTATATAGTATTGCGCATCAAATTATATCTGCATTTTGCATTTTTGTTATTATTTATTTTCCGTTCTTTATTAAATTATGAAATATATATATTTATATGTATATATATATACATGTGTGTGTGTTAAATAATTTTTTTGAATGTATTATGTAAATAAATATATATATAAGTATTCAGATGATTTTCGAATTATTTTTGTTTGAGCAATTAAAATTGAATTTGGAGGAACACATATTTGAAAACAAATACTTTTATGTATGAATACCAAATGAATCGATATATAAAAACCTTTGACAAATATCAAACCAATATATCGTACAGCAAATATCGATTATTACTACAAATATCGAACAAATATTAAAACACCCCTTTTTGCATCTTTTTTTTATTACAATACTCACATTGTTATTTATGGAAATTTTCAATTAATTCATTTCAATCATCAAATATTTTAACCGAGTGGCCAGCGCTCTGGCTCTTGGTACCACAGGTTTCGGGTTCGAGTCCCGGCGGTGCATGGATGTTTGTAGTGGTTCGGAATCCACTTTAAACTGTAGATCCCGGTCTAATACTATCGTAGAGCTTTGTGGAGGTATTGTCACTCCGCGTCCGTAGTTTATCTTCAAGCTACACGCACCTCCTGGGTAGTGCTAAATCAGTAACGTCTGTGCAGAGCTCGCCTTAAGGCATCAATGACAATTGTCTAAGTGTTTGCCAGCTGCATTAGAACAAAAAAATATATATTTTAACTGTTAATCTAAATATTAATTCGATATTAATAAATATTTATAAATGAATCTAAGTGTTAGTTCCATTAGAAATAAATCATTTACAACTAAACAAAACAATAAGCCCACTATCTCTACAGAAGATTTATTTTATCTTAAAGAACTCTATTCAAATTGCGCAGGGCAGAGTCAATCCTCCTGACCTTGAAACGTCTCCAATTTCAACCCTTTCTGATAATAAAGTCAACAAAAATCTTTTTGCTTCCTAAAGTGGCATCTTCAGCAGCTGGAATGCTTGCTCCAGCTGCAATTAATTCAGAAGAAGCACCTTGGACTCTTGACAAAGAGTGACATCACATTCGTGTGACGTAACATGTTCCCGAATCGGGAGCCAGATGTTACGTAACAACTCGAGTCTGTTGTTATGCGAGCGTAAGACAGCCACCTCTGAACAACCGTAAATGTACTTGGAGGAGAGTTGCTTCCTGTCTGCTGTGATGTCACCCGCACGTGCCAAGATAGTAAAGAGAAACAAAATATTGCGGGTGGATTTGTCATCGATTACGCCGAATTGGTATCTTTCATCGTTTCTCTCTTCAAAAAATGCTTCTGTCTTGAGTGATGTGTTTAAGTACTTACGAGTGTATCGTTTAAGCTTTGGAGATTCACTGGGAAAAATTCTTGGAAACAAATATTGAAGTCGTAGTTGAAATGTATTATACTTAACAAAATTATAAAGATTTAAAAAATGAATAATTTTAATAAATTCAAAAAATTCTTATTCTATCTGTGAATGCAGGCTAAGAAGAATTTGTAATTTATTTTATTGAAAAAAATGTTTCTTTTCATCTTTTGTTGCAAAATGTAGAAATTTCAAAATAATATATTGCTATGTAGTTCTAATGCAGCTGGCAATACAGAGACAGTTAAACTGTATGCCATTAGTAAGGCCTGCACCGCTGTTACTCATTTAGCACTGCCCAGGGGGACGTGTGTAGTTTAAAGATATGCTACAGACGCGAGTAACACAGGTTTCCTGTTCGAGTCCCAACAATGCCATGAATGTTTGTAGTGATTCGGAATCCACTTTAAGCCGTAGGTCCCCGTTTAATATGACTGTTGAGCGTAGGGCTGATAACTCTACCTCGAAAAAAGAAATATTCTGTCTCAAAATTTGTCAGTAAGCAGATAGCCTAGGTGTGCAGGTGCCGCCATGAAGATCATCATATATTTATTAGAAAGAAAGTCTAAGAAACAATTTAATTGCTTCAATCAAAACTTCAAGATTTAGATCCATTTTTTTTTCACCTTCTAAAAAAACTGAAAAATTCGTTTACTTAGTTCAGCTTATTTACTTAATTCGTCCATTGAGTAAACAAGCTGTAGCAGTTTGTTACTATAAATAACGTCTTCATTATAATTATTGTTAATCAATTACTGTCTGTCTTTTAATAAAACAGCTAATGGATTTTTTTCATCTTCATCAAAAATTAATTTTTAATGGGAATTTCTAGACATTTCTATAATCATTTTCTTTAAAAGAAACATTTCTAAAATTAGATCTGGTATATTTCATAACGTGAACAATTCCTGCATTGCTCGTTTTGAAAATTTAAATAATAAATTTATTATGTTTTTGTAATTTAAAAAAAACATTTTAAATTTATAAAATCGTTTTAGGCATATATATCATAGTTATTGTTTTGGATTAACAGACATTTCGATCCAAGTCATTCGCCATTAGAATGACAGACGCGTAACATTTAGCACTTCTTTTATCCATTTAATGCCTCCGCAGTTTTGAAATAACACGTTTAGGGATTTGGGAAGTTTGCACCATCCTCCAAACATCCCCAGACAAGATCCCAATGGTGTCAGATTCCGGCCTACAAATTTAATGTACCCTTATATATAAAAACAAATTTTGGCATTAGATGACGTTTTTTGTTTTTTTTTCAAATAAAAGCTAATAACTAAACTTCCATTGTTTAGCAGATGCTGTTGTTTTTATCAGATTTATATTTTCAAATACATTGAAGTCACAAAAGTCATGGGATACCTCTTAATATCGTGTCGGCCCTCCTTTCGCCCGGCGAAGTGCAGCAACTTGAAGTGGCATGGACTCAACAAGTCGTTGGAAGTCTTCTGCAGGAATATTGAGCCATGCTGTCTCGATAGACGTCCATAATTGTGAAAGCGTTGATGGTGCAGGATTTTGGGCACGAACAGACCTCCCGATGATGTCCCATAAATGCTCGATGGGATTCATGTCGGGCGATCTAGGTGGCCAGATCATTCGTTGGAATTGTCCAGGATGTTCTTCAAACCAATCGCGAACAGTTGTGGCCCGGTGACATGGCGCATTGTCATCCATAAGAATCCCATCGTTGTTTGGGTACATGAAGTCCATGAATGGCTGCAAGTGATCTCCAAGTAGCTGAACATAAGCATTTCCAGTCAATGTTTGGTCCAGTCGCACCAGAGGACCAAGTCCATGCCATGAAAAAACAACCCACTCCATTACGGAGCCACCACCAGCTTGAACAGTGCCTTGCTGACAGTTTGGGTCCATGGGTTCGTGGGGTCTGCGCCACACTCGAACCCTACCATCAGCTCTTACCAACTGAAATCGTGACTCATCGGACCAGGCCACGGTTTTCCATTCATCTAGGGACCAACCGATATGCTCACGTGCCCACGAGAGTCGCTGCAAGCGATGTCGTTCTGTCAGTAAAGGCATTCGAGTCGGTCTTCTGCTGAAATAGCCCAAGAAAGCCACATTTCTCCGCACAGTTCTAACAGACAAGTCCCTTGTACGTCCCACATTGATTTCTGCGGTTATTTGACCTAGTGTTGCTTGTCTGTTAGAATTTACGACTCTTTGCAGACGTCGCCGGTCTCGGTCGTTAAGTGCAGGCGGTCGACCACTGCGCTGTCCATGGTGGGATGTTATGCCTGAAATTTCATACTCTCGGCACACTCTTGACACAGTGGATCTGGGAATGTTGAATTCCCCAACGATTTCCGAAATGGCATGACCCATGCGTCTAGCTCCAACTAACATTCCGCGTTCAAAGTCTGTTAATTCCCGTCGTGCGGTCATCATCACGTCAAAACCTCTTCACATGAATAACTTGAACAGAAATGAAAACTCTGCGAAAGCACTGCGCATTTATACCTGTTCTACGCGATGCTACTGCCATCTGAAAATTTGCATATTGCTATCCCATGACTTTTGTCACTTCAGTGTATATTGAATTCTTTTTTCTATAGTATTTCAACAACATTTGGATAGATTGAAATGAAGCACCTAGTCAAGTCAAGTTCAAATATATTTTACAAAACAGTTTTGTAAAAAAAAAGGTAAATTTTATTCATTTGTTTTAAATTTAAATTATTTTTTTAACATTGATAATGATTGTAGTAAAAAAATCAAAGCATATATTTTGATAAAAATGACATCATTTTATTTAAAAATCTGCATTGATTTTGATAAAAAAAAAAAAAAAAAAGACATTATATTTAAGAACTGCATAAGTTTGATAAAATTGAGATTTTATTTAAAAAGCTGCATACAGTTTCATATAAATTGGGATCATTTTATTTAAAAAGCTGCATACAATTTCATATAAATTGACATCATTTTATTTAAAAAGCTGCATATAATTTGGTGAAAATGACATCATTTTATTTAAAAAGATGCATATATTTTGATAAAAAAGACATTACATTTAAAAACTGCATATAATTTGATAAAATTGGCATAATTTTATTTTAAAAGTTGCATATAGTTTCATATAAATTGGCATCATTTTATTTACAAAGCTGCATCCAATTTGATGAAAATGACATCATTTTATTTAAAAAGCTGCATATAATTTCATGAAAATGACATTTTATTTAAAAAGATGCATATATTTTGATAAAAAAGACATTACATTTAAAAACTGCATATAATTTGATAAAATTGACATAATTTTATTTTAAAAGTTGCATATAGTTTCATATAAATTGGCATCATTTTATTTACAAAGCTGCATCCAATTTGATGAAAATGACATCATTTTATTTAAAAAGCTGCATATAATTTCATGAAAATGACATCTTATTTAAAAAGCTGCATATAATTTCATGAAAATGACATCATTTTATTTAAAAAGATGCATATATTTTGAGAAAAAAGACATTACATTTAAAAACTGCATATAATTTGATAAAATTGGCATAATTTTATTTTAAAAGTTGCATATAGTTTCATATAAATTGGCATCATTTTATTTACAAAGCTGCATACAATTTGATGAAAATGACATCATTTTATTTAAAAAGCTGCATATAATTTGATGAAAATGACATCATTTTATTTAAAAAGATGCATATATTTTGATAAAAAGGACATTACATTTAAAAACTGCATATAATTTGATAAAATTGGCATAATTTTATTTTAAAAGTTGCATATAGTTTCATATAAATTGGCATCATTTTATTTACAAAGCTGCATCCAATTTGATGAAAATGACATCATTTTATTTAAAAAGCTGCATATAATTTCATGAAAATGACATTTTATTTAAAAAGATGCATATATTTTGATAAAAAGACATTACATTTAAAAACTGCATATAATTTGATAAAATTGACATAATTTTAAAATGATTTTAAAAGTTGCATATAGTTTCATATAAATTGGCATCATTTTATTTACAAAAGCTGCATCCAATTTGATGAAAATGACATCATTTTATTTAAAAAGCTGCATATAATTTCATGAAAATGACATCATTTTATTTAAAAAGATGCATATATTTTGATAAAAAGGACATTACATTTAAAAACTGCATATAATTTGATAAAATTGACATAATTTTATTTTAAAAGTTGCATATAGTTTCATATAAATTGGCATCATTTTATTTACAAAGCTGCATCAATTTGATGAAAATGACATCATTTTATTTAAAAAGCTGCATATAATTTCATGAAAATGACATCATTTTATTTAAAAAAGATGCATATATTTTGATAAAAAGGACATTACATTTAAAAACTGCATATAATTTGATAAAATTGGCATAATTTTATTTTAAAAGTTGCATATAGTTTCATATAAATTGGCATCATTTTATTTACAAAGCTGCATACAATTTGATGAAAATGACATTTTATTTAAAAAGCTGCATATAATTTCATGAAAATGACATCATTTTATTTAAAAAGTTGCATATAATTTGATAAAAACTGCATTTTATTTAAAAATCAGCATATATTTTTATACAATTGACATTTTATTTATAATCTGCATATAGCTTATATTGACATCGTTTTATTTAAGAAGATACATGTATTTTAATAAAAAATAACATCATTTTATTTAAAAGTTTTAACTCGAGAAACTTATTTAATTGACAACTTTATAGAAGTAAAGACACTCCATAAAAACGAATTTATGTAACACAGAATTATTTTTGAACCCAACGATTTTCTTATATTATTTTGTTATTTATAATCAACATCAACTTAGCACATTTTCTTTTACCAAATAGAACCCTTTTGTTAAATATTCAAAAATGATCTTATAAGTTTTGGGTTATGAGAATATTTACATGATGAATAAGATATTCAAAGAATTGTTGCTAAAATAGCGTTAAAAAAGTAATTGTTGCTAAAATAGCGTTAAAAAAGTAATTGTTGCTAAAATAGCGTTAAAAAGTAATTGTTGCTAAAATAGCGTTAAAAAGTAATTGTTGCTAAAATAGCGTTAAAAAGTAATTGTTGCTAAAATAGCGTTAAAAAAGTAATTGTTGCTAAAATAGCGTTAAAAAAGTAATTGTTGCTAAAATAGCGTTAAAAAAGTAATTGTTGCTAAAATAGCGTTAAAAAAAAGTAATTGTTGCTAAAATAGCGTTAAAAAAGTAATTGTTGCTAAAATAGCGTTAAAAAAGTAATTGTTACTAAAATAGCGTTAAAAAAGTAATTGTTGCTAAAATAGCGTTAAAAAAAGTAATTGTTGCTAAAATAGCGTTAAAAAAGTAATTGTTGCTAAAATAGCGTTAAAAAAGTAATTGTTGCTAAAATAACATTAAAAAGTCATTGTTGCTAAAATAACATTAAAAAAGTAATTGTTGCTAAAATAACATTAAAAAAGTAATTGTTGCTAAAATAACATTAAAAAAGTAAGTGTTGCTAAAATAACATTAAAAAGTAATTGTTGCTAAAATAGCGTTAAAAAAAGTAATTGTTGCTTAAATAGCGTTAAAAAGTAATTGTTGCTGAAATAGCGTTAAAAAGTAATTGTTGCTAAAATAGCGTTAAAAAAGTAATTGTTGCTAAAATAGCGTTAAAAAAGTAATTGTTGCTAAAATAGCGTTAAAAAAGTAATTGTTGCTAAAATAGCGTTAAAAAAGTAATTGTTGCTAAAATAGCGTTAAAAAAAGTAATTGTCGCTAAAATAGCATTAAAAACTGGGTTAGATTGTAAAATTTTAAAATATATTTATCTTTTATAAGTATTTGGAACTTAACTTATTTTTGTATTATTCCTTTGTTTCGTATAAAAACTAATTCGGAATTAAAACGGAATTGTTCAGAAACCTAATAACTGTAATGCAATGCATTATATTATTAGCTGAACAATATTTGCAATATTAGTTGAAACTATGAAGTTTTTAACAAATACAAAGAACATTAATTATGAAAAAGAAGATTTTATGAATTTTAGTCTATTAGAATTATTTATATGAAGGAGAAAGATATTGAAAGCATCGTTGAGCAAATATAAATTACTTTTATCATTAAACCTAATTGGAAATCACATCTCGTGTTATAATGTCTTTCGTGCAGAACTATCTATCCGATTTCTCAACGATTGCGTTAGAATTCCCATAAAAGATGCTAATGCGTGCACTAAATATTCAATATATGTCTCGAAATCACACTCCGTAACCGCAAAATTATTGAGTCGTTTGTACAAATATCACTGTAGTAATCCAAACTCCGATTGCATTTTATGAGGGTCACATTCACTCGTCTGGATTTTTGCCTTCATTTCCACGGTGATTACCCATTTTAATTAAAATGGGTAAGCTTAATTTATTCACGTCTAGTTCACACATTCCGGGGAATCTAATGTTATAAATTAAACAATGTCACCACTGAACCTTTTTTTACCACAGTGGAAGGCTGAATTTCTTTGGTGATGAAAATTATACTTAAGACATATGTTATATGTTTGAGTGTCCTGATGACAGAGTAACTAGCACTCTGGCATAAATTTCGAATCCAGGCGGTGCCGTGGAGGTTTGTAGTGGTTCGTAATCCACTTTAAACCAGAGGTTTCGGTCTAATATGACAGTAGGGCGTAGGGTGACAACCCTACCGCTTAAAAAGAAAACATCTCATGTTTCAGAATCTTCCAGTAGGCAGACGGTCTTGGCCACCAAGAGGCTATTGCACCATTGAAGAAGAAGTTATATGTTTGAACATTGTTATGTTGAACATATGCATTGAATTTATATGTTGAACATATACATGTTTGTTGTTTTGTTGTTTCTTATCCCACTTGGCTGGCCAAGCCCATGAGCCCATATGGACTCATGATTGAAGGGGAAGGAAGCAGCTTCTGTTGTGATGGAGCACCCGTAGGTAGAAGCCTGACTTTTGCTCCGTGACGCTCTTACAGTCATAGGAGACCGGGACCTACAACTTAAAGTGGATTCCGAACCACTACAAACATCCATGGCACCGCCGGGATTCGAACCCGAAACCTGTGGCACCGAGCGCCAGAGCGCTAGACACTCGGCCATTCAGGTCCCAAATTTGCCAACGGCACGCAGTGTTCCCAGGTGGTCACCCACCCAAGTACTGACCGCGCCCAATGATGCTTAACTTCGGTGATCTAACGAGAACCGGTATATTCAGCATGGTACGGCCGTTGGCTGAACATATACATTGAAGTTATATGTTGAACATATACATTGCTAAACTAAAAAATTTCGCATCTCTATTCCACAGCTTTTAGTGAATTTTGCTTGGAAAAGTAATTGCAGTACTTTCCAATTTCTGAATTTTTTTCCTTTTTTAATCTCGTATAACAAGCAGATACCAACTTTAAATTTAATGATATACTTTTTCTATAAAAAGTTCGAGATCATTTTTTCAGTCTTGGTCTTTTAAACTTAAGATGTTCGTCACTATAAGTACACACGTTTGTAGCAAAATAGCGTTGCACAAGGTGCCTGTAGAGTATCTGACTATCACTGTCACATCTCCTAATACACTTTTTCATTGGCGCAACAGCCCCATGATGTGGTCATTTACCTACTGGCAGATTTCGAGAAAGACGATGTTTTTTTACAGGTTAGGATTATCAGCTCTACGCCCAAAAGTCATATTAGACCAGGACCTACGTTTTAAAGTGGATTCCGAACCACTACTAACATCCATGGCACCACCTGAACTCGAAGCCGAAACCTGTGGCATAGAGAGCCAGAATGTTAATCACTCGTTCATCAGCCCTCCTTCATAACATACACCAATATCAAAACACTTCCGGTGGTATATAATAATTAACAAATTCTGCTATTGAATCAGAGTTTCACTGGGAGACAACTATCTATAGCGTCGAAAACTGGCAAGCAACCAAAACAGACGTATTAAAACACAACGTTGGTGTAAACAGGAGAGAAAAGTAATTTTAGAGGAATTTTAATTACAATAAAAGTAATTTTAATTTTTAATAAATTAAATTTTAAATTACACAATATAAAAATAAAAATAAATAAATTTTAAATACTTCTTACAAGTAGTTATTTCTCTAGTATTGCATTAAGCTGAATATGTCTTAACTGACACCCCTCACCTCATAACAAGTATTCGAAGCAAGTAACAAGTATTAACCTAACAAGTATTCGATTTGTCCATTTTTCTAACCGGATGTTTACTTTTCAACTGAATAACTAGTATAAACGTACCAAGTAAGCTAGTAGTTTTTGTATGTCCTCATAAATATATTATCCTCACAGACAGTCTATCAGTTCTACAGGCATTACAGAATTACAATATCCATTCCAATCGTATCATCCAGGTCTTTGACAATAAACCTCAAAATATTTGCAATAGCATTTTATCCATCGAATTCATGTGGCCACCAGGACAAGTTGGTATTGCAAAGAATGAATTAGCAGATTCCCTCATAAAATCTGCAGCAGATGCAATAATATTTCATTGCATATCTTCAGATATCATATTTCAACAAAAAAAGAAAGATAAAAGCAACAGAACTGTAAATAGGTGGCAAATATACTTAGGAATTCAGTCATTTGGATAGTACATATTAAACCTCCTCATAGACTTCTTCCCACTCATAGAAAAGAAGACATCCTTCTATCCAGATTTCGCATAAAAACATATTCCTCTAATTCTAAGCTCCATTGGTTTTACCTCATCTCTATGATGCCCCATCTACGAAACTCCAGAAACAGTTGAACGCATTTTGTTTCAATGCGTAAAGTAGAAACAAGAAACAAACTCACAAAACGCTTTTGGATATAAAAGTCTTTCTTACTCTTGGATATTTGATATATCAGAGGATTCATATTATAAGGCAGCACGGATACTTCGATTTCTAAGGAAAGGTTCGTAACTCTGCAAATTATGGGATACTCCACTCTTTTCTTTCTGGGGATTATTATTTTTTATTCACTTTTATTTCAAGTACTAGTTGTTCAATCATTGTTCAACTTGTTGAAATGTTATGGTCTATTGGGTCTGATGTTTTATCCATTTCTTTCTTGTTCAAATTTAACAATCTTATTTATTTTCTATTGGTTACCGGAAGTACTTGCAGCTATTCTTTTCTTTTGAAAAGGATTTTGTAATGAATCAGGGATAATGAAATTAAGAATTTCAAGTTAAAAGCAATCAACTTCAATAACTTGTAACACGATGACTTGCTTTGATTAAGATTTCATGTTGATTAATTTGGAGTCTTTTAGTGGCAACATGTTTTCTTATATGCCTGCATTGTAGCCACTGTTTTAAAAATATATAAGGTCAATGACTTGCTTTGTTTAAGATTTCATATTGATAAATTTGGAGTTTAGTGGCAACGCCTGTATTGTAACCACTATCTAAAAATTATGTAACGTCAATAATTGACATTGTGACACGATGAATTGCTTTTAAGATTTCATGCTTATTAATTTGGAGTCTTTTAGTGGCAACATGTTTTCTTATATGCCTGCATTGTAGCCACTGTTTTAAAAATATATAAGGTCAATGATTTGTTTTGTTTAAGATTTCATATTGATAAATTTGGAGTTTAGTGGCAACGCCTGTATTGTAACCACTATCTAAAAATTATGTAACGTCAATAATTGACATTGTGACACGATGAATTGCTTTAAGATTTCATGCTTATTAATTTGGAGTCTTTTAGTGGCAACATGTTTTCTTATATGCCTGCATTGTAGCCACTGTTTTAAAAAATATATAAGGTCAATGACTTGCTTTGTTTAAGATTTCATATTGATAAATTTGGAGTTTAGTGGTAACGCCTGTATTGTAACCACTATCTAAAAATTATGTAACGTCAATAATTGACATTGTGACACGATGAATTGCTTTAAGATTTCATGTTTATTAATTTGGAGTCTTTTAGTGGCAACATGTTTTCTTATATGCCTGCATTGTAGCCACTGTTTTAAAAATATATAAGGTCAAAACTTGACACGATGGCTTGCTTTGATTAAAATTTTAGATTGAGATTAAGATTTTTTCTTTATAAAAGATTCATTTTCACTTTTATCAAACACTTTTATACCTTATATTTTAATAGCATTTGGGTAAATTGAGATAAAGCGGTAATAGCGAGCATATGTCTCAAAGCACAAATCAAGGCAAGGCAAGTTCCTTGTGAAACAGTCAATCATCAGAAGCAATTTAAGTATTACACAGGGTATAACTCTTAAGGGCCTGAATGGCCAAATGGCCGAGTGTCTGGCCACAGGTTTCGGGTTCGAGTCTCGGCGGGGCCATGGATGTAGAGCTCCTCCTATGACTGTACAGCGTCACGGAGCCAAAGGCAGACTTCTACCTACAGGGTGCTCCATCACAACAGATGCTGCTTCCTTCCCCTTCAACCCTAGGCCCTAGTACATATGGGCTCGTGGGCTTGGCCTAGATGTCAGCCAAGTGGGATAAGAAACAGTAACAACATAACACTTAATCCTTATTGCATTTTAATACTAAATAACTCCTTGTGCTTCTGTAAAACTTCCAGGTCCTGTGTCCCATCTGTGTCCCAAAATGTCTACTTAACGTAATTGATACCAAACGGTGAATTGCATCAATTTGATATTTTCGGAACATTAAATAAACAATTTCACTACAATCATTTGTTATTAATCATTATAATTCCATTATAATCTACCACTGTTTACGAATTCCACGCAATTCCCTTAACAATTTATCATTTAATTCCCAAATTCCTATTCGATCGCTTGCTTTAGGCAAAGAGCAGTAAATTTTAACGATTGTCTTGCATTTATAACAACGTTTATCATATTCTTAAAATTTATATCATTTTCTGTCTTGAAAAATAATAATAAACGATATCCTTGAACATTATTTAATTCCATGTCCATTTAACATATAAATATGTATAAGGTTAAATTAAATTTTAAATATCTATTCGTCAATACATACTGGTGCACAATAAATATTTTAACATCAAATTGTTATACAATATTCATCCCTAAAGAATTCGAAATAAGTTCATTCAAATATATAATTTGGATGCAAAAGGGATATGAAAATTTAATTGTAAATGTTATTTGAAAATGTAATTAAAACTATCAGTTAAAAGTTGATATGTTTTGAGATAAATATTTAATGTTCTATATAAGTTTATTAATTTAGAAACTCGTATTGATGCAAGAATTACTTTAACTTTATATATAAAAATGAATAAATAATATTTAATAAATATAATTTAATATTTATTAAATATAGTTTATTAATAGTTATTATGTAATTTTTTAAAAAATAGGATGAAGATGAAGAAAATAAAACTTTATTGCATTAATTTGAGAAATAATTTTTAATTTTTGATAAAATTTTTCAATCAAATTAAACTAAATTTAAAAAAAATTTTCTTAATTCATATGAATAAATAATTTAACAATTAGCGAAACTCCAAAAATCATAATGATTTTTGAAATAAATATGGAAAAATCGCAAATGACATATATAACTATGCAAACATAGTCTACATTTTATATTAATATTTAATTTACAACGTAAAATGAAACAATGATAATATTTAAATCTAATTCATAAACTGTTTTGCGGTTATTTAATTGACATTAGAGAGTTTTTGCATACCGTACGTTAGTTACCTTAGGACGTCCGTTAGCTTTTTCTCCCTAAGCGCATGCTCAGTTTCCTATGAACATGCGCGCTAGGGAGAAAAAGCTAATGGACGTCCTACGGTAACTAACGTACGGTATGCAAAAACTCTCTATTGTCTATTTTCATTATTTTTCGTAAAATATATTCATATATAAGTTGAGAGAAAAATAAAAATAATTTAACTTGCGTATGTGAAAAATTAGAAACATTATGCATGTAAAAGAAATGTAAATTACAAGTAATAGAAACAGCAGCATGATAAGCCAATAATTAAAAGTAATAGCACATGTAATGAGGTCATGAGATCAAACTTAAAGGTGGTAATGAGATCAAACTTAAAGGTTTTTTAATGAGTTCAAACTTAAAGGTAATTGAAAGAATGGCCATTGATTTTAAGTAATAGCACGTGCAAATTCCGCCATTCATCTGTTACATGTCATTTGAACGCTACTAATTGTTTTTTTTTTCGATGAGCCTTCCTTTTATATGGACAAAAGCGATGAATATGCATTAGAATCTAGAGAAATAGACATTATTCAGAGTGAATTATCAGTAATAGGGTCGTCACTTCGTGCGACGGAAGTGACATCACATGAACAGCGCGCGCAACCGGAAGTGACTTATGCGAGGGGTCTTCTTAGTAGAGTGTGTTTTTTTGGGAGAGTTTTTCTCCTGGAACTTTTATATCTCCAGTGGCACCATCGGAATATTGTATTATAAAACAGCGGTTTTTGGAGGAATATGAAACTTTTTTTTTTAATTTGAATATTTTAAATTATTTTACAAAATTTATTTGGTAAAGGATTTTTATTTTTATTGTTATTTTTCTTTTCTACAAATTTCTTGTACTTTAGAAAGGATTTTTAACATTGATTCCTATAAGGAATTTAAAAGAAATTATTGATAAAGGAATTTATTTACTTATTTGTCTTTTTATTAATTTATTTTATTATGTACAATGCTTGTTCCTTATCATTCTAACGGTTGGCTTAAGGTTAGACAAGTAGAATACGAGGCCTCTAATAAAAAAATATTGTATGCTGTGAACAACTATCTTTTAATCAAAACACAATCGTAGTTATGCCGGGTTAGCAATAAACACCCGTTAAATTCACTTATTGCAGCTAACTAGTTCAATTTATGGTAATTCAGTGACAAAATCTACAATGGAAGAGCCTCTCCGGTGTCCATTCCTTAGTCAGAATTCATTCGTAGTATGCTTTACAAGCCACTACACTTAATGGGGAAGCTCTTCAAATAACATGAAACGGCCTCCTTTTCAATTCATTGTTGACTTTCCAAACACTGTCCATTAATTTGATTACCATTGCGTATCGTATTTGGTGTATCTGGCGTCTAATTTCATTGGAATAATAGCCACTGAAATAGATGATCGATAGATTTTTGTGAATAGTGAGTACTGAAGGTAATCGTTCAGGGCCGATTTGTAGTGAAAACCACGGTTTACTATTTAATAGAAGACGAGTTTTGGGGTGGCATTGATCAGAAGTTGCAAAAACTATTTGAACTATTTTATCAAAATATTTATACATTTTTATTTAAAAATTTAAAAAGAGGCTAAGACAAATTAAATTTTCACGGATTCGTTGTGATTGTCTTCTTTAGAATCATTGAAAAATAATGCATTGGGCAACAATATTATACATTACGTATAACAACAATTGTATACATTATTGCATTGTACAATATCAGCACATATGTTATGATTCCGATCGGTTAAGATGAAATTCACTATAACAGATTATTATTCATCACTGACGTAACGGCCCCTTGGTAGGCCAAGGCCTTCAGCCTACTGGATAGATTTTTTAGCAGAGATGTTTTTTTTTACGGTGTAGGGTTGTCAGCCCTATTCACAACCTACACTTGTCGTTTAATGTGACTGTAGAGTGTTGTGAATTAAACCTACACCTATAGTTTAAAAATTACCAGTGGCATTCCGTCGTTTAAAAGTGGAAACCACTACAAACACTCATGTCAACGCCTGGACTCGAACACAAAGCCTGTGGCACCGAGCGCCAGAGCAATATTATCTATAATATTAAAAAAAAATTTAGTATCTTAACTAAATATAGCTGTATTTTTTAAATATGATCATGGCCATGCAGGACTATACGACAATGGCAAAGCTGAGACTGGCTCGCAAAAGAAGCCACCAAACGGGACATGGCAATTAATATTAATATACCAAAACCTTATATTAAAAGACGCTCAAAAACGATACCATAATCTCTGGAATTAATTATGCATAGAATCATCCAATGTCTCTGCCACGAAGAAGTATTTTCGCTCGATTGCTCAAAGATTTAGCGCTCATCATTTGTTAGCTAATTTCAAAATCACTCAGTTTATGACTGGACATGACTATTTTATAAGACTTAAATTATGGTTAATTGATTTTTGTAGCTACACTGTAGGTGGGGTACAGAATTTCGATGACATTATATTTAGCTGATCCAGACTTAAATATCCTTTAAAAAGTTTAATGAAAGAACTAAGACTCCAAAAAGTCAAATCACCTCCAAACTTTTGTTAATTTGTTAGTTTAGAATTAAGAGAAATAAAGTCAGAAAATTTATCACATAGGAAATTATATTTATTATAGAATCACAACTCCTTCCAGTCCTCCAAATTACTTACACTCAACAGACTTCCTTAATAATTATAATATTAATAATTATTTACATTTATAATTTGCAAATTAAGTACAAGAAAGACATTATTAAATACTAATGAAATATAATTCATATACAAATTCTAATGCTGCTAATACTATACATTAATTCTAAATCTATACAAATTATAATCATTTTTTTTTGTTGTTGTTGAGCGTCAGTGGACACCGTATTTATTCCACTTATGCATGCTTAAACAGTCCACTGATAAGTAAAAGATATGTCTTTTGTGGTGGACTTTTAGATAACTGTCTAGCATTTGCGTGTTACGTGGAAGAAAACCCGGAAAATTCTATCCAGGTAGCCTGACTGTCGAAACGAGATGCTTTGTCACAATGGCCAGAGAGTCTGTTTCTGAAAGCAGTGATTGCAACAGACTTCATCAACGGATTCGAACTTGAGCTCTCCAATTCTAGAAGACCACCTTACCACCATGAGTCACGATAATAATAAAGTTTAAAATAATAATAACTCAACAATACAATTTTGCAGGATTACTTTCCTTTTTTAACGAAATCGCATCAGTTAATTTTAAAAAAAAACGCAATTTTTAATTTTCTTGAGTATAAGAAATACAATTTTGAAAACACAACTTTTAACTAAATCTTAAAAGTCTTAGAATTGTGAAACAACATTAAATCCGCAATAGCAGACTGACGTGAGACAGAATGAAGACAAGTTAACAAAAAATAGTTGAGAAGTGAAAAAAAAAGTTCAAAGAAACTGCTTTTTCGCAATTTAATTTTGGGAATTAGGTTAGGGCAGGATTTTCCACCAAGTTTTTACCTTTCTATTTACTACTTTCCTTTTCTATTTCTTTTAACACCCAATCTTTTCATTATTAAACTGAATGACATTGTAGATTTAGCGTTAATTTTCTATTAATAGTAAATGAATAGAAAATTTATTTTTAAATAAAATAAATTTGATCATAAGATTTTTTCCTTTTTTATTAACTGGGGTTCTTGGGTTCCATTAATATATAAACTGCATACTAAAACTATGAGAAAGTGATGTTTACAGGGTATAGAACTAAGACAAGTTAACAAAAAAACGTTGAGAAGTATAGTATAAGTAGAAACGGGGAGATTTTTCGCATAATTGCTTCACATTTGCCTGTTTTACGTGAGAAAAACCGGAAAACTCTTGTACATTAGCCTGATTATTGATGCGAGATGTTTATGAACTTTTTCACAATTACCTTCGAGTTTCATAATATAAAAGAGCCTTTTAAACGCTATTGTAGTAATGTAGTCCTACATGTTGCCACGACACATTAACCCGATTAGTGCTCCGCTAATGAGCTTTAGGGCAGAGAATCAATCCACTGGAGACTTTGTTGTAAGCACTGTTTCAGAAAAAAACGAGGATACTCGATTGCATTTGTGAAGTTCAGCATCTTGCTTCATTAGTCGGATTGCCTGGTGTGAGTCTTTCTCCCATATGATACGCAGGTTTTCTCCCATACGATATGCAAATGCGGAGTAGGTGCCAGAAGGCACTGCTGTCCTCCTTTAGCAACACGGAGCCTACCAAGTGTGAACAACAGCCTACCAAGTGTGATAAGAAGCAACAACACATGTTGCCGCTGTATGATTAGCTGAGCTTAGCCAGAATATTATTCTCCACAAATATCACTTTTGCTGCATTCGGTTAGCAGGAGCTGCTTGTTAACCAAAACGTTTTGTTTCCGTAACTCGGGCAGACAAGTTCAAAACCCGAGAAGCAAAGTCAAACCAAAAGCTCCTATGACAGTGTCAGACTTGATCAAGATTAACTCGATGGCCAGGAAGCTGTTGGCCTTCCTCGAAAAGAAGGGTGAGAATCGTCTGCATACATTGGTGTCTGAATGTTAAGAATAACTTGCAAAATACGGAAAAAAATGAGAGTCAATATTGATATAATTGTTCAAAATCACTTTCGGAGAATCCTTTGTTTAAAAAGAACTATTATTCTTATATAAAAACATTTCGGTCTGGTGTCGCCATGCGCAAAATACTTACGCATGTCGGGACGCAGAGACAGCGGCTCACGTGGCACAAACAATTCAAATATGTTGCGTGCAACGGATGTGCAAAGGAAAATTGTTAACGATCAACCAGGACGGACGATGGCACAAATACTGCATCTCGAGAAGTTTGCTGAAGGGTAAATCGTGAGAATGGTATTATCCGGGCGTACACAATCCTGGGTATCTCGGATTCTGAATGTAGTCCCAAGACTGTAGTGTAGTCATGTGTAGTCAATCTCAGTGTGTAGTCCCAAGACTGTTGAAGAAGATACTAAGTGCGAGAGTTGTTAACCAGTGACTAATGTACCAGGTTGACCTAGAGCCACAACCCGTTCGACAATACCGATATCTGACAATAATTGTACAAAGTGAGAGGGACATTTGTGCCAGAGGATAAGGTTCAGAGTTAATAGCATTCACAGGACAATAGGTTTCCAGACAAACTGCGTATGGGAGACTCTAACAGTTTAGCTTCTATGCCAGACGGCCAGTTTGAATTTCCCTAACGTCTGCATATAAATGCATTCTTTATAACATTAACTTTATTATCAACGAGATTGGCTGTTAATTCCAACGAGTGACCCTGTTCTTAAGAAAATTTTATGTAATAGAAGTTAAGTCAGAAAAAAAAACTAAATTGCTTCAAAAAGACTTCGTTATCCAAATGCGGTATTAAATATATACAAGTGCAAATAACAAATTTATTTTATTACCAAGAGTTCAATGTTACCTTTCTCACAGAGTCATTGTGAATATTGAGACATTTGTCATACCTGTGATCAAAAATAGTTCTCGTAATTTAGTAGTTAATTTATTTAGTTTCGTAATTAGTCAAATTTTAATAAATGGCTTCTATAAAATCTCTTTTGAAAATTCAAATCATTTTTGACTTCAATTATACGAACTAGATTGATTCCATTTTATTTTAAGTTTAAAACTGCAAAAAAAAAATTCTGCTTAAATTAAAAACGAATTTATTTTTTGGATATCATAAAAAATACAGCCCTTGCTGAATGCTATCAAATGATTTACATTTTCAACATATAAAAATCATTAAAACTATTTAAAAAAATTTTATAAATTATCCACAGCGTGACTTAAATAAACTTACCTTAATTACCTTAATTTTACTTGTCATGTGTTTTAAAATTATCCATTGTGTGACAAAAATAAATATATAGTTACCTTAATTTTACTTGTCGTGTTACTAAAAATTAGGTAATTGTGTGCTTTAAATAAACTTATAATTACCTTAATTTTAATTGTCGGGTGACTTAAAATTACCAATTATGTGGCTAATAATTACCTTAATTTTACTTGTCGTGTGACCTATTAGTACCTATTGTATAATTGCTATTACCTATTTTGTGACTTAAAAAACTTATAATTACCTTAATTTTACTTGTCGTGTGACTTAAAATTACCTATTGTGTTGACATTAGGATTTAAATGGTACGTGGGAAAGGGGCTCCCCATGTTCAAAACAGTTCAAAGTTCACCATGTTCAAAAAAGTTCAATAGTTCAACGTCAACCTCAACATCAGCCTCATGCGGTAATACCACATGTGGCTCCTGATCTAGGAAAAATTTGTGATCATGCGGTATTATTTATCCTACGTCTTTTAAACCTCTGATTCAGCTGTTAAGCACATGCGAGAATCGATTACGACGAGTGCGTAGGGAAAGGACAGCTCCCTGCGGAGATTGGCTGACCCATCGATTAGTCACGGCTGGAGTGAGTAATGACCTCTTCCTTGTGAAAAGGAAATTGAGTTAAAAGCGATTGACATCGGCTCGCTGGTCTGCTGAGGTCATTAGCTAATTGATTGGGAGTTTTGGGGTGGTGATTACTCGGGAAACGTTCGATTTCCGTGTTCCAGGAAGGGGTTTATTAGTTTTCGACCGCACCAATCACTTACGACTTCTGTTCATCAACCTGTGGTTTCGATCAGTGTCTAGCGTTTTTGGCTGCATGCGTTTACATTAACTCCCATGAGGTCAAATGGCGACGGTTTTCATCTACAGGGAAAAAAGATTGGGGAGAAAATTTCTTCTATAAAGAATTCAAATACTTTTTGATAAGAAAACAGACATTGCTGTTTATTCTGCATTTTAACTTAGAATATGTCTTATTGATTGGTGAAGAGATTGAAAATTAAACATAATTCCATCACAGAACTGCTAATGATTATGTCGTTGAAAATCATTCAGGTATAGCTTGAAAATATTTTCCCACCAATCTTACTCGTCTTTTCTCAATCTTAATTACAAGTAAAATTCAATTAAATAAAATTATTGCAATTAAAAAGTAACGAAGTTATCATTGCTAGCAATTTTATAATTTATTTATTGGTTTTTTTCATTGGTTTTATTTCCATGAATTTATTTAAATATTTTTGTTGTTAGAATTGCAAAAATAAATTTGTTAAAACCAATTAAATTTAATGGAAAATTCCTGATAATTTGATATTGGTTCATTCCTAATAATTAGATATATTCATTGCTTTGCATTTCGATAAAAAAAAATCATTATTCTATTGTTGTTTTATTTTATGCTTCAAAATTGAGCAATTGCACTTTTTTGTATTTAAAATTACGTGGAATTCTCGTGCACAAAAATAGGGTCAAACAGATCTCACAAGTGGTAAAAAAATAGCAAAAAGATCTTTTCCCACTAATCTTACAAGTCAACTCTTAATTTTAATTATAAATAAAATTCAATTAAATAAAAATTATTACAATTAAAAAGTGAAGAAGTTATCATTACAAGCAATTCTGTAATTTCTTCGTTGTTTCTTCATTGGTTTTATTTCCATGAATTGGTATCAATATTTTTGTTGTTAGAATTGTGAAAACAAATTTGTTAAAGCCAATTAAATTTAATAGTAGCCCGTTCATTCCTGATAATTTCATATTGTCATCGCTTTGCGTTTAGATAAAAAAAATCATTATTCTATTGCTGTTTTATTTTGTGCATCACATGTAAGCAATTGCACTTTTTTTGTAATTAAAACAGATAACAGATTTAACAAGTAAAAAAAAGCAATCTAACAAAAAGAATATTTTTTCATTTTTTTTAATCCATGGAAAATAGGAAATAATAAAATTATTTACTTCTGACTTAGGTGGAGCATTTATAGTTAACGTGTGAGTGTCAAAAGTTCGATTCCCGCTGATAGTGTTCATGTAAAGCATTACATAAAAATACCTTGATTGATTGTTGATTGTTGTTGAGAGCATTGTATAAGTTTTCCTAGTTTTCTTACACACAACAAGCAAATGCAGGGCAACTATACTTAAAAATACTATCTAAAAATCTTATGTACTCCCTCTCATTATTGTAGTAAACATATTTAGAAAACAAATAAAGTTTTGTTCAAAGTTTTCAATAGATTTAAAAATTGTTGAGCGAAATGCTGATATCTATAAAAACATAAAAATCGTCTATAGAATTTACAGATTTCCTTTTGATTTTTATCATTAGTAAGATATAAATGATATTTTTTATTCTTAAAAAGATGAAACTTTATTTTTTTTAATAGGATAATGGTAAAATCTGGAAAAAAAATATGTAGTTGAAGGTTTTTTGTTTCCAATTATAAGATTTTCCATTCGATGTCATTTGTCACTGTAATATTAAATATATAGTGGATACAACGTTACACAAAGGTGTAATAAAAAAAAGACGTTTAACATTACGCCCACATTATTAGTTTTGAATGAAATATCATACGGATGGCTCAAGAGACTTGCCATTCTTCAGCTTTACCATGTCAATTCCCAGTGTGTTGTTGTTTCTTATCCCACTTGGCTGGCCAAGCCCACGAGCCCATACGTACTCATGATTGAAGGGGAAGGAAGCAGCTTCTGTTGTGAGGGAGCACCCGTAGGTAGAAGCCTGACTTTGGCTCCGTGACGCTCTTACAGAGACCGGGACCTACGGCTTAGAGTGGATTTCGAACCACTACAAACATCCATGGCACCGCCGGGATTTGAACCCGAAATCTGTGGCACCGAGCGCCAGATACTCGGCCATTCAGGTCCCAAATTTGTGAATGCCAACGGCACGCGGTGTTCCCTGGTGGTCACCCACCCAAGTACTGACCGCGCCCAATGATGCTTGACTTCGGTGATCTAACGAGAACCGATATATTCAGCATGGTATGGCTGTTGGCTCATTCCCAATGTACAAACTGAAATATTTTAAACACAAAATACAATTTTGAATCAACTCTTTTCTCATTCATTTTCTCAAAATGATTAAAAAAATTAATTAAAATAATTTTTAAAAATAAAAAAATTAATTTTAATTTTTAAAAATTAAAAATTAAATTAATTTTTTTTAAAATTAATTCGGTCAGAAAGTAGTTTTTAAAAAAAACTTAAAACTTTTATATTTAAAAAAATTAATATTTATTTTTTGCAAGACATAAAATTTAGCTGAGCCTTAAAGTACTTCAGAATATCTATTTATAACTTTTATGCATCTGATTTTTTTTTCCTTATATTTTTCTTAAAAGCTTTTGTGGAGCACTTTTGAGAAATTTTCGAATAAGAAAATTATTTTAAAAAATGTGTATTAGATTTAAAAGTTGTACTCGAATATTTTTATGCAATAGCTAAGAAATTAGATTTATTTATAGATTTTACACTCATAGAATGCTGTAAAGTTTTTCACTTACAAAAAAAAATTCATTCTAAAACGCGCTTTGTAAGTAGATAAAAAAGAAACTTGTTCGTCTTTAGAATTTGCTTACTAACTCAATTTGTAATTTTAAGTAAAATTTTAAGTAAGTGAAAGAGTTTCCAGTATAAGAAAGTCAATTGTCTTAGCTTTGAACTATTTATGTACGTATAAACTTTGATGTGAAATTTTAAATTTAGCAAGAAAAATTATTTATTGTTTTATCACTACGTACATAAAATAACTACTTTTCATTTGGTTGTAGGCACGAACATTCTTATGAAGTTCACTGTCCATGAGTATTCACTGTGACTTGCTGAAAGACAGTACAGAAAAGATAATTATCTGATATATATTTGTATTTATTTTTTTTTTAAAATAAAACAAATATATGTTAGATAGTTATACTATTAAGATAATCATGATTATAGCAAAAAGGAAATGAAAAATTTCACATATTACATTATTTTAATAAGAGGCCTGATGGCCGAATGGCTAGCGCTCTGGCATTCGGTACCACAGGTATCGGGTTCAAATCCCGGCTTTGCCATGGGTATTTGTAGTGGTTCGGAATCCACTTTAAGCCGTAGGTCCCAGTCCTAATAGGATCGTAGAGCGATGCGAGGGCATTGTTACTCCGCGTCCGTGGCTTACCATCGAGTTACACGCGCCTCCTGGGTAATACAAAGTGAGTAACATCGGTGCAGCCCTTATGGCAAAGATCACGGTCTATTTGCCAGCTGCATTAGAAGAAAAAAAATTATTTTAATTTAACATGTGTTGTACTACAATAAACTCTCGTTAATCATTCACATTTGATTCATGTGATACACATTCGTTTCATGTAAGCTACACGTTCGGTTCATATGAGTTACACGTTCGGTTCATATGAGTTACACGTTCGGTTCTTGTGAGCAACACGTTCGGTTCATGTAAGTTACACATTCGCTTCCATGAACTTTTAATGGTAATACCAAAGATAAATTTCTATCAAAATTCTAAGCGAATAAATGCTTTTACGCAAATTCTGAACCTAGACTACAAAATCAAAATTCATTCCTTGACCATCCATTTAATTTGAATATTCTTATATTGATAAAAAAAAACACATAAAAAATTGATACTGTAACATGATAGTTAAAACAGTATATTCTTCGACAAAAAAAAAATAATGATCCTGCTGTATTGTGCAAAGCAATATCTGGTATTACGTTGCTTCCATGATACGGATCACTTCTTCAAATATTCGTTACGAATCACACTTAAATGTACGAGTTCTGCAGATTGATGAGCTTTTAGCCGTACTGAAAATTGTTGAAAACAGTAAACATTGGAAGAAAATAAAAACAGTGTTGTATCCCGACATGGCGATCAAAGTCAACAAACAACCGAATCCACACGAAAAAATTCCAAAGCGAATGGCTCAATCGGTGCTGGATTGTATAAAGTGCCGAATCATCGAATGTCGGTTTAAAGAACGCTCACTATATTCGGTTCGGCTTTTATAGTAGCCAATCTCAAAAATGATGAATCAATTGGATTTCATTTTTTTTTTTCATATGACAGACATAAAATGCAAAAAATGGAATTTAAAAACCAGCTTCTAGAAAAGGACAGCTTTATTATTGTTATTTTTTGCAATTTTAGACAGTGTAGCCATTTTATTTCTCCTACTTGAAGAATCCTCCTGAAATTCAGTCCCTTTCTATACACTCCTTATAAGTTTCTTTTTTATTATGCCTCTAACATGTCTCTTTTTTATTATGTCCCTTTATCGTATTTGGTGGAGAGTTGGGTTATACGCAGGGAAACATAAAGTCTATCGATATACGAAAAAAGTTATAATTTGTAGTTATAGTAATCGATAGTTTGGGTAATTTATAAAGGAGACACTAAAACAAAGTATATGTTTCAGAAATGTTAGTACTACTAACACGTTATACGTAGCATTTTTATTTTACTTTTACTGTCATCATGTGTGTATTCAAAGTGTGTACAAGACGGTGAAGCAAAATTTTAAAAAAAAGGTAACTCGGTTATAGTATTATACAAAAAACTGCTTCATTAATATCAGTCATATAAATTAAATGAACCACAACATAACTAATAAAAAACGGTACTATATATATATGTGTGTGTGTGTGTGTGTGTGTGTGTGTGTGTGTGTGTGTGTGTGTGGGTGTGTGTGTGTTGTTTCTTATCCCACTTGGAATACAGCAACATCTAGACCAAGTTCATGAACCCGTGTGGTCTCATGGAAAGAGGGACAGCTTCTATTGTGATAGACACCAGTAGGTAGAATTGGATGGGCTTGGCTCTATCCTCTGAAGAAGGAAGGTGGTGCTTTCTGGGAGGATGGGTAGAGTAGAGAAGGTATCGTTTGGGTAGAAAAGTGAGAAAATTCCCAACAGATATTCTGATTAACGAGGCAAAATGCTGAAAAACGCCACAAAGCTCAGAAACGCCATCGAAACTCTTATACATATATATACACTCATGTCCATAAATTAAGGATAATGAAGTTCAGGCAAAGAAAGAGACAGAAGCAAAACAAATTTGACTTATTTGTAAAGTCTATTTATTAAACAAAAAGTAAAGAGCAAAAAAGATGCTATATGTTTGACATAATTAATAAAAATTGCGATTTTTACTCCCTGGAGCAAATTTCAAAAAAGAACCTATTTACAAAAAACAATATAACATGGTTAGTATGATAATTAAACACTTAAAAAAGGAAAAAAATAACAAAAGCAAAAATAGTTTTTTTTTTCCATTGATAGGATTCGTGATTCACATATACCAAAAAAGGGGTGTTTGCATGTTGTATAAGAAAGAACCAGGAAAACCACCACCAGACAGCGTGATCGTCGATATCAAGCTATTATATATATAATCCCAACCACTGGTCTCACCATTGGTTTCTCTGTAGGTCCCGGTTTAATTAGTCTAAAGTATGCACAAAATGACCGTAGAGCGACAAACAAAACCAAAATCGAAAACCATTCTCAGTTTCTGGAAATAGTGATTATAATAGATGTTGCAAGCCTATTTGAATCCTAAGTCCTTTTGAACGTTAGTTATAAGCATTAGCATTAATTACTAATAGGACTTATAGAGTTATAAAGCCTTTAAATTAACCAAAGTAACTCTATAAAATGATGTTTATAAAACATTTTTTTTCTAAAGCATATTTTAAAAACTTTGTTCATTTTTGCACCACATTAAAGTAAAATGTAAAACATTTATTTTCTTCTGTTCTATATTTATACAGTTGCATAATGTTTTTCACATACATGTGTAGAATACAATAAGAGCTTGCAATCATAGTTTTCATTAGCTTTATTTCATTTTTTTGTTATTTGAGCCTCATTATGTGTTCAGTGACCTCTTGAGCAAACAGAAGCCATTTCTTGTCGGGGTAATCATAATAGGAAAACAAGGTAATCACGGAAGAGATTGATTCGCTGAGCACAGGAAACACGTGACTTCATGAGTTCCCCCGATTGATTTTCTTGTTTTCGTCAACATTGGTAGAGAGTGATATATCATCTCCTTCGTCGTGATCATTCGAGTTAATTGGAAATATAGATTGTAGTCCTTTAGTCCCTCTTCCTGTAATCAGACACATTAAACAAGGAGTGACGTAAGAAGTTCATGGTTTTGTTAACTTATTGTCTTTAAGAAATCGAAATGCTTTGAACATTTTAATGAAAAATAATAATAATAAATGTGTACGTCATCATCGTTTATGAAGTTCGACTTTTTTGGAAATTTTTTTTATCGAGAAATAATGTTTATTGCTCTTTAAATATATTTTATTTATTTATTTTTAATATTTTTATTTATCTATTATTATTTATTTATTTTTAATAATTTGTATTTATTTATTATTATTTATTTATGTTTAATAATTTGTATTTATTTATTTTATTTTATTTTTACTAGTTATTAATATTTTTATTTTAATTTTAATAAAAATTTTTTACTTGCTATTATTTTTATTTTTATTTTAATTAATTAATTTATTTATTTTAATTTATTTATTAATATTCATTTATTTATTTTAATTGATTTATTTATTTTAATTGATTTATTTATTTTAATTTATTTATTAATGTTTATTTACTTATTTTAATTCATTTATTAATGTTTATTTATTTATTAATTAATATTTTTTACATATTATTTATTCTATTAGATTTGCATTTTTTTTATATATATCGACTGCTGTCCTATAAGCACTTAACGAATATTTAACATGAACATTTTGCCGTCCTGTGAACATTTAATTTTGAACATTTTAATGAAAAATAACAGCAAAAAAATGTGTACCTAATTATGTTTATAAAGTTCAACTCTTGAGAATTTTTTTTATCAAGAAATAATTTTTATTGCTCTTTAATGTATTTTATTTATTTATTGTTAATAATTTTAATAATTTTTTTTATTTATTTACTTTTACTAATTTTTATTCATATATCTATTATTTATTTTTAATTTTATTTCTTATTATTTATTTAATTATGCATTATTTATTTAATTATGCATTATTTATTTAATTATACATTATTTATTTAATTATTCATTATTTATTTATTTTAATTTTTTACTTACTTATTTTAATTTTTTTACTTGTGAGACGCTAAAACTGATTCCGGCGATTTTTGAAATGTCTCAATTAATTCAACTTGCATTAAATTTTGAACAACAAAGAACTTGCATTAAATTTTGTTTGCGGAAATGTATAGAATGTTGAAGAAGTCATTCGGTGAGCATTCCTATATCAGAAAGAAATATTTACAAGTGGTATAAACAGTTCAAAGAAGGCAGAAAATGCGTTGAAGATGAACAGCGCTCTGGTCGACCATGAACCTCAACCGACGAAGCTCACGTCCAAAAAATTAAAGATTTTGTTACTTGCAAACCGTCTATTTACAATTAGACACCTTGCTGCTGATGTTGGAATTTCAAAAGGATCGGTCAATTCCATTTTGGGCCTCAAACGCGTCAAATCTCGATTGGTATCGAAAACACTAAATGCGCCAGCTCGCACTGCATTGATTCTTCGTGATTTTTTCGCTAAAAATGAAACCCATGTTGTTCCACAACCCCCGTTTTCGCACCGTGCGACTTCTGTCTATTCCCTTAACTCAAAATACCACTCCGGGGACACCGTTTTGAGTCGATTGAAGAGATTCAACGCGAATCGCCGCGCGCTTTGAAGGCCATCCCTGCCGATGACTTTTTAGCATTCATTGAGGATTGGAAAAAAAGTTGGCATAAGTATATTGTGTCCGGTGGGGATTACTTTGAAGGCGATGAAATAAATTTGGAAGTATAAATATAGAGCTTTTGAAGGAAAACTAATTGGTCTTACTTTTTGGGCACAATAGTATTTACTTTTACTGTGATAAATGGTTTCAAATGAAGAATCCAGTAATTGGAAATAAAAAACAACTAAGGAAAATAAATTTATGATTTAATGGGTTCTTTTGTAGAATTTTGAAGGTAAAAAAATATTTTTTTTAATTATCATTTAATGAATTCGTAAATTATTTCTTGTGACATAGTTGTCACATCGATTTATCGATATGACGTGTCGCATTCTTTGAAGATGTATCACGAGATTAACTGGATAACATTTCAGTTTCCATTTGAAATTACCATGTGGTTTCAGCATAACGTGCCTCCAGTTCATTTCTGCAATCAAATGCGTAATTATTATATATGTCATGCAGATCATATCATCATCATCACATTATCATAGATAATGTAATAGAGAGAGCACTGGGGTTATTAGTTCGGGACAAACATAATCCTCATGGGATCATACACCTCGCGTCACTTTAACATATGCGATGATAGCTTGATTACATTTGGCGACACTCTTTACTGTATTATTAAAAAATAAAATATCCATTTTTATGAACAATTTGTAGTGTTTTATTCAATTCCTTCTATTAGCTCACACTCTCCCTATATATATCTTGCTCAAATTTTCAATCGTTCATAAAATACTTTTTATTCATCCACTCAAGTTTTAAGAAATGTGTTTGATCTTGTAGTGGATGACACTTGATGTTAATACAGTTTTTTCACATATTAATTCATTCATTAAATTTAATTAATTAATTTTAGGTTTTTTCGATTTAAGTTGCATGTATCTACCAATAGATGGCGCCAGATAAACTTAAAAAAGTGAATGAAAATTATTTATAAAGGACTTTCTACAATATAGTGAAAAAGACAAGTAGGAATTGACTTCAAAAAAAATTATATTCCTTGTTATATTTCATACAAAATGTTTAGAGTAGTAAACAAAATAATATTTCTTGTATCTATTTATCGTTAATAATTACATAGTTAAATAATTGTATGACCAGAGAAGAAGTATTTCAGGAATTTCTAGAAATGTTCAGAATCACTTTTGCGTTTTCTAAATAAGCCAAGTGGCGATACAGCGCCAAATGTAGTAGAAAAAGGACGGGAGTTTTGTTTGCATCAACTTTCTGTTGCTTTAGAATAGAGGGACACTCTCTATTTTATTATTACTCTATGGTAATTGCCTCTATGCCTGTTTAGGTTGAATGAGATTGACCATTCATGTGCCCAACACATTCACCCGTTTTACCAAGTAATGATTTCAATGTAATCAGCAATTTAGCAGTGATAATCATATTCTATATTAATTATAAAGTTATAAAACATTTTTATTATTAAAAATGAGTATATATGTCAATTAAATTGAAACAATTATACCAAACAATATTAATGAAATCAACGTTGTTCTGTTTTAAAATTCTATTCTGTTCTGAGGGAGATGAAGAAATGTAAACACCTAATGAGTGCTATTAAAAACAAATATTTTAATAAATTAATTCAAATCTTCCAAAACTCACAATGCAAGTATTTAGGCAAGTTGAAGGTTTTTCAAAATGTTTCAATGTATGGTTTTTCAATGTATGAGTTATTATTTCTTTTATTTAATTTTGATGATATATCTTGATGACATAAAGTCATATGCGGTTAATGAAACTAATATATTATTCAACGTTACACTGCCGTAGGGAAAACAATTTCTACAAAGAAGAATAGAAATGGTTTGTTATAACTGTAAACCCCGAGAAAATCCCCATTGATGTGGTCCAAAGCATGTTGCCAAATAGCACATCCATTAACTATTTTAAATGGTTGTATTTTGTTTTCTTATTTATCAACAATCAGGACAACTTATTTACACTGAAGTGACAAAAGTCATGGGATAGCAATATGCAAATTTTCAGCTGGCAGTAGCATCGCGTAGAACAGGTATAAATGCGCAGTGCTTTCGCAGAGCTTTCATTTCTGTTCAAGTTATTCATGTGAAGAGGTTTTGACGTGATGATGACCGCACGACGGGAATTAACAGACTTTGAACGCGGAATGTTAGTTGGAGCTAGACGCATGGGTCATGCCATTTCGGAAATCGTTAGGGAATTCAACATTCCCAGATCCACTGTGTCAAGAGTGTGCCGAACGTATGAAATTTCAAGCATAACATCCCACCATGGACAGCGCAGTGGTCGACCGCCTGCACTTAACGACCGAGACCGGCGACGTCTGCAAAGAGTCGTAAATTCTAACAGACAAGCAACACTGCGTCAAATAACCGCAGAAATCAATGTGGGACGTACAAGGGACTTGTCTGTTAGAACTGTGTGGAGAAATTTGGCTTTCTTGGGCTATTCCAGCAGAAGACCGACTCGAGTGCCTTTACTGACAGAACGACATCGCTTGCAGCGACTCTCGTGGGCACGTGAGCATATCGGTTGGTCCCTAGATGAATGGAAAACCGTGGCCTGGTCCGATGAGTCACGATTTCAGTTGGTAAGAGCTGATGGTAGGGTTCGAGTGTGGCGCAGACCCCACAAAGCCATGGACCCAAACTGTCAGCAAGGCACTGTTCAAGCTGGTGGTGGCTCCGTAATGGTGTGGGCTGTTTTTTTCATGGCATGGACTTGGTCCTCTGGTGCGACTGGACCGAACATTGACTGGAAATGCTTATGTTCAGCTACTTGGAGATCCCTTGCAGCCATTCATGGACTTCATGTACCCAAACAACAATGGGATTTTTATGGATGACAATGCGCCATGTCACCGGGCCACAACTGTTCGCGATTGGTTTGAAGAACATTCTGGACAATTCCAACGAATGATCTAGCCACCTAGATCGCCCGACATGAATCCCATCGAGCATTTATGGGACATCATCGAGAGGTCTGTTCGTGCCCAAAATCCTGCACCATCAACGCTTTCACAATTATGGACGTTTATCGAGACAGCATGGCTCAATATTCCTGCAGAAGACTTCCAACGACTTGTTGAGTCCATGCCACATCGAGTTGCTGCACTTCGCAGGGCGAAAGGAGGGCCGACACGATATCCCATGACTTTTGTCACTTCAGTGTAAAAACAATAAAAAAAATCTATTTCATTTCACCAAAATTCAAACTTGGAACAGGCATCTCCCCTCCAGTGCAATACTCTTTACCAACCTATTTCTTTTATCGATAATTTTGGCAACAATTGCCTAGTAGATTACATCGATGCTACAATTTACTTGCCAAATATTACACTAACCAAAAGGCATCAAATATCACAGTGATACTAAAACTTTTAACCTTTTCTCTCGATAATTCATATGACTTATAAAATCTTAAAACAATATGATATAATTGATTTAAAAATAATAAAATTATTTGAAAAACATTTATTCTTAAAATGTAACTGAGTATATTATTCTTCATTCTAATAAATAAAAATATTTAAGTTCTATCCATTACATACATTTCCATATCAAAAGCTGACAAAATGTTAAATATCCTCACAAGAAAAATATACATACGTAAATTATCACAAAAGATTTTGACAGCATAAAAAATGTATATCCCCACTTATTACTCTTTGAATTATTAACTAAAGTATATTACATTAGTTCAAATTCCTAATCTCCATTTCAAACATTTTTGCCTTTTCTAAGAAAAATATTTTACATATAAATACTATATATATATCCCATTATATAACTTTCCATATGAAAAGGAGACAAAAATGATGAGAAACATCACAACAAATAATAAATTCAAGTAAAATCATCGCAGAATATTCATCGCAGTATAAAAACATAAATCACTACATCTCTCTTGCATTATAAAATGAATCATCTTCCATTAGTTCAAATTTCTTGTTTCGATTTGAACTTTTTTTTTCAAGACAATTCCAACTCCCCTTCTCCTAATAAAATTCTTGAGAAACAACAAATCGGATTACATTTACATAAAACTCATATTTCCATCATCTGCTTCTGAGAATAATCTTCATTTTATACATCCAGAGTTATTTATTTATTTTTCTTATCTAAAAGCACTTTTGTGGAAGAAAAAAAGAGGGGAGAAAATGTATTAACGCATTTTCTGCAAAGCACCCTGTTTGGCGTTTTTCCTGCAGAGCCCATAAGCAGACATTCGTCAAAATAAATGCGGAGAAGCAAAACTTAAAGGGAGGAGTGTGCCCTTTTACTTAAGATTACTACCGCGTGGAACATGGATATTAAATAAGGAACGAAAAGGTTTGAGTCAGAAAAGTTGTAGATTACTTTCAATGTAGAACTGTTATTTGGAAGCATGTTATGAAAGGACAAATAGTGATTATAAAATAATTCTACCGTGTTTTCACAATGAAAAAGATATTTTTTAAACGAAATATAAAGCAGAATCTTTAATGCGTTCATATATATCAGAATTATTTAATCACTTTTCTATCACTTTCTCATTTATTAATGTTTATTTGATTTTGTTGGGGTAAATAATTAGCAGTATCCTTTCATACGAATGTATGTAAGCACTTATTTGTAACTTTAGAGATTGATACAGTCAAACTTGTTATTATTTAAAAAATAATCTGACGTTTGAAATTTTCGTAATTTTGTCATAACAGTTAAACAGCTAATTTAACTGTTTAACAGTTAGTGAACTAACTGTTAACTAAAAACAATAAAGTCTAACATTTAACAGTAACTGTTAGACTTTAATTGTTGTTTTGCGTACGATTCTCGAGCGTATACCTTTAAATACCTTTAACCAAAAGTCCATTCTTTTTTGTGAATGGTAATATAGATAGGGACTAATACATCGAAAAAGTCTTGTTATAACTACCCTGTATTTTTGAAAATATATATCTTGCATGAATAAGTGAAACTTTCCCAAGCAACATAATAAACAAATGAATAAAAAAATGTTGTGATGACAAAAATAGAATTGTATCTGATAAATTGTTCTATAATTGCTGCATTGTTAAGTAGCTTTAAAAATTATGAAGAACAATTTATAAATTTCCTTAAAATAAATTTTATTTGTTTTTTGTTGTTGTTGTTCAATAAAAGACTTTTCCATTATAAACTGCTAAAAATATCCTTACTGAAAATAATCCAATGGTTCCCATGTCACGTTTGCAATTACGATGATGCAACATTCGGTGTTTCCTTTTAAGTAAGCAAGTTTGTCGAACATAACAAGCAGCTTTTATGAATTTAAAATAGAAAACAATTGCCTACAAAACAACAAATTAAATTTACTCGGTTTTAAAAAAGTAGTATTGTGATAATAACAATCATTATACAAAATTATGTTTATTAATACTTGAATAAGCTGCTTGAACATACCATATCAATTAAAGATTTTTTCCTAAACAGAGTGCCTTGAAAATAAATATATTTTTATAAATTTGGTAAATTTAAAACTTAATTATTTATGGATAATAGCTAACAGCATTCTACCTTTATAAAAAAACATTTTTAACAGATTCGTGGATGTAGAACTTTTCATAAGAATAGCTTTTAATTTTATAACTATAGAAATTAAAATTTTATAGGTAAACGTTTGCAGCATTGAAGATTGCTCCAATTTCTTAGCCTACAAGACTTCTCTAATTTTGACCCCAATTATAATTCGATTACCAATAACGTGGAAACTGGCAAGCTGCCAAGTTGTACTGATTCAAACTTAGCCAGAATTGGGTGAAATGTCAATTAATTGCAATAAAAATAACTTTAGTTTTTTATAATAAAATTTTAAATTTCATAATATCAAAATAAAAATTGAATGAAAAACTTTCATATAATACAGCGATACTAAAAGTAACCTTTACTTTGGATAAAAAAAAAACTTCATATGACTTAAAAAATTTTAAAACAATAAAATTTATTTAAAAACATTTATTCTTGAAATGTCACTGAGTATATTATTCTTGATTCTAATAAAGAAAAACATTAAAGTTCTGTCCATTACATATATTTCCATATCAGAAGGAGAAAAAATGTTTAATATCCTCTACAAGTAAAGTCATGACAACAGATTTCGACAGCATAAAGATATAGATCCAGACTTATTACTGTTTGTATTATTAAATAAAATATATTACATTATTTCAAATTTCTAGTCTCTATTTCATTTTTTTTTTTTTTTTTTTTTTTTTTTTTTTTTTTGTCTTTTCTAATAAATATATGTCAAATATAAAAATTCTAAATATCTTCCCTTATATTACTTTCCATATGAAAAGGAGACAAAATTATGAGCACCATCATAACAAAAAATATTAAATGCAAGTAAAATCATCACAGAATATTTTGACAGTATAAAAACATAAATCACTACTTCTCTCCTGCATTATAAAATGAAATATCTTCCATTAGTTCAAATTTCTATTTTCCATTTGAAATTTTTTTCAGGCAATTCCAACTCCCTTTTCCTAATGAAATTCTGGAGAAACAACAAATCCGATTAAATTTACATAAAACTCATATTTCCTTCACCTGATTCTGAGAATAATCTTCATTTTATACATCCAGAGCGAGTTGTTTATTTATTTTTCGAATCTAACAGCACTTTTGTGGAAGAAGTAAAAAAGGGAGAAAAACGTATTAATGCATTTTCAGCAAAGCACCCTGTTTGGCGTTTTTCCTGCAAGGGCCAAAAGCAGATATTCGTCAAAAGAAATGCGGAGAAGCAAAACTTAAAGGGAAGAGTGGGGCTCTTTTACTTATTACTTTTGCATGGAGCACGGATATTAAATACGACAAGAAAAGGTTTGAGTCAAAAAAATTGTAGACCATTTTCAATGCGGAATAATTATTTTGAAGTATGTTATGAAAAGAAAAATAGTGGGGATAAAATAATTTTACAGTAAAACTTCACTCTGAAAAATATAATATTTCTAAGCAAAATATAATGTAGAATCTTTAATATATTGAAAATATTGTATTTATTCGATAATTTTCGATCTCTTTCTCATTTATGAGTTTTTATTTGATTTTAATGGGTTAAATTATTAGCAATATCATTTGTTACGAATATTTTAATGTTCCATAATAATATACTATTAAAAACGTAAGAACTCATATTATTTTTTTCATATATTATTGTTTTATTTTTTTATTTGAATCTCTAAAAGAAAGACAAATTTCGATTCAAATAGGCGCAATATATATAAAGCACTTATTTGAAACTTTAAAGATTGGTACAATTAAGCGTGTTATTGTTTAAAAAACAATTTGACTTTTGAAATTATCAAAAATTTTCACGTAAACTGTAATTTTTAGAGTTTTACTGTCTTTTTTTGTATGATTCTAGAACGCATGCTTCAAAATACATTAAACCAAAAATATTATTCAGTTTCAGTGAATGTTATTAATAGCTTAGTGACTCATACATCGAAAAGTATTTTTATAACCACTCTTATTTTTTGAAAACATATTTTGCATAAATAATAAAAATTTTGAAAGCAACATAATAAACAAACGAATAAAAAAATTTGGTAACGACAAAAATAGAATTGTATCTCATAAATAACTCTATAACTGCTACATTGTTAAGTTGATTTAAAAATTCTAAAGAATGCTTTTATAAATTTCCGTAAAAATAAAATTTGATTTTTTTTGTTGTTGTTTTCGTTCAGTAAAAAACCCTTAATGCTTTTCCATTATAAACTTCTAAATATATCTTTTCTGAGAATAATCTGATGGTTCTCCAGTCACTGTTGCAATTATGATGGCGCAACATTCGGTGTTTCCTTTTAAGTAAACAAGTTTGTCGAACATAACAAGACGCTGTTATGGATTCAAAATAGAAAACAATTTCTTACAAAGCAACAAATTAAATTTATTCGGTTTTAAAAAGTAATATTACGATAATAACAAATGTTATACAAATAAATGGTTATTAGTACTTGTTTAAGTTTTTACGCCTTTGCAATTTTCGAAATTTTGTCACTGTAAACGTAACTGTTAGAATTTAAATTTCATTTTCATATGATTCTCGAGGACATGCCTCAAAATGGCTTAAAGCAAAAATTTCCTTCAATTTCTGGGAATGATATGATTGTTAGGGACTCATATATTGAGAAATATTTTTGTGACTACCGTGTATTTTTTAAGATATATATTTTGCATGAATAAGTAAAACTTTTGCAAGCAACATAATAAACAAATGTCAAATGAATAACAAAAATTTGGAGACGATCAAATAGAGTTGTATCTCATAAAATACTCTATAATTGCTGCATTATTAAATAGCCTTAAAAATTCTAAAGACCATTTTATAAATTTTATTAACCAAAATCTGATTTTTTTTTTGTTGTTGTTGTTCAGTAAAAGACATTTCCATTATAAACTCCTAAAAATATCCCTACTGAAAATAGTCCGATCGTTCTACAGTCACGGTTGCAATTATGATGATGCAACCTTCGGTGTTTCCCATAAGTAAACAAGTTTGTCGAACATAACAAGCCGCTGTTATGGATTGAAAATAGAGAACAATTTCCTACAATGCAAATTAAACTTATTCGGTTTTAAAATAGTTACCATTATACAAAATCATGTTGTTAGACTTGCATAAGCTTCATTAATATCCTATTTCAATAAAAAAATATTTTTCTAAGCAGAGTGCCCTGAAAATAAATATATTTTAATAAATTTGGTTAAGTTCAAAGCTTTATCATTTATGTATATTAGCTAAAAGCATTCTATCTTTATAAAAAAAACATTTTTTATAAATTCATGGAGGAAGCACTTTTCAGACAAATACCTTTTTGGTATAGCTTTTAATTTTATCGCTATAGGAATTAAAATTTGTAAGGCATGCGTTTGCGCCACTGATGATTACTCCAATTTCTTAGCCTACAAGACATTTACTTTCTCTAATTTTGACCCCAATTATAGTTCGACCACCAATAAAGTGGACAACTGGCAAGCTGCCAAGTTTTACTGATTTAAACCGAGCGAGAATTGGGAAGTAATGCCGATTAATTACAATAAAAATAACTTTAATTTGTAATAATAAAATTTTAAATTACATAATATCAAAAGAAAAATTGAATGAAAAACTTTCACATACAAAAACTTGTAACAGTTTCCTTGGATCAAAAAAGGCTTAATATGACTTATAAAATCTTAAAACAATGTGATATAATGGTTTTAAAACAATAAAATTAATTTAAAAACATTTATTCTTAAAATGGAATTGGGTATATTATTTTTGATTCTAATAAAGAAAAATATTAACAAATAAAAATATTAAAGATCTATACATTGCATATATTACTATATAAGAATCTGACAAAATTTTAAATATCCTCGCAAGAGAAATATAAACAAGTAAAATACTCACACAAGATTGACAGCGTAAATATATATATATATATATATATATATATATATATATATCACTACTTATTATTCTATGTATTATTAAATAAAATATATTACATTAGTTCAAATTCCTAGTCTCTATTTCAAATATTTTTTTTTTTTTGTCTTTTTTAAGAAAAATAATTTGCATATAAAGATTTTAAATATTTTCTATTACATAGCTTTAAATTTGAAAAGGAGACAAAATCATGAGCAATACACAAAAAATAAATACAAGTAAAATCATCACAGAATACTTTGACAGTATAAAAACATAAATCACTACTTCTTACAAAATGAAATATTTTCCATTAGTTTGAATTTCTAGTTTCCATTTGAATTTTTTTTTTCAGCCAATTCCAACTCCCCTTCTAATAATATATCAACAAATCGGATTAAATTTACATAAAACTCATATTTCTTTCATCTGCTTCTGAGAATAATCTTCATTTTATACATCCAGAGTTATTTATTTATTTTTCGAATTTAGCAGCACTTTTGTGGAAGAAATAAAAAAGGGCAAAAAAATGTATTACTGCATTTTCTGCAAAGCACTCTGTTTGGCGTTTTTCCTGCAGAGGTGCTACGCAGACATTCGTCAAAAGAGATACAGAGAAGCAAATCTTAAAGGGGAGAATAAGTTTCTTTTACTTATTACTTTCCTGCGGAGCATGGATATTAAATACGGCGCGAAAAGGTTTGAGTCAGAAAAATTGTAGACTATTTTCAACGTAGATTACATTTATTTCCATATCAGAAGCTGGCAAAATGCTAAATATCCTCGCAGCAAAAATATATACAAGTAAAATCATCACAAAAGATTTTGACAACATGAAAGTATAGATCACTTCTTATTACTCTTTACATTATTAAATAAAATATATTACATTGTTAAAATTCTTAGTCTCCATTTCAAATTTTTTTAATCTTTTCTAACAAAAATATTTTAAATATAAAAATTCAAAATATCTTCCATTATACAACTTTCCATATGAAAAGGAGACAAAATGATGTGCACCATCACTAAAAAAATAATAATAAATAAATAAATACAAGTAAAATCATCGCAGAATATCTTGATAGTATAAAAACATAAATAACTACTTCTCCCTTGCATTATGAGATGAAATATCTTCCATTAGTTCAAATTTCCAGTTTCCATTTGAACTTTTTTTTCAGTCAATTCCAACTCCCCTTCTCCTAATATAATTCTGGAGAACAACAAATCGGATTAAATTTACATAAAACTCGTATTTCCTTCAGCTGCTTCTGAGAATAATCTTCATTTTATACATCCAGAGTTATTTATTTATTTTTCGAATCTAACAGCACTTTTATGGAAGAAAAAAGCAGGGAGTAAAATGTATTAATGCATTTTCAGCAAAGCACCCTGTTTGGCGATTTTCCTGCAGAGCCCATAAGCAGACATCTGTCAAAATGAAATGCGGAGTAGCAAACCTTAAAGGGGGGAATAAGGTTCTTTTACTTATTACTTTCGCGTGGAGCTTGGATATTAAATACGGCACGAAAAGGTTTGAGTCAGGAAAATTGTAGACTATTTTCAATGTAGAAATAATATTTGGAAGCATGTTATGAAAGAAAAAATAGTGAGAAAAAAATAATTCTACAGTAACCTAACACTGAATAAAATATTATTCTCTAAACGAAATATAAAGCAGAATCTTTAATATATTGAAAATATCACAATTATTTAATCACTTTTCTCTTTCTCATTTATGAGTGTTTCATTTGATTTTTTCGGGGTAAATAATTAGCAGTATTATTTCTTACGAATATATTAATGTTCAATAATAATAAGTCATTAAAAAACGCAAATAATCACATTATTTTGTTATATATCATTGGTTTATTTTTTTTTATTTGAATCATGAAAAAAAGATAAATTTGATTCAAATAGTCGTAATATATAAAGCACTTATTTGAAACTTAAGGGATTTATACAGTCAAACTTGTTATTGTTCAAAACAATAATCTGGCATTTGAAATTTTCGGAATTTTGTCACTGTTTATGTAACAGTTTGGCAGCTAGTGAACTAACTTAACTAAAGTCGAACAGTTAACAGTGACTGTTAGATTTTAACTATTGTTTTTTTTTTGTATGGTTCTCGAGCGCATACCTTAAAATAACTTAAACCAAAAGTTCCATTCAGTTTTTGTGAATGGTATGACTCATACATCAAAAAAGTTTTGTTGTAAACTCCCTGTATTTTTGCTCGCATGAATAAGTAAAACTTTTGCAAGTAACATAACAAACAAATTAATACAAAAATTTTGTGACGACAAAAATAGAGTTGTATCTCATAAATCACTCTATAATTGCTGCATTGTTAAATAGCCTTAAAAGTTCTAAAGAACAATTTATAAATTTCATTAAATAAAGTTTTATTTATTTTTTGTTGTTGTTGTTCACTGAAAATATTTTCCATTAGAAACTGCTAAAAATATCTTTACTAAAAATAATCCGTTAGTTCTCCAGTCTCTGTTGCAATTATGATGACGCAATTTGTGGTGCTTCCTATAAGTAAACAAGTTTGACAAACATAACAAGCCGCTTTTATGAATTCCAAATAGAAAACAATTTCCGACAAAACAGCAAATTAAGTTTATTCGATTTAAAAATAATAATATTAGGATAATAACAATCGTTATTCAAAATTATGTTTATTAATACTTGTATAAGCTACATGGACATCCCATATCACTTTTAAAAAATTTCTGAACAGAGTGCTTTGAAGATAAATATATTTTAATAAATATGGTAAGTTTAAAGATTTATCATTAATGGATATTAGCTAACAGCAATTTGTCTTAATGAAAGATAGTTTTTACATATTCGTGGGTATAGCACCTTTTATACAAATAGCTTTTTGGTATAGCTTTTAATTCTAACGTTATAAAAATCAAAATTTTAAAAGAATAGTTTGCATCACTTACGATTGCTCCAATTTTTTACCCTACAAGATAGTTACTTTCTCTAATTTTCGCTCCTATTACAGTTCTACCACCAATAAAGTGGACAACTGGCAAGTTGCCAAGTTTGACTGATTCAAACAGAGCAAGGATTGCGGAGAAATGTCAATTAATTACAATAAAAATAACTTTAATTTTTAATAACAAACTTTTAAATTACATAATATCAAAAGAAAAATTGGAGGAAACACTTTCATAAAAAGTGATACTAAAGCTTGTAACCTACTTTTTTTAGAGCAAACAACATTTCATAAAAGATTTCAAGACAAGATTTCATTATAAAATCTTAAAACAATATGAAATATTGACTTAAGAACAATAAAATTAATTTAAAAACATTTATTCTTAAAATGTAACTGAGTATATTTTTCTTGACTCTAATAAAGAAAAATATTAATAAATCAAAATATTATTAATTTGTATCCATTGCATATTAAGTTCTATCCATTACATATAACCCCCAATCAGAAGCTGATAAATTGTTCAATATCCTCGAATGAAAAATATATACAAGTAAAAATCACAAAAGATTTTGACAAAATAAAAATATTCATCCCGGCATATTACTCTTTCTATTATTAAATAAAATATATTACATTAGTTCAAAATCCTAGTCTCCATTTCAAATATTTTTTGTCTTTTCTGAGAAAAATATTTTGCATATAAAAATATTAAATATCTTCCATTATATAACTTACCATATGAAAAGGAGACAAAATGATGAGCACCATCCCAAGAAAAATAAATACTAGTAAAATCACCACAGAATATTTTGACTGTATAGAAACATAAATCCCTACTTCTCTCTTGCATTATAAAATGAAATATCTTCCATTAGTTCAAATTTCTGGCTTCCATTTGAACCTTTTTTTTCAGCCAATTCCAACTCCCCTTCTCGTAATGTAATTCTGGAGAAACAACAAATCGGATTACATTTACATAAAACTCATATTTCCTTCATCTGCTTCTGAGAATAATCTTCATTTTATGCATCCAGAGTTATTTATTTATTTTTCGAATATAATAGCACTTTTGTGGAAGAAGAAAGAAGGGAGAAAATGTATTAATGCATTTTCTGCAAAGCACCCTGTTTGACGTTTTTCCTGCAGAGGCCATAAGCAGACATTCGTCAAAAGAAATGCGGAGAAGCAAAACTTAAAGGGCAGAGTAAGGTTCTTTTGCTTATTACTTTCGCGTGGAGCATGGATATTAAATACGGCACGAAAAGGTTCGAGTCAGAAAAATTGTAGACTATTTTCAATGTAGAACTATTATTTGGAATGTCGAAATTAATCGATCATTTTTCTCTTTCTCATTTATGAGTGTTTATTTAATTTTGTTGGGTTAAATAAATAGCAGTATCATTTCTTACGATTTTATTAATGTTCAATAATAATATTCCATTAAAAAACAAAATACTTATATCATTTTCTTACATATTATTGTTTTAATTTTTTTATTTTAATCTAGAAATAAAAGACAAATTTCGATTCAAATAGTCGTAATATATAAAGCTCTTATTTGAAATTTTAAAAATAGATACAGTCAAACTTACTATTGCTCAAAAAATAATCTGATATTTGAAATTTCCGAATTTTTGTCACTGTAATCGTAACTGTTACAGTTTAACTGTTGTTTATTGTATGATTTTCGAGCGTGTACCTCAAAAAAAATTTTATAATCACCCTGTATCTTTGGAGACATATAGATTTTTGTGAATAAGTAAAACTTATGCAAGTATCATAATAATTCAAATGTCAAATGAATAAAAATATTTTGGGTTGACAAAAATAAAATTGTATCTCATAAATTACTCTATGATTGCTGCAGTGTTAAGTAGTCTTAAAAATTCTAAAGAACATTTTATAAATTTCCTTAAAATAAAATTTGATTTGTTTGTTGTTGTTGCTGTTGTTCAATAAGAGACTTTTCAATTATAAACTGCTAACGATATCCTTACTGAAAATAATCCGATGGTTCTCAGTCACCTTTGCAATTATGATGACGCAACTTGTGGTGCTTCCTATAAGTAAACAAGTTTGTCAGGCACAATAAGCTGCCGTTATGGATTCAAAATATAAAAAAGTTCCTACAAAACAACCAATTAAATTTATTCGGCTTTAAAAAAGTAATATTATGACAATAACAACCGTTATACAAAATTATGGGTATTAGTACTTGTATAGGCTTCATTAATAATAAGTTCTCGTATCAATTAGGATATTTTTCTCAGCAGAATGTCCTGAAAATAAATATTAATAAATTTGGTAAGTTTGAAGTTATATCATTTATGGATAGTAGCTAACAGCATTCTGTCTTTATGAAATGTACTGATTTACGATTTTTCTTAACATATTCGTGGGTGGGGCCCTTTTTATTTGAATAGCTTTTTGTATAACTTTTAATATTTCCCCCACTGCCGATTGCTCCAATTTCTTAACTTACAAAATGGTTATATTCTTGAATTTTGACCCCAAAACATTGTTGTTATTGTTTCTTATCCCACTTGGTAGACATCTAGACCAAGGCCGCGAACCCGTATGGATTTATGGCTGAAGGGAAAGAGGGCAGCTCTGTTGTGATGTAGCACCCGTAGGTAGAAGTCTAACTTGGCTCCGTGACTCTCTGCAATCATATGATACCGAGACCTACGTATTGACGTGGATTCCGAACCACTACAAACATGCATATCACCGCTGGGACTTGAACCCGAAACCTGTGGCACCGAGCGGCAGAGTGCTAGACGCACAGCCATTCAGGGCCACAAATATAGTTCAATAATCAATAGCGTGACACCTGGCAAGCTGCCAAGTTGGACTGATCAAACCGAGCGATGTAATAGGGTAGAAATGTTAATTAATTACAATAAAAATAACTTTAATTTTTTTAAATAAAATTTTAAATTACATAATATCAAAAGAAAAATTGGATGAAAAACTTTCATAAAACACCATGATATTAAAACTTGCAACCTTTATATACCCTGAAAATAAATATATTTTAATAAATTTGATTAAGTTTGAAGCTTTATCATTTATGGATAGTAAGTTAATAGCATTCTGTCTATACAAAATGCATGGATTTACAGTTTTTTTACAGATTCGTAGTTTAATACGGAATTTCGATATAGTTTTTAATTTATGGCTATAAAAATCAAAATTTTAGAGGTAAACGTTTACATCACAGACGATTGCTTCCATTTCTTAGAATACAAGTTTCTTTGTTATCTTAGAATTTTCTTGAATTTTGACCCAAATATAGTTCGATCACCAATACCATGGACAATTGGCAAGCTGCTAAGTTGGACGCATTCAAACAGAGTTGTGTAATAAGGGAGAAATGTCAATTAATTACAATAAAAATAACTTTAATTTTTAATAATAAAATTTTTAATTGCATAATATCAAAAAAAAATATTGGATGAAAAAGTTATTTAATTTTTTTCTTTCAAAATTGCTTTGGACCGCGTATGTCTGACTGGCACATCTGAAAAGTAATCGACTTTCCATTTCCGCCTTCACACCGGAAGTTTACCTTTCCACTCAATCGATGGTAGAACTATTTTCAATATTGAAATTATATTAATACCTGAATGCAATATAAGTTAAGTGAACTAATGCAAGAATTATCAGTCTTCGTGATTTTTCAATTCTCAAAAAAAGATTTCAATGGTTATCGCATTCGTATAAGGTATCAATTTCACTTTTCTAATAAAATCTATGCATTATGAAAATAATTTCACCATTTTTATTTTCGATTAAAAACAGTAATAATGAAAAATATTTTTTCAACAGCAATGCTTGTCCCACAACTTGACGACTAAACTTATTTGTACAAATCTACTTTGCATTTGGGTTATTTAAAAAAGGAGTAATTCAATTAATATATTTTAGTTACATTAGTACATATATTCTTACTCTGAATTCATCTTAATTTACACAACATTTTATACAATATTATTAGTGCATACATTCTTCCTCTGAATTCATCTCAATTTATACAAAATTTTATATATTATTAGTACATACATTCTTACTCTAAAATGATTTGCAAATTAAAATAGATTTATACAATATTATTAGTACACAATTCTTTCTCTGAATTCATCTTAAATTACACAACATTTTATACAATGTATTATTAGTACATACATTCTTACTCTAATATATTTTGTAAATTAAGACGAAAAAATAATGAAACAATTAAAATGAATTCAGAGTAAGAATGTATATAGTAATAATACTGTATGAATTCATCTTAATTCACAAAACATTTTATACAATATTATTAGTACATACATTCTTACTCTGAATTCTTCATAATTTACTAAACATTTTGTACTGCATTATTACACTAAATTCAAGTTAATTTACAGAATATTTTATGCAATATTATTACTCTGCATTCATCTTAATTTGCACAACATTTTATACAATATTATTAGTACATACATTCTTACTATGAGTTCATCTTAATTTACACAACATTTTATACAATATTATTAGTACATACATTCTTACTCTGAATTCATCTTATTTACACAACATTTTATAAAACTCATCTTTATTCTCAAAGCAAAATAATCACTTATCTTTCCAAACTCCATTTCTAAAACCACATAAAACTCTTTCCACACTAAAACTATTCACATAAAATCAATTCATTTTAAAATTTATGAATTTAATTCATGAATTCATTACTCTGAATTACATTTTTATTCGGAATTCATTTTAATTTACAACACATTTATATAATATTATTACTCTGAATTCCTTTTAATTTACACAATATTTATACAATATTATTACTCTGAATTCATCTTAATTTACAAAACATTTTATATAATATTTCTTACTCTGAATTCATCTTAATTTACACAACATTTTACAAAACTCTTTACTCTCGCAGCAAAATAATCATTTATCTTTCCAAAACCCAATTCTAAACCCCATAAAACTCATTGCACACTAAGACTATTCACATAAAATCAATTCCTTATAAAGTGCTCTTAATTAGGAACAAAAGGCATCAAAGGTTAAAAATTTCCAATTACATTACCCACATTACAATCACACAGCCCGCCGACCTCACTTGAAACAAACATTTTAAAGAAATTACTCTCGCAATTTCGCCAGGCGAAATAATCAAGGAGTTTCATTTCACGGCAACTGTAACCCCCAAGGCACCTTGCTGAAACAAACCAGAAAACACCTGAAAATTTCATTCGTGCTCTGATTAATTCGAACGAGGGGGTAGCACTTGACGAAATTGCCAGAGGACTTGGACCACTTCTGGTCTGGCACACAACATGGAGGCAGGGTGGGGTTTGGATCGATTGAGGCTCGTGTGAACAAAGCTATTTCGTTACCTTCCACGTGTGAGGGGGGTGGCCAAGGATTTATGTCCTCCCCTCCCTTTCAAAGAACTTTTCAGAAACGAGTCTTTGGAGAGTTCCTTTGTTGCGAATAAAAGTTATGTGAGGTAAGAGTCTGAGGAAGATGGCGGTTCTGAACCTTGGGAAGAATCGTCCTTTAGAGGGATGGCAGGAATGTATATATTCTCTTTTTAGGTGTTTCGACGAAATGAGGTTTGTAATAAATTTAAAATTCCATTCTAAGAATTTATAAGAGACTACATAAATTTCACCACTAGGATTTAATCCAGAAGTTCTTGGAAGTTGGAATTAAAAATTTAGCAATTTCTTTAGAAGTTTGGAGTTTGCAAGTATGTTTCAGTTCCACTGATAAACTTTGAAGCTATATATTCACTGATAAACTTTGAAGCTATATATTCACTGACAAACTTTGAAGCTATATATTCACTGACAAACTTTGAAGCTATATATTCTCTGATAAACTTTGAAGCTATATATTCACTGATAAACTTTGAAGCTATATATTCACTGATAAACGTTGAAGCTATATATTCACTGATAAACTTTGAAGCTATATATTCTCTGATAAACTTTGAAGCTATATATTCACTGATAAACGTTGAAGCTATATATTCACTGATAAACTTTGAAGCTATATATTCACTGATAAACTTTGAAGCTATATATTCACTGATAAACTTTGAAGCTATATTCACTGACAAACTTTTGAAGCTATATATTCTCTGATAAACTTTGAAGCTATATATTCACTGATAAACTTTGAAGCTATATATTCACTGATAAACTTTGAAGCTATATATTCACTGATAAACGTTGAAGCTATATATTCACTGATAAACTTTGAAGCTATATATTCACTGATAAACTTTGAAGCTATATATTCACTGATAAACTTTGAAGCTATATATTCACTGATAAACTTTATATATATTCACTGATAAGCTTTCAAGAGGGATAGTAACCGAAGAATCGAACAAAAACAGCAACTGAACATGAGGGTGGCAAATGAAGTTGAGTCTATGAAAGATCGCAAAACTGTATCTACAAGATTTAACAGGGTAGAAAAAAAAAACAGAGATATAAGATACATTTACTAGCAGTATAGATACAAAATAGATTGTGGGGCACAATACAAAGTATAAAAAGAGCAGTATTGAGAGTGCCACCCTATTGCAGAAATGTGTCAAAAAATAATTTTCTCGTATCAGATAGCATTGAAAATTAAATTTTGCGAAAGGTAACACGAGAATGTCCCGAAAAGATACAGGAATACTCGGGGGATATGCAGGTATACTCTACAGGGATGTATATTCTCTTTTTGTGTGTTTCAACGAAATGAGGTTTGTAATAAATTTAAAATTCCATTCTAAGAATTTACAAGGACTACATAAATTTCGTTAATACGATTAAATTCAGAAATTCTTAAAAGTTGGAATTAGCAATTTATTTAGAAATTGGACTTAAATTAGAAATTTAAATTTATTTAAAAATTGGAGTTAAATTGGAAATTTAAATTTATTTAGAAGTTGAAGTTATATTTCAATTCCACTGATAGACTTTGAATTGAATAAAAACAGCAATGGAACATGAGGGTAGCAATTGAAATAGTGTGTGAATAGTGTGTGTGATTTAACGGGGTAGAAACAAACAGAGAGATAAGATACATTTAATGGCAACATAGATACAAAACAGATTTGACACAGAACAAAGTATAAAGAGTAGCAGTATAAATAATGCCACCTTACTGCAGAAATGAACCACAAATAATTTTCTTGTTTCAGACCAGTATTGAAAATTAAATTTTGCCCGAGGCAGCATGTGATGTTCCGAAAAGGTGCAGGTATACTCAGGAAAATCCATTAAAAAGAGTTATTAAACGAGAGATATAAAGGGATATAGGGGAATATAAACTTATAAAGAGACATTGTATGGAAAACTATAAAGGGACATAGTATCTTGAGAGTGGAAAATTGATCATTTTAACACATTTTTTTTTTTGTAACTCCTATTAAATCATAAAAAAAATTTAATTTTCGATTGAAATTTTTGATATGTTTCAGGAAAATGATTAATTTTTAAGAAATCTTTTCACTTTTGTAGGTCAATTAATAAATTTCTACAAAAAACACCAAAATTTAAAAAAATCAAAAGTGACCCTTTGTTTCCCACAAGATAACTTTTGAAACATAAAATGTACAACTTAAATTTTTATGTCAAATAGAAGCTAAATTATATACTTACTCTGCAAATTTCAAATTTTAAAGATATCTAATATTTAATAATTTTTTTTAAAATAAAAAAGGCTTAAAAAATTGAAATTGCTAAAATAATATTTATATATATTAAAATGTATGGATCCGACCTATTAACCAAACTGATTTTCACCGAATAAAGGCAAATAAGTAGAATATTCATGCAAATTTACATAACTCAACAGCCTTCACTTTTTTTAATAATCTCGCAAGAAAGTGTGAATATCAGAAAGTGAGAAAATCGTATTGAAAGATTTAAAAACTCATTAAATTGGCGATTTCGACAATTACATTTTTTGTTTACTATAGCCGTAATTTTTTCCTAATTAAGTTTAGTTTATTTTAAAATGTTTTTAACATTCTAAATTATTTTTAAAAAATATTTTTTGAAATTGACAAGCTATTTAATAATAATGGTTAACTGTTTAAGAAAATTATAAAATATTACACTACTGTCCTGAAATTGGCAATATTGTTGCTAATGTTATAAGTAATGTTCAATAACTGGAAAGTGAGTGAAGATAATTAAACGCTTTTCTAGTAACAGTGTAAATACTGTTACCCTACTTGAAAAATGCCCCAATGCTTGAATATTTATCTTTTAAATGAAATTTAATTAGATGTTCTTGAATTCTTGTGGCCCCATCAAGACAAACAATGCAAATTTCGAATTCTGACATGATCATAGAGTAGATGGATATCGTGGATCCCTTGAGGTTCTTTATTGCCTGACGAAAGAAATCCTTCTTTTCGAAATTAAATTTCCGCGCATTCCAAATGAGTTTTGAAATGAAATGCAGATGGTTCTGACTGTGAAATTAACCTGAATTTCCATTAACTATTCATCTCCAGTTCATTTGCTTTGTGTAAGTAAATAAAGGGCTTTTTCTCTGACTAATAACATCCATTACTAAACCTGATTAAGGCTGGCCAAATAAGATCATATACAATGCTTAAGAAAGTTTATTAATCACGACACATGGATTAGACCAGCGTATTAAAATATGTTAAGATTCCTCAGCAGATTACATAAGCAGATCATATCTCTCGGATACCGAATCTCTGTTAATTTAAGGGATTTTGGACAAAACTTTTTTTATAACTTTTTTATTGTATAAAGTCTTAAAATTATTAAAATTACTTGAATCGAATTTATCTTATATTTTTATATGACCTTGTATCATATAATGGAGTTTTATGCATCATATAATGGATATCATGGAATGCATTTCATTGATTCATTAATTATTTCAACTTTTACTTTACATAATTTTTATGCAGATCGGAATGAATAAAACAGTTATCTGTTCCAATAATAGTTCCTATAAAATATTTTGTCTATAATTTTGCTTTGGTTCCTCATTCCTATTGGATATTTTATGAGACTTTCTATGAGTCCTGCATTTTAGTATTTATATTGTATACTCATTTCACAGGGTTCTTTCAAATAATTTTGCTGTTATTGTAATGGGTTGTAACGACTTCCATTTATGTATCGTATGAGAAATACATTATCCTAGAGTATTGTCCCCATACATTGGTGGCATAATATCGGAGTTAATACCCTGAAAAACAAAGAGATCCAATGGTGAATTTGGCGCCACATTCAATTTTTCTAAGTATATAATGCCAGACGACGTACATGAGATGGAACATTATGTGTTTACATGTCTTAGTAACTATTGAGACTATGACAGTCGCTTTACGTCACAGGAGCATGGTCACAAGCGTCACAGACTTGTGCCATGATACTTTCGATACGTGTACCGTATCGTACCATACCATATGTATCGTATCGTATTCATACAAAACGATTAGATGGTCATGAGAAATAATCCCACACGACATCAAAACCTTCACAAAACAATGAATGCAAAGTTTATCTAACGGATTCAGGGGATTCGAACGTCGTTTCGCCCGCATTCCGATTTATAGTCTTTATGTCAAGTTTTATCACTCACTATGGCGAATGTACTATCACTGGAACAGACTCTCCATCTCACCCACGTACTTAATACAATGTAGCCCCCACGAGTTGAAAAGCTGAGGATGGAACACTGGTGGGCCTCATGAACGAACAGCCCGCCATCAGTGCCTTCCAGTAGGACTCTAAGGTCATTGCATGCATTGGCGTTTCATGGTAGAAATCCCAGAAACGATGGAGAATCCAGATGCTGATTGAGCTCTGCGGTCAAAGTTGCGGTCAAGTTGTCTTAGTTGTTTTCTTCTTTTCGACATTAAAATCTGCTTCAATACCCGTCGGTCTCTTTCACTAAGCTTCTCCTCCCGTCCACTATTTTGCTATGTAGCGCTGTGCCTACGCTGTTATGACTTTAGACAGCGTACCTCTAGAAAACCCTAAAAACTGGGATGTTTCGGTCACAGTTGCTCCAGCTAATCGGGGTCCTAAAATTTGGCCTCTTTGAAATCTGTGAGGTCTGACATTTTACACTATTGACAAAAATTCAAGACTTATAGAACTTCACTAAAACTACCTCATACTACCATGATATATACTTTATATAATAAAAAAACTGGTGGCTAAGATTATATTTGAAGGCTTACGAAGAACATTCTTAATTTTTTTTTTATTAACAGGTGCTTCCATAAAATTTTATATAAAGAATATTTTAAAAACACTTTTGGTCTTTCACTCGTGTTTAAACTTATAGTTTGGTCATTTTAAATTATTTAGATTTTTGCATTTATTTCATATTTTATTTATTTTTTTACATTTTTTAACCATCTCGAAATACTAATAGAAAATCAGATAGTAAAAAAACCGAAAAATTAGCTTGTCAAATCACTTTTTCTTTTCACAATATTTATGAATTGTTCTTACATTAAAATATAGTTTATTTTATTTCTTCTACTTTTTCCCCTAAAAAACCCACAAAAATCAGTATGTGAGAAAAGTTAAACACACGAAACAACAAAAAATATTTTCTTTTCTTTCTTTTCAAAACATCAATAGGTTAGGATTTCTTCTTTTCTACTTTTTTTAAACACAGAAACGTTGCTTTGGAGTAAAGAGCGGGGAAAAGCAGTCCAATTGATTTTCAATGAGGAAAGTATTTCTCCTGAAGTTATGTTTTAAAAAGGAAGGCGATTCGTGTCGGGCAAGTTTAGAAAAGGTCACTGCAGCAATCGATACCGTAATAAAGTTCGTTTTTAGTAGGTCATTCCGGGCAGATTTAATGCTTGAAGAGTACGGGCAATCTGGAATAAATTCATTTCTGAGGAAGATAAAGTTATGTTTACTGCTTTCGGAATTACAGTTCTCCAGTTGCCCTTTTTCAACTTTCGATGCAACTTTTGAAACTTTGATTTAATATTTAACCATAACTATAATTGCCATTAAATATTCAGTTGTTAAAAAATTATTGTGTTGCAATATCGTTATAGGATTATTATTTATAACGGTACTTCGTTCACAAGTTCTTTTTTAAATAAGTCCAATTTGTCATATGTCCTCGTTTGGTATATTTTGTTATATATCCTGTTTGGTACATGGACTCATTTGTTTGGTATATTTTGGTATACGTTCTGTTTGATATGTTATGTAATACGACTCTCGAACATCACACATTTTGCTAAATGGTCAAACGCTTTGCAGAGTAGGGAATGTAAGGAATTATCTGGAATGGCCGGACAATGTCACATTTCTGAAACATCCTGAAGAGAAAGGTAGCGACAAAGTTATTTCGGATAGATTTTTTGTAAACGCCCAGTATAGAGACCTTCAAATAGGAAAAACAAGCAGAAAAGGCCAAATTATTTTGGTAAAATTTGCATTTATAGAAAGGGTATTCGACGGTCATGGAACAAATTTTTAGGGGTGGTACAGCTTACCAAAACAAACATATTTTGTACAGGAATATATCGTAGATAGTGATACTTTGAGGAAAGGACACACTTTCAAACGAATTTTTCGCAACAGCCAGGCACAATGTCTCAACTGATACCTGTAACCTGACGAGTTCCAAATCCTCTGGCTAATAAACCCGATGCAAATTCTCTTTTGTTCTTATTTTGTATTTATACCTATGTTTTCATTTGCAAGGATCCAATTAACTCAATAGAGGGCCTCATTGCTCGAGTATTCCATTGCAACTGTGAAATGCTTGGCATCTTTGGGACTGTTCGACAATCACTCCTGTGACGCTACCAAGCATGTATTACAGTTAGTGAACGCAAATTTCAGCATTTATTGTAAACATTGAATCGAAGCACCTTGCTAATGGTGTTATAAAAAAACAACGTTCTGAAGCATATCAGTTCTTCAAGGCAACGGTTTGGTGAAGTGGTGTTATAACTTGGTTCCCACGATCGCCTGATTTGTCATGATCACGATTTCTTCTTAATTTAGCATATGAATAATTGCTTCCATAATACTTCCATTGTATCTGATAAAAATTTTGTCAGCAAAATTTCGCTGTGTATGATATGTCTAGGGTGAAAAGAAAGTTTACTACTTATTCCATCGTTCTTCTAAGGCATGTTTTGTCGTTAGCAGTCTTTCTTCGGATTTTTCATTATCCATGATTAAAAGCTTTTACATTTTCTGTCATTTTTTTTTTTTTGCATCACGTTACCTCCTTTGTTAAAACCTCTTACCTCCCCGTTAAAACCTCTTGAGACTTTACGTTTCATTATCGGCTGTTCATTTTTAAGACAAAAAAAAATATATTGCTTTACTCCGGCATTTCACAAAATTCGATTCAACTTTTTTTAAATATATTATTAAATCTATTTTATTTTTATTCAATTATTCGAGAAAGGAGAATGACATTTATATTCATGAATGAGATAAAAATTCAAAGAAACAATTTGAAAAATTTGATTTATTAAGGGGGGGTACACAAGTAAATGGAGGAAAAAGGGTTAAATTCAGAGAATAGTGATATAACAGAGAGCACATCGTGACTGCCTGTTTGGTGCAAACATAATCATCACGTAGACATACACTTCACGTGACTTTTATTTTGTAGTTTAACATATGCGATGGGAGCTTGGCGATTTTTGGCAATAGTCTTTACTGTTATCCTACAATGATTTTCAAAACAAATTCAATCATTTCATTTCATTTTTTTTAATGGGTTCATTTTTTTCAGCTGTCAATAAATAAAATTTTAATTTTTCTAAATATTTAGGATTTATATCCTATAAATAAATTTTCTTGTGTATAATTTTCCCTCCAAAATGATTAAACAATAAAATATTCATTTATACGAATTTTAATTATGTTTAATACGAAATGACCGTAGTTATAAACAAAATAACATTTCTTGTATGCTTTTATTTTTAGTAAGGACATAGAAGAATTTCTCGGAATTTTTAGAATCTCTTCGTAACATATTTAAGTTTTTTTTAAATAGATACGTGCTGGAAAAAGAAGCCAAGCTGCGATACGGCGCCAACTCTAGTACGGAAAGAACGGGAGATGTTTTCCCCAACTTTCTGTCCCTTTAGAATAGTGGGACGCTCACTATTTTATTACCTGTAACGTCTCGGCCTATACTAGAACCTATAAAGGCTTCAAGAAGAGGGCTACTTTCTGGATCATGGGAACACTTTAATTTTATTTACAAACACTATATATATATATATATATACAAAACTCTAGGTTAAATTGAAAATATAAATTTGATCACAAAGGCACGATTAAATAAGAAGTACAGTTCGCTCCAAGGTGGGAGATTTTCAGAGGTTCTCGAGTCTACGTCGATTCTCAAAATAAGTGGGGCCACAAGAAGATCACTTTAGAAACAAGCGGAAACTCAGGTCTGTTCAATCATTTTCAGAAAAAGAGAAAAACAACACTTTTTGTCGACTCGTTACAGAACTCTCTTTTTTTCTTCTTCTCCAAAACCTGCCTTTAAGAAAATCCATCAAGATGAGGGATTAGCTTCCCTCGCTTCTCATTAGAGTGGATGCTTCCTCAGCCCATGTCTATCACCAATCACGATGCAACAACTTATGGTGTAGTCCATATCCCATCTTAATCGCACAAACATTCGCTAATTTCATGAATCTCATTATACATGACACTGAATATCTGATATCAGATTTGAGTGGCAGGTTGTTCTCATTAGTACAAAACATGAATTGCATGTAATATAACTAACTACCCACAGCACTACTTATCTGCTATCAAATTTTAACGATAGGTTGTTATTATGAACTTCTTAAATAATGTACATTCCTCTCTCCTGGGAAAGAAATTCCAGAATTCTTTCCGTGAGAAAAACGTTACACTACTGTACGGTTAAAACTTCTGAATTAAAGATTTATCTCTTACTTTATGCTGTATCGTTTTAATCAGTATTGCAATTAAATAAACGAACGACAAAAATATAATTCATTATTTGTAGTGTCACGACTTTTAACTTACATATTTAGTCTGGATCCTATATGAATCAGAAAAAAATATTTTACATCAAATTTCTTAAATTTACCCATTCCAAAAAAAAAATTCCATTGTTTTCATAACGACCGTTTTGTTCTCCTGCTTTATAAATTTAACAATACCTTTATTTAAGGTGCAGATGGTTTGTATTTCTTATCCTAGTACACACAATATACCTTTCCATGTCATGAGATATTTATATCCCTATATGAAAAATTCATAACTATTTTCTTCCCTCTCAGACATAATACAAACAAAGGTTTCATACGTGCCATTACCAATCATCGAGAAGACGCAATACAAGTAGGAAAAAAAATCCTTTGTTTTCCAAATAATACTTACCGGGCCTGAAACTTTTATTCCATTCCAAATGTTATCTTAAAGATAAGGGAAAACGACACGTAAATATAGAAATGGAAATAAGACGGCTATGCTTTCTAAACTCTCTTTGCATGTGATTCTAAACCGAATAAAAAAAAAGAAAGGAAGAAATACGAATCAAACACATTTCCTTTTGTTTTTGTTTTTGGGGCATCCATTCCAATATCTGCATAAAAGATATGAACGCAAAAGAGCTGGGATATATACGAACACCTGAGCGTCTTCCAGTTCAATTCGGTTCTGCTGCAAGAAAGGACGGGGGGTTTACAAATTGCAGAGAAAGTCAGGGTTTGAAGATGTTTTGGGGGCATCTGGTGTCAAATGTAAAATGTATATATTTTGTCTCATGAAAGACGCGAATTGACTCTTGAGGACACATCTGGGCCATGATCAGTTGTTGGAATATCATGTTTGAATGCGGCTAATATGCGACATTCCTGGTAAACAGAGATGAGAAATCAGTTTAAAAATGACCCACCTGAGTCAAACTTTTTGTAATGACTCCCTACTCCTGACTCTTTACGTAATTTTATAAACTATGATCTTTAGATTTAGAAGATTTTCTCAATAGTCTCAAAAGTAAAACGGGTATATTTTATCCTGTAAAAGACTCGAACTTGAAAGAACATTGATACTTGAGGACACATCTGGGGCATTGTAACATCTCAGCCTATACTAGACCTATTACGGTTTAAAGAAGAGGTCCGCTTTCAGGTTTATGTGGACGCTTTAAATTTGATTCACAAACATTATATATATATATATATATATATATATATATATATATATATATATATATATAACTCTATTTACAAAAAATGAAAAATAAGGATCTAAATTATATGCACAAGTGCAGTTCACTCGAAGTTCAGAGATTTTCAGAGTTCTTGAGTCTACGAGGTATCTAAAAATCTGGTCTGCGATAGACCTTAACTTTCACACAGCATGATTCACGAAACCACAACCATGATTCACGAAACACATTGAAAACAGGCGGAAAACTCCAGCCTATTCAGTCACTTCAGAGAAAAAAAAAAAGAAAAAACGTTTCTAGTCGACTCGTCGCATCTCTCTCTCTCTCTTCTTCACCAAAAATCTCATTTTAAGACAATCCATCAAGAGGGGGAGGGTAATTCACCCTTACTTGTCATTGGAGGAGACTCGTGGCTCGTGGTCCATCATCAATCAATATGAAACAACTCATGGTATATCAATTTTTGATATTCAATCTATAGTTGTTTCGACCTGTGAAGTTCGCACAGACATTTGCTAATTTTATGAGTCTCATTATACATGATACCTAATATCTGTTATCGAATTTGAGTGACAGGTTGTTCTCATTAGTATACAACACTAATTGCATGTAGTATAATTACCCACAATAAAGCTCGCCTGGAGTCGAGTTTGAGTGATGGGATTGTTATATATTTTTCAAATAACAAACATTCCTCTCTCCTGGTAATGAAATGCCAAAACACTTCTCGTGAGAAAAAAAGGCTACAGCATGATCAGTTTTCCTGTATGCTTGTACTATAATATCGTCTTTGAATGCGGATAATATGCAATATTCCTTGAAAACAAGGGTGGAAAAACAAAAAGAAATCAGCCAAAAAATTGAGCCTCCTGATTCAAATCTTTTGTACTGACACCCGACTCCTGGCGTATTTTATGAATTATTATCTTTAGATTTAGAAGAATTTATGTAATAAATGCGATGATTCTTATTGAACTCATATGTCTGTAAAAACAGTTTATCCATTAACAATTTTAAAATATTATTTATAATTTTAAAGGTGTGGCATTTGCACTTGGTTAAAAGACATTCTATATTGTAGACTTACTTAGAACAAATGCATATATCCTATAAAAATAAAATATCAAATTAATTTATACCAAAATATTGTAAAATATCTTAAGACCATTAATAGAAAATTGTATATATTAATCAGAAAGATACTGTCATGACTCGGGGCTCAGTGGTAAGGTGCGCTGCTGGTGAGCATTAAGCTGAGGTTCAATCCGCTGGAGGCTTTGTTGTAGACACTGTTTCAAAAATGAAGATATTTGATGGCGTTTTTGATATTCAGCATCTTGCCTCGTTAGTCGGATTACCTGCCCTTCTTTTTTCAGCGACACGGAGCCAAGTCAGACTTCTATTTAAGGGTGCTTCATCACAACAGAAGCTGATCATCTATTTTTTACTCCTTCCATGAGAACACACGGGTTCATGGCCTTGGTCTAGATGTTGCTGTCGACCAAGTGAGATAAGAAGCAACAACAAAGACTCTCTATATTTGTAATACATTATTTTTTTCTTAATAAAAGAATAGCTTCTGTAAGATATTCTTTCATTCGGAATCCAAAATAGCTTTTTAAGTCTCAATGCTGAGAAACGTCTGTCAACACTAACTTGGTATGCTGCTAAAGCAATAACTGCATGGTTGTATTATTGGAGGATACAATTGAATTGCTTCTTTAAGATTTAATTTTCATAATTCCTTGAATTATGGAAAAATAAAAAGTATTTTTATAAAAGAGTGGGAGTCGGATTTTTAAACCAACTGCTGACTCCGATACTCGACTCCCTGTTTCTTGCTGCGACTCCAAATCTAGCATTAAGTTTTAACTGAAACTATTCTTTTACATATTCTATTTATGAATATAGTTGTAGCAAGTTCCACTAAAATAGAATAATATTACAGAGAAAGAAATAAAAAAAAATTGCAAAAAATATTACTTTTACAGGAAGGGCCAAAATAATCTTGAAAAGAAAACACAGGCGCAAGTACTTTAAACAGAGGTGGAGTCTGGTGTCGGTTTAAAAGTAGAATTCTTTTATAAAAATACTTTTTATTTTCCCATAATTCAAGGAATTTTAAAAATTAAATGTTAACAAGGCAATTCAATCGTGTCCTTGAATAATACAACCGAAAGCAAAAACAGTTGTTGATTTAGCAAGTAAACCAGGTAAGGGTGAGAGACTTATCTAAGCACTAAGGCTTATAAAAAGCTATCTTGGACGAATAAGGAAAGGAGGTCTTACAGAAGCTATTGTATTATTAAAAAAAAATACTTAATGTATTAGAAATACAGCATCTTTTTGCTTAAAATGCATAATTTTCTTTTTCTTGCCTTAAGCTATTAACTAAGCTTTTATTTGGTGCATGATATTTTGATACTGTTATTTTTATGGAATATATGCATTTTTTGTAAGCAAAATTTTGAACATAAGAATGTCTTTTAAGTAAGTACTTCATCTTTATAGTTTTATAAAATACTGTTATGAAAAAACTATTTTTATAGATAAATCAATTCAATGAAAGTTATTGAATTTATTTCACAAATTTTTTTCAATCCATCAGAAAAATCATATCAAACAAAATTACAGAAAAGAATCAGAACTTGGGAGTTAGAAATGTCGGGAACCAGTAAAACAAATCCGACTATGGACTCCTCCCTTGAGTTACAAAATGAAGATAAGAAAAAAATATTCTCAATATCTGTTTCATGCATCTATTTTTAAACCAAGGAAAAAAAAGAAGAAGGAGTTAATTCAAAAGAATTCCTATTTTTCGTACATCTACTCCAATACATACATGAAAAGGGCAGAGACGCCAAAGAAATGGTATATGAATACTTGAATATCTGCCAGTTCCTTAAGAGAAGGAACGAGTGATTTACAGGCAAGCTGAAGTTCAGAAATGAAGTTCCCAGGGTTTTCTGTTGTCGAGTAAAAACGTGAAGATATTGAATTCTTTAGAGAAGACAGAAACGCAAATGAAAAGTCAACATTGAAAAGATTCTGTCAATCTGTACCATCAGAGCTGTCTCCATATTTATTTTGTCTGTTGCTGTCAAATGAAAATTTTGTAAAAATTTAAATATTTCTAAATAAATTATTATATTAATAAATACAATAAATATTAAATTATAATAATAAGTTATTCCGATTAAAAAAATGATTTAGTATTTATTTAAATTAAGATTTGGTATTTTTCCAATTTAAATTTTTTTTATCAGAATAATTTTCATTTGTAAATTTTTTCAAGAGGATAATTATCAATTATAAAATTTTACATGAAGATAATTTTTTTATGAGGGTAATTTTCAATTACGACATTTTTCACGAGAGTAAATTTTTTTATGAGGGTAATTTTCAATTGGGAAATTTTTCACGAGAGTAATTTTCAATTGTAAATTTTTTCAGGAGGAATATTATTAATTATAAAATTTTACATGAAGATAATTTCTTATGAGGGTAATTTTCAAATGCGACATTTTTCACGAGAGTAAATTTCATTTGTAAATTTTTTTATGAGGAAAATTTTCAATTGGGAAATATTTCACGAGAGTAATTTTAAATTTTAAATTTTTTCATGAAGGTAATTATTAGTTGTAACATTTTGCGTGAGGGTAATTATCAATCGATAATTATTAATAGGGTAATTATCAATTACTTTTATGAAGGTAATTCTTATTTGTAAATTATTTCGAGTGTGTAATTTTCAGTTATTCATTTTTATGAAATAAGGTTATTCGAGGTTATTCAGAGGTTATTATCTCGAGTTTATTCAGTTATTCAATTGTGATACTTTTCATCAGCATAATTTTCAGTTGAAATTTTTATGAGTGTAATTTTTATTTGTAATTTTTTTCATGAAAGTAATTTTGAGTAATTTTCTATGTGAACTTCATTTCCATTGGAATTTTGAATATTATTGTGCTCTAAAGTTGTGATGTAGATTTTGGTGCTGATGTAGTGATGCAATTTGTACAAATGTAGATTTGGGAGGTTGGTTGTTTGAATAAATATGTGAAAAATATTTTAATTAATTTCCCATTCAAGTACAGTACTACCTCAAATTTACAAGACAGGTGGATTTGTCAAAATTCCACCAAATACAAATTTGTAGATAAATGTATATAAATGTTTCATTTGAGAGCAAGACTAATAAAAATACGAATTTAGAAAATAAGTACTTAATAAATTCGCAGCTCTTTATACACCAATCCATTTGGTATTTGTCTCTTTTGAAATTTTCAGACTCTTGAAATATTCAGCAATTATTTTAAAGACAGTCCATTTTCCTTACACAATTTTCCGTCTTCTTTATTTACCTCTTTTACCCTCATGAAAAATTATAATTAAAAATTACCTTTAAGAAAAAATTTACAATTGAAAATTGTCTTCATAAAAAAATTACAATTCAAATTTATTCTCATGAAAAAAATTTACAAATAAAAATTACACTCTTAAAAATTTCAATTGAAAATTATTCTCATGAAAAATTTCACAATTAAAAATTACCCTCATAAAAAAATGTAGAATTGAAAATTTCTCACATGAAATAATTTACAGATAAAAATTACCCTCATAAAAATTATCTTCATGTAAAATTTTAATGATAATTACCCTCATGAAAAATTTACAATTGAAAATTACCTTCATGAAGAAAATTACAATTGAAAATTACTCTCATGAAAAATTTACAATTGAAAATTACCCTCATGAAAAATTTACAATTGAAATTCACAGTTATGAAAAATTTTCTATTGGAATTACTCACATAAAAAAATTTACAATTAAAAAATATTAAATTCTAATTTAATTATAATAATTTACTTGTAATAATTTATAATTATAATAATTATTAATATTGTAATTTTTTTAGAATAATTTATTTAAAAATATTTAAACGATCGATATAATAGAAAATATCGACTACGTTAAAGACTTATCAACAATCAACACACCAGAATAACATAGATGAAATTTATAAGCCAAAGTTAAAAAACAAATCGGAAAGAAGAGGTTAATAAAAAAATGGCTGATAAAAAAAATAAATAGAGCAATGGCCGAGAATAAAGAAAACATGGACACTCACCGCGAATTACAATTTCCCTTTAATGATTCCGCGCTCATAGGTCAGATAAATGAATTGAATTATGATGTGGTTGCTATGGTAACACTATTTGATCAATAAAGTCAAAGCAATAGCAGTAAATTATAAGAAAAATCAAACAAGAGAATCAAGGAAGATAGTGAATGACAGTGTTGCTAAATGAAAAAAATATATTTGTATATATGACGCGCGTAACTCTGAATTCGCGTAAAATGATGTAGAGTAAATCAAGTATTACTGCACTAAAATTAAACTATGTTAATGTATGTATGATGTTTATAAATGTGTAAATATACAACCATACAATGTTTTATAGTGTATTGATAAAACTAAATGTAACAACTTAAAATTTATTTTTAATTCTTTAAAGTAATTTTACAATTTTGTTAATAATATTATTTTTATCGTATGTCGACAAGAATTTTAACCAAAAAAAATCTCCCAAGATTTTTCATGTAATTTCTAATTTTTTTATTCATATATTATAATTAGTTGTACTAAATTTTAACTTTGTAATAAAATTCATTATGCAATTAGAAAAATTTAATATTTTAATTCAAATTTTATGAAATTTTTATTAATTCAACTTACAGATTTTTGTTAAATTTTTTTGTTTGTTTTACTTTTTTTTTTTTTTTTAATATTAGTAAGAATTCGCTGTTTGTTTGAAAGTGACTATTTTATATATTAGATAGTAATTTAATTAGAATAATTTATTTTAGATTGTTTTCGTTTATATTCGTTAAAAAATATATTCTGCCTCAAGATATTTTCAGTGGAATTCAATAATAATTCATATTTTATTCTACAATATTGTTGTCTAGTACTGAACACTGAAAATTTAGTATTTATTTTTATGGTAAATGATTATGACTTTTTTTCACACTAGTATATCCCACCAGTCATATTTTTTGTTGAGTAACAGTGAGCTACACAGATATGAATGTATTTCATGAACAGCCCATTGACAAATAATGAGAGGAGAAGGGTTGCTGTTCCCCATTAGCATGTCGTATGAGAGAAACCCAGAAAACTCTCACCAGATAGCATTTTTATTGTACTGACTGGCGAAGCGCTAACATGCGTATGAATTAAGACATGAGTTATTGCCGAAATGCTTACAGACGTTTCTAGCGAGCTTTTGTAGCCGAGCAACTGTTGACGTCAGACTCCCTTGCTGTTAGACAGATTACCCCGTAGAACCAGTGCAGAGCGTCTCATTTTGGGTGTGGACCAAAGAGAGAGACTAATTTGTTCCTGTTAGTGCTTATGGCGGTCGTGCCATGGCTCTATGTAGAGGATGCTGCTGTTATTTTGTTTGTGTGTGTAAATAACGTACATGTGTCATTTATGTTGTACAATAAAATTTATATTTAAAATTTTAAGTTGTGTGTGGTTGAACGTTTGGTTTAGGACAGACACTACGCTACCAATGTAGAGTGCCTATACGCTTTGCTACAATCACCAATATGCCTGATTCGTGGCTCAGAGACAACGTGCGCCGCTGGTGAGCATTAGGGGTAAGTTCAATTCACTGGCGGCTTTGTTATAAATGTTGTTAAACAAACGAGGATTCTCGGTGGCATTTATGAAGCTCAGCATCTTGCCTCAGGAGTTGTACTTCGTGGTAAGAGTTTTTCCCAGTATTCTCCCTAGTTTTCTTCCGAGATACGTAAATGCGGGGTAGTTCCTACTAAAAGAGTTCCCGGAAATGCACTGTCCTCCTTCTACTGCGACACAGAGCGGAAGTCAGACTTCTACCTACAGCTGCTTCATCACAACAGAAGCTACCCCCATTTCTTCTATCCAGGAGGGATACGACAACAACAACAATCACTAATGAGTGTCCTCATCTTTTAAAGGAATGACACCATCAGCGGATTCAAACATAAGACCTACTGCACGCCGGTTCCACACATTACAACTCGGAAGCTTTATTCATAAAGATATTTCAATGTATATAAAACTAATAACAATGTTCTCTTTTTCTCTCACAAACAGATGATAACTAGCAAAAGTAAAGGAAATATTTCGAACAGGCCATCACTAATCACAACGGAATGGTGACAAAAACAGCCAAAAATTCAGAAATTAAATTCTTTCACAGTGATTGTCTACATATGATACGACATTTATTCCATCCGGTATGTGATCTCGATGAGAAGACCCGTCCTGTGAACGTGTGCTATAAATACCGAAATAAGACAGATATGTTCGCTCTTTGAATCTCCTCTTTCAATCAAGAAATAAGAAAACCTGAATCAAAAAGAGTTCCTGTTCTCCCATAGGCAGCATGTCCTTGGAATATCTGCATCAAAGGAACGGTGATATGAATGCCTGAGTGTCTGCCAGTTCAATTTCGCTTCCCTAAAAGAAGGACCGAGTGATCTATGGCGAAGTGGAACACAAGTTTTTTTATTCGTGGCTTACTGTTGTCGGGTGAAAAACGCCAAAGATATTGAATTTTTCTTTTTTTTTTATGAGAGCGCACAAATGCGAATGTCAAATGTGGAATTGAAAAGATTTCAAAAGCCATCTATTTCACGAAGAACCATCCTGAGGTATGTTTGTGGGGACATATTGAATATTCGCAAATAACATAGGCAAGCACTGCAGTGCTAAATCTCAGAGTGATTCGTTTATTTGTAGGATAGTGGATATTGCATTAAATAGTTTCAGTTTTAAATACGAAAATTAAAATTGACTGACTTCGTCTACTCTTGTGAAGTGCCTACAATGTAATTTTAACTGTGCTAAAAGGAAATAAAAATTATCGCTTATTATTTTAAACACTTTTAATTATTGTTATTATATTACTTTTAACTTGATATAAACTTTTACTTTATAAATATCACTAAATAATACTACATGCTTTGCTTTAAGAATACCTTGGAAGATAATTTCTGAAAATTATGCATAAAAACTACACTTATATCAAAATGAATTTAAATGTATTTAATAATCTATGTATTCTACTTAAGATACACTTACATATGAAATAAAAACAGTTAAAATAAAACGAAGATTCAAGATTTGGTTAAAAATATATTACATCAAATAGATTTCCAGCTAAGGGAATATACCTTAGTCTCAACGCTAGACCTACATGAATACCTAAAAGAATACCCAGGAATCATCGATCATCCTTTATAGAACGATGTCATGTCAATGCCCTGCACGAGAACAAAAGTAACCATTTAGGAGCCTTTGATAGCCTTTAAAGAACGATTGCTTGCTTATTGCTTGCACGAGCAGTAAAGAGTAATCATTTAGGAATGGCTGATAACGATTAAACAATGATATAATGCGTATTGCTTGCACGAGAAGTAAAAAGTAATCATTCAGGAACCGCCGATAACATTTAAAGAAAGATTACTTGCTTATTGCTTGCAAGAGAAGTAAAAAGTAATCATTTAAGAACCGCTGATAATATTTAAAGAGCATTTGCTTGCATGATTGCTTGCTTATTGACAGTAGATTAAAAGTAGTCAATTAGCTACCGCTGATAACATTTAAAGTACAATGTAATGCTTATTGCTTGCACACGAAGTAAACAGTAATCATTTTAGAAATGTTATTATTTTTACAAAAAGATGTAATACTAATCAGTTCGCACGAGTAAGTAAAAAATTGCCAATTACGCTTACAGAATGCTAATATCTTTCACGAAAAGTTCAAAAGCAAATAATGATGTAGGAATCATAGATTATTTTACGGAAAATCTATTCTAATCATTTGCACGACTAAGTAAAACAGTACTAAATTAGAATCCAATTACCCTTACAAAACTTTGCGATGTATCTGTGAGTTATTGTATCTATAGTCGATTGATCTTTATTCACTCGAAGGATTCTGGTCTGTAATGAACTACAGTGAAATTCTAAGGGAATGCTATTTGTTAGAAATTGTCATAAATGCAAAGTACTAATGAGAGAAAATGGTTTTTTAATTGAAGTAATGAACTATCTATTCTCTGTTAGGTACGTGTCTAAGGCAGGAAGTGGCATAAAAAATCTGTAGGACGAAATGTTATTCAGTTGAGTTGGAAAAGAAGGATAGATTTGTATGAATTCCCCAGAATTATGGAAATTATTCAAAATTACGGTGGCACAATGCAGTATAGAACTTCCAATGTGGAATATACCCTGAATAATGTCGTATCGACTGGGCCTGAGTGGCCGAGTGGCTAGCTCTCGGTACCATAGGTTTCGGGTTCGAGTCCCGTCGGTGCCATGGATGTTTGTAGTGATTCGGAATCCACTTTAAACCGTAGGTCCCGGTCTAATAAGAGCTTTGCGGGGGTATTGTTACTCCGCGTCCGTAGCTTATCTTCAAGTGACACGCGCCCCCTGGGTAATGCAAAATCAGTAACGTCTGTGCAGCGCTTGCCTTAAAGCATCCAAGACCAAGCTGTCTAAGTGTTTGCCAGCTGCATTGGAAAGAAAAAAAAATGTCGTATCGACTAGATCTGCAGCTCTAGTATCGAAATACTTTGATCGATGAGTCTAGCATTCGAAAATAACGTTTTCTGTTAGTGATTACAAATGTAGGTAATGTTTATGTTTACCATCTCATACATTTTTAAGAGCAACAATGCTAGATTTAATTGAAGAAACATTCCATTGTGTTAAAGAAATATATAAATAAATAAATACCTAAATATAAAGAACAGAAATAAAAAAATAGATAATGTCAACTATTATCATCAAAAGATAGAAAAGTGCATAGCAAAAACAAAATTAATCTGAAGACCAGTAATTGCATTATTCTTGCAATTAATGTTCATCCACTGCAAGAACCACCTTCCAACTCTTTTTTACTTCAGCGAGTCATTGTTAATGATTTAATCGAGATAAACTGAACATTATTTTCTCTCATGTTTTACTTGAAAAGAAAAATAATCTTAAAAGAAAAATATTTGCATTACGATACATCTGATGCTCAAGACATTACTAACAGTTTTTGAAGATGCAAGCAAAAAAATATGTAGGTATAGTTCAACCACCGATTGCGTGTAAAACTGGCAAGCGGTCAAGTCAGATGGATTCAAACAGAGCACTGTAGTAGGGGGAGAAAGGTATTTTCAGGGGATTAAAATTACAATAAAAATAATTTTAATTTTTAATAATTAATTATTTTTACTTTTTAAATTTTGAATTTCACAATATCAAAAGAAAAATTAAATGTAAAAATATTCCGCTATAACTATTTTGTTTTTGTTTTTTTGTCAAAATTGCTTTGCGCCTCGTATATGTAACTAGCACCTCTTACAAGTAATTGATTCGCACGTTCCCCCTTTTAAACAGGATATTTACTTACCGCTCATTCGTGATCGGAAACATTACGCTATATTTGAGAAGATATCAAAATTCAACTATTTAAACATAACTTTATTCCTTTACACTTCAAACTTTATTTGTTGTTGTTGTTGTTGTTGCGTCTAATCCTCAGTGTCCTGCACGGACATCCCATGATTAATATACTCATGGATGGAAGGAAAGGAGGGCCAACGGCCGTACCATGCTAAATATACCGGTTCTCGTTAGATCACTGAAGTTAAGCATCATTGGGCGCGGTCAGTACTTGGGTGGGTGACCACCTGGGAACACCGCGCGCCGTTGGCAAATTTGGGACCTGAATGCCCGAGTGTCTGGCGCTCTGGCACTCGGTGCCACAGGTTTCGGGTTCGAATCCCGGCGGTGCCATGGATGTTTGTAGTGGTTCGGAATCCACTTTAAACCGTAGGTCCCGGTCTCCTATGACTGTAAGAGCGTCACGGAGCAAAAGTCAGGCTTCTACCTACGGGTGCTCAATCACGACAGAAGCTGCTTCCTTCCCCTTCAATCATGAGCACGTATGGGCTCGTGGGCTTGGCCAGCCAAGTGGGATAAGAAACAACAAACAAACAACAACAGGAAAGGAGGCAGCCTCTGTTGTGATGGAGCACTCGTAGAAAGAAGTCTGACTTGACTCCCTGTCGCTCAAGAAGGATAGCCGTGCCTTCTGGGAGGATATTTAGGGGGAACTACACCGCATTTGCTAATCGTATGGGAGAAAACACCCAATAGTCCGACTCACGAGGCAAGATGCTGAACATCACAAATGCCATCGAATCTCCTTGTGTTTTGAAACAATGTCTACAACAAAGCCACTAGCGGATTGAACCTCAGCTCTAATACTCACCAGCGGCGCACATGGCCATTAAGACACTAGTCGGCAAATTTATTTGTGATGAAAGTCAATAATTATTAGCTTGATAATTTACTTATTTTTGCTTTAGACCATTCGATTGTTCTCTATCTATAGCATTATCTAAGCTATAAAGAGCAGAAAAATCTTTTTTCTTCCGAGTTATATTTCAGAGTTGCTATTTCATAGAATTGGTTATTCTATTTACTGTATACTCATACATTGTTTTCTAAGAAACAATGACGTGCATTGTCGGTAACTTATTTTTCTTCGAGCAATAGAGGTAATTAGTTTGAAATGATCGAGTTATAAAAGTTGTAATAAAAATTGTAAAATCAAACATTGCTAATGTTCGAGATACAGAGGTCCAATTTTTTTTTTCGAGTTACGGAGGGAAAATATATACCAAAATGACTTGTGGGGATTGACTAGTTATTTTGACTTATAGAGGGTTGAAATTTCGAGTAATAGAGGTTTTGGGGCTTGAAGGGAAGGGAACAAAAAAGATTTTCGAGTTGTGGAGGTTTTCGACTTATCGAGGTTCGACTTAAAGAGGTTCTACTGTATAATATATCGAACGCTAGTAAGGGCATGACTGCTCTCCAGCAGAGGATGGTATTGTCACCATTGATGAGGCTATGGCGAACATGACAAGAAATCGACGTGCGCCATCTTGATCTAGTGTCCATAGATATTAAATTAAATTAATATTAAATGAGACATGAAAGCAAATATATACATTTTACTTTATAATATTTCTCATTTATCTGCCTTTTCATTTGCTTTTGTAATACATTTTTGAAGATTTTATTGACACTTACATTGTTCGTCATCTTCTATGCAAAGATTTTCTTCTTCATTTTTGTAGATTCCTGGTCGAATGTAGATTTCTGTACTACTTTAAACGAGATTGTTCAGAAAATTTACCTCACAACATGTTTATATATGTACATATATATATTTAGTTTTTCCTTTGAAACAAAAAAAATAAAGCAGATTTTAGCATCTATGTTGCTACAAAAAAATTGTTTTTAATTCATAGAAATTTTGAGGAAATAAATTAAAAGAATGGCGAACGATGGTAGTCGAGGATTAATGGTGACAATACGAGTTTACCATTGCGAGTTATACTTTTCAAGAAAGGAATTATTTACTTATTTTGGATTTTAATCAAAAAAAGGGGTCTTAAAAGTGGTTGTACACTACATGTTTGGCCTATATCCTTAAATTTACTGTTCTGATTTACTGACTGAAAATTACTTTATTCGCCAAAACGTATTATTGAGGTTTATCTATTAATTTTAATATATTCTATTATGAAATTTATTTTAGAAAATCTACACTTTTGTGCAATTTAAACATCTGTGATGATTTTGAAAGGAATTTTGATTGAAAAGATCAACGATGAAAAATTTTTCGTGAAATTATAAATATTTCTCAATCAATAATATTTTTTTCGGTGTTTATTACGAGAAAAGTAATGAAAAAATATCATAGCTTACAGATTCATCACAAATTGCACGTTAATTTAAAGAATTTAGTATATAAATAAGCAAGAAAGTATTATTTATGTGAGTTCGCAAAAAGTAATAATTTAATACAGTAAACTAGTGGATTAAAACGGGGCCGAATGAGTGTTTGCCATTTATGTTTGTAGCTGTTCGGAATCCACTTTAAACCGTAGCTCCCGGTCTAATATGACTGATGGGCGTAGAGCTGACAACCCTACCCCGTAAACAGATAATATCTCCTGTCTCAAAATTTACCAGTAGGCAGAAGGTTTTGGCCCATACATGTTGATGCGCCCAATATGTTGCCCAATGAAGAAGAAGTGGATTAAACAATAATCATGCAAACAAAACTAATAAATAAAAATGGTAAATAAACAAAAGCTTATAAATTTTATTTTATACCTATTGTTCATTTATTATTGACTCGAATTAAAAATTTGATCTTCACAAATTTATAAATTTATAATACTGATATTTAATAACAAAACTAAAATTAAATCTTACAACGCCATCCTTTATCTTTAATTTCGTGTTTAACTGTCAAAGTAAACTTATCACAGAAAGTGTAAGGCTTTTTATTGTACGAAAATATATAATTCATAATTCTAGCATTAAAACAATGCCTTTAGATAAAATGTTTGTTCATGGCTTTGTGGGTTGAATGGTTGTTAAAAATAAATGAATCTGTTATTGAAAAGAGGTATCTGCGTTTTAACAGCTGGAATGATGTTTACTTTCACAGAAGTTTTCTAATAAAATCATTAGCTACTGTCTTTGTTCGTGTAGTTGTCGTTTATCAAATAGATTCCTTACAATTTTCTAACATTAAATGAAAAAAATTTTGAATAATTATTTTCCATTCACCTCTAGAATAATGTCCATCCTATTTGGGACGATTTTTTCATTGCATCAATCAAAATGTTTCATTGTATCAATCAAAATGTTTCATTGTATGAATCAAAGTGTTTCATTGTATCAATCAAAATGTTTCATTGTATCAATCAAAATGTTTCATTGTATCATTCAAAATGTTTCATTGTATCAATCAAAGTGTTTCATTGTATCATCAAAATGTTTCATTGTATCAATCCAAATGTTAGATGATGAGGTGATTTTTTTTTGTAAAAATAACATTGCATACGTTCATTGAAATTATGATGTCAACATCGTTAATGATTCTGCACAAAATGTATGTGCAAGCATATGCAGATGAACAGCCTGTTTATGAAAAATAATTAAACTTATTGTTATAGAGAAATATCCAGGTCCCTAACCGTTAGAAAGACAATTATTTTTGACAGAGGATTTTGGATTAAAAGAACTACTTACTGTTTTTCCCTCAACTGTTGTTGGTGTTTATCAAGAAAATTCCTTCCAAACCTCAGTTTTGTCTCGTCTCACTAAAAAATACTGAGCTATTTTTTTTACTGGAAACTTTAAAAAAAAGAATGAAAAATTATCCATTTGAAAAACAAATTGTGATGGCATTGTAAAAAAAAAAGTTAATGAATGTCATTCAATCTAGACATAATCCAATTAAGCAATGGCATTTTAAATTAACGTCTTTATTTTTAGAACATTTTTAACCATCGTGAATCGTTGTATTTCAAAAGGAGATTAATTATATCGTTGGCTCATCTAATTATGCAGATAGAAATTTCAAAAGAGCCAATCGATAGATCGATATTCTAGAATAGCGTTAATTTCGAAAACCTCGAATTTATATTATGCGAATATCAAGTTCAGAGTAAGATGAAACTTTTGAAACTCGTTAATTTAATTAAACGAAAATGAATTAAATTTTTAAACAACGAAATAGAATTAAGAACTTCTACCTTCCGTTTATAAGTTACAAAAATATTTTACTTTTTGAAGGCAATCAAATGGTTTTTCTAGTATTTTTTGAAATATTTTTGTTTTTAGTTAAAAAATTGAATTTGGAATTCATGAAATGGTTATTTTAAAACTTAAAAAAAGTACCTAATGTTATTTTTAATAATAAATATAACATGATTAAATTATAATAAGGAGAAAATTAAATATTTGATTCGTAATCAAATCGATAAAACATTTTGAATCAATTATTATAGCAGAAACTGATCCAAAATAACACTCTTATTTTTAATTTTTATTAATATTTAAATTTGGGTATTTATATATCTACCACTTTTCGAATTTAAAATTAAACTAACATGTTTTTCTGAAAACTGAGCTTTCTGGATATTAACATATAAATGCCATTTTATCTACAAAAAAGGAGATTTCAATTAAATTTATTTTTATTTTTATTTAAAAAAAGGAAATCTGGTGAATAAAAAAGGGAAACATTTTACTTTTAAGGAAAAATTTTAAATTGCTTTTAAAAGTAAAAGAAAAAAAAGGGATCATCATCTTTATTTCTTTTTGATCTCATCATTGCCAGTGTTGATATTTACCCACATTTATCTTTCTTCATTCCCATAGGCCCTTTTGATAGTGATCATTTACCAATCCAATTACCTTAAATAATAATCCAATTATCATTTAATAATAATAACCAAAACACTTGTAGATAAACCATTAAGTGGCCTAATGTTCTTCCTTTTCCTGTTCGTCCTTCCGTTTCTTCCAAAATAAGCAATGTCACATCATGTTCTCAAACAACTTTTTGAAGATGAACATTGAAACAACAACAAGATGAACGTTGAAATGACATCGTTTGGCTTCAGATACCTCTAAAACATTCGATAGTGGTCATCAATGCCATCTTTCAAGAGTCTTGTACAGGACAGATTTCTAATTACAATAACATTTTCACAGATTAACCCCTTGCACTGATTTTAACCATTTCATCACACGTTCTCCCAGTTCAAAACTATATCTTCCTAACAGAGTGTCTTTCTGTTCTTCACGCTTTGAAGGATTGCAATTTTTAATTCCATCTCATTAACAAACTTGTAAGGAAGCTACTAGGTAATGTCGATCGGTAACAATCGACTTTCATCTGGACACCAGGACATGATGGCATTACACAAGAAGGAACAAGTAGACTACATATCAAATAGAAGGAAGGATATATACAAATAGAAGGAACAAGTTGACTCTCTATCAAAATCAGCAGCAACCATTTTAATGGATATCTCCACAGATCTGATTTTGCAACAAAAATTGTAAAATACAACAGATCAATGGATAAGCGGAAAATAGGTACAAAAATTCATTCATTTAAATTGTCTTCTTCGACTTCCCTTACAAATCGAAAGGAAGATATACTACTTTCTAGATTTCGCACAAAAGCATGGCCACCAAACACTAAACTGCATAGATTTGATGTCACTCCATCTGTTTTGTGTCCATCCCGTAAAACACAAGAAACTGTTAAGCACATTTTGCTCAAATGTATGAAATATGAGGAGCCAAGAAATAAACTATAAAATGTTTTCGGATACGAGTTTCTTTTCTTTAGATATTTGATATATATGAGGATTCCTCGTAATCTCATGAGCAATGAGGAATTCCAGCTTTCATTTCAGGTTGTTGTTTTTTTCCTTCGTTTTTATAATGGTTGTTATTTGAAATTTTTGGTCTTTTTCCACTTTTAGAATGTTGAGATCAAGTCGAACAATATTTTCATCTGTCTTTATTTTTATTCAGCTTATTTATTTATTTCCTTTTGATCGTCAGAAAACGTCGTGCAGTAATTCACTTCTCTCAACATCATATCAAAAACATATCTATCAAATTTAAAAGACCTTTATAGATTTATGAATTTTGAAATGTATATACTTTTTGAAATGTCATCACAATTTCTCTATATTTTACTAGCATTTAGATAAATTGAGACAAAGCAGCATTCTCGGACAAAAATCTCCAAATCCTAAGTCAAGTCATAATAATAATAAGACAGACATTGAGTGTAATAGAACAGCATAATAATAGATATAAATGTAATAAGAATAATAGTTGAGACAGAATAATAATAGACATAAATCTCCAAATCAAAATTAGTTTATTAATGTAATATAATCATTTAATAAACTAATTTTAAATTAATTTCTTATTATATAAATGCATATATTATTTCTTTTATTATAACTGTGTCTGTAACTGGAATGCAAATAAATTTTTAATGGTGCTTATTTTTGTGAAATGGATTCCTAGAGTACTTTCATGTCTTTTATTGTAACAAAATAACAAAATTAATTTTCTTTCATTCACTTTCTAACAAGGAATTGAGATATCAATTAAACATAAAATTAAGATAAGATTTCATTTAATTATCTTACGTGTATTATTTGATTACCTTATATGTATTATTTGATTATCTTTTATGTAGTATCGTCATAGTCTATCATATTATACAAAAATACAAAACAATACAAAATGATCAGATAATTTTATTATTTATATCAGGGATAAAATTTCAACAAAAATAAATATCATTGGTTAATGATTACGTTTATATTCATTAGAATACTATGCGAGGAAATCTTAGTCCTTAATGAGTAATGTCCGTAATTTAATTTTTTAGGATTTTTATGTGTAATACAATATATAGAGAAGAGAACGCGGAAAACTGTCAACAGGCAGGCCGATTATCAATTTTAAATACTTTGTCTCAATCTCCCACGAAATAGATCTAATAATTTCCTGCCTATAATCCAAAGTGTATAAAACGCAGGCGTAATTTTTGACCCTAAAAAGTAAAAGATCTCATATAAACTGCAGCGTTGTATAACACGTAAACGTAATTTCTGTCCCAAAAAAGCAAAAGATTTCTTATAATCTGCAGCACCGCACAACACGCGGGCGTAATTTTCGGTCCGAAAATATAAAAGATCTCGCATAATCCGGAACCAGATAAGTAATTTACTAACGCAATCACAAACGTAATTTTTATGCACAAGAAATTAGCAGATCTCTTGCTATCTGCAGTGACGTATAACACGCAAACGAAATTTTTGCCCAAAAAAAGTAAGCGACCACGTATAATCCGCAGCGACGTATACTACTACTACACACCACACCACATCCCTATGCCTAGAGCTGAGATGCGCCTATTCAATATAGGACTGATGTGGGTGAAATTGAATGGAAGCTGGAAAATTTTCGTGGGTCCATTCAATTTTGCCATCTCATCTCAGCTCTAGGCACAATGATGTAGTGTGGTGTAGTAGTATACATCGCTGCGGATTATACCTGGTCGTTTACTTTTGGAGGAACAAGCAAGAGTAATTTTTTGCCAAAAAATGTAAAAGATCTCTTATAATTCGCAGTGACTTATGATTCTCAAGCTAGATTTTAGGCCGGAAAAAGTGATAGATCTCTAATCTGCAGCTACATAAAACTCATAGCTGTAATTTTCGAAAACAATGTCCTGCATAGAACAAAGTCCACTATTCCAAATTTTCGTTGTATAGAACTTAACGAATTAACTTTCATATATTCTTTGTTACCACCACTGCAGCCGCATTCATATATTATTATTATTATTATTATTATCATTACTAATTAGCAAGTGAGCTTTCTGACACACTATACCATGATCACTGAGTTACCAGATACTACAATCGGACTTTGTTAGCATATTTAAAAGAAAAAACAGTTGCCGTAGGTTATTCTCTTTCTGAGAAATGGGACATTTTGGCATCCGAAGCTGGACAGCGAGACAGTTTTATTTGAAACGTTATGTACATTCACATTATGTCTATGGTTTTAATCGGTCTTATGGAATTGATTTTTAAGAAACTTCCCAAAGAATGAACGGACATCCACATTTGTGACTATACATACCGTACGTGTAATCCATAATAATGCATACAGTGCGTGTAATCTACTATGCGTGTAATCCGTGGATTATAGGTTGAAAATAAATAGGTCTTTTTAAACATTGGTTATAGCACAAACTCGAGTCTTATGAGCAAACACCCATTACAAATGGCCACATACACACACAAATCTGCTAAACTCAAATCAAGACTGATATAATAATAAAACAAAATATTTTTACTAATAATAGTTTTTATTAATTAAAATGACATTAAAATTTTTTAATTCTTTTCGTTTCTGTTTACAATTTTTAGTTTTTTTTCAATCATATCACTTTTCTAACCAAATGTCCAACATAAATCACAATAAAATATTAAATAATGCTTTAAACTGGGGATCTATATGAGTAGATTTTAAACTTTCTATGTGAGAGTTAAGATAGCAAGTTGGACAATCTTTTTTGTTGTGGAAGGGGGAGGAGTTGTTTTGCTCATTTTGTGAGCAACTATGTAAGCGCTTCCTCACTGCCTGTTTGCCTTAAAAGAATGGGAATCGGTCAGTTTCATCAGAATAACGTTGCAGCTTCAATACGTTGCAGTTGTCGATTGTTGTGTTGCTTCATCTTGCCTTAGAATAACTTTAATTCAAAACAAAGGGCCTGAATGGGCGTGTGTCTAGCGTTCTGGCGCTCGATGCCACAGGTTTCGGGTTCGAGTCCCGGCGGTGCCATGGATGTTTGTAGTGGTTCGGAAACACTTAAAGCCGTAGGTCCCGGTCTCCTATGACTGTAAGAGCGTCACGGAGCAGAAGTCAGATTTCAACCTACGGGTGCTCCATCAGAACAGAAGCTGCACCCTTCTTCTATGGTTTGGTTTGGTTTGTCGCTCTACGGTCATCTTATGCGCACGAGGGCTAAACAGACCGGGACCTACAGTTTAAAGTGGATTCCGAACCACTACAAACATCCATGGCACCGCCGGGACTCAAACCCGAAACCTGTGGTACCGACCGCCAGAGTGCCAGCCACTCGGCCATTCAGGCCCCCTCCTTCTATGAGGGATACGACAACAACCATTCAAAACAATGGTGCAATTGAGATTTTAATTTGATTATGAGAAAAATCTAGAATCTTTTACCCCGTAAGCAAAAACACCAAGCAAACAAACAAAATGGCGCCGCTATTTTTTAAAAGAAAGAAAACTAAATAATACTTAAGTTATATAGTTATAGTTATAAGTTATAGTTATAGTTAACTGTATAATTAGCTTGACAACCTAATTTTACTAATTTAAAAAGAAAACCAGACATCAGCCAAATTGTCATTAAGCTGTCCAGTTTTTAAAAGTTTGGTTTGTCGTTCTACAGTCATTTTTTGCACCCTTTGGACTAATTACAACGGACCCTACAGTTTAATGTGGATTTAGAACCACTAACAAACATCCATGCCTCCACCAGGATTCGGACTTGAGCCTATGGCACCAAAGGCTAAACAGCTAGCCAATTGGTCATCAGGTTTTCCAATTTTCGGTGGTTTGGCTTGTCGCTCTACGGTTATTTTGTGCACACGACGGTTAAACAGAACGGGACTTACAGTTTAACGTGTATTCCGAACCACTAACCAACATCCATGTCACCGCCAGGATTTTTAACCTGAAGCCTGTGATAACAAACGCTAGAGCGGTCGCCACTTGACCACAAGGCGGCAGTTTTTGAAGGAGAAATTGTTGTTGAAAATGAGCAATTCACCATTTGCATCTACTACATTCCATGAAACAAAAATCAACGAATTTTTCTCACGTTGCTTACAAAAACTATTAACAAGAACTTTATTTCCGCATGTCAGTTATAAATAGATTATTTTTTTCTGAGCAGTGAGAATAATTACTATAAACTCTAATAAAAAAAATCTATCTCTTTATTAAAATTTTTTCAATAATAACCCCCAAAATAATTTTTAAAGTGTAATCTTCAGCTGTAATTTTTATTGTCACATTTTTTTTAAATTTTTCTCATAAATAGAAACATTTGAAAAACTTGTCTAAATATGTCACTTTAAAAAAAAAAAAATCTGCTTTTATAAAATTTCTGTTTTTATAAAAAAAATCTGTTAAATAATAAATAATAATTTAATAAATCTGTTAAATAATCAATAATAATTTAATGAATCTGTTAAATAATCAATAATAATTTAATAAATCTGTTAAATAATCAATAATAATTTAATAAATCTGCTTTTATAAGTGTGTTAAATAATCAATAACAATTTAATAAATCTGCTTTTATAAGTCTGTTAAATAATCAATAACAATTTAATAAATCTGTTTTATACATTTAAAAAAATCTGCTTTTGTTTTTGTATTTCAAAACATAAATTTCATTCTGAAAATAAAATTTCCATTAGACCACATCGCGTTTCACTCACGACAATTATTTTCCATGCTTTCGTAGTTCAGTCTTTTCCTTACAGATGGCGCTGTGTGCTACTCGTATTTTCTGCAGAGATCAGTTCCTGGAATCATTCGCTCGATGATCGAGGTTCACAGAGAATAAGTGCCAAGATTATCTTCGGTTGTTGAGCGCATCTTCGGAAAAAAAATAAATAAACAACATCGAATCTCCCAGACACCGGAATACCGACTTTTTTCCAGGTAAGAAGCTCATGCATTTGTTTGCAATTTATCTGCACTTTAGAATGCGCTGTAAAATGCAACGTTCGATCGAGCGCGAAATTTGAGTAAAAAAAAATATTAATCGGTTGATGTTCATTTCATTCAACTTTGGTTACTCGTTCACAGTAACTGCAGAATTAAGTCTTTTATGCATTTTAAAAAGTTATCAAAAAATGTTTATGTTGTTTGTGTGCATCACTTTGTTGTTGTTATTATTGATGGGTAAATTTTTGAGATGTGCAATTAATTTAATATTGTTATGAAAAGTTTGGGGAAATATTCGAGAAAATTTCAAATATACTATTTGATTCGATTTTTATTTATTCTTTTTTTTCTGCAAAATAATTCCATAATTGCAAATTTGTTTATTATTCAGTTATAAAAAATGATGAATAAATTGAAAAAATCATGCTATAGATATTTAAAATTTGTTACTCCTGTAATATCACGTGTTGTTCTGTAAATTATAATGTTATTTAAACAATAATATGCAGTCTATAAAATATGTTTATTACTAGATTATTCAAAATAATCTTGTTTGAATTTGTTTTGTATGTATTTTTAATTCAAATTTTTTTCTGAGTAATTTATAATATTTTAAAATTGTTTCTGAAAATAAAACGAATATTTTACTTTTAAATTAACTACTATTGAAACATTACTTGAATATTCCTTTATATTCAAATAGGTCTGACAGCTTTGTTATTATTTCAGCTTTTTCAATTATATAGTATAACGCAAATATATTTATGCTCCTTAAAAATATGTTACATTATAAAAGTTCATTTGAAATTAATTCTCATGAAAGATGAGTAATCAGATATTCTAAATTTTAAATATGTATTTATTTGTGTATTACACAAGCATTATTTTAGGTTGTAAATAAATTTAAATTAGAAGTTTCTGGTAACTCGAATTTTAAAAGGATAATTTCTAATAAAGATTTTCTTTATAAGAATTTCATTTTTTTTAATTAATCACTGTTTAATTATTTTTTATAAATAAATTTTATTTAAATTACATTTCTTTCCGCATCATTGATTAATCATGCATTTTGTTTGAAAATTTAAGTATAAAACGGGAAGAATTTATTTTTATATAATTATCCGTGAATTATGATTTAGCTTTTATGTTCAATATTTTTGAAAGTTGATTGATTTGAAGCATTTGTCTTTAAGTGAATAAAATCAGTTTTACAAAAAAGATATTGGAAAAAATAAAAACTGCATATAAAATGTTTTTATTTTAAATATAAAATACTGAATCTAAAAAAAATATATATATTTTAACTGTTAATAAATATATTAAGGATTTTCTTTCTTTTGTTTTTCTTAGAAAAATCTAATTGCTTTAAAAATTAAAATCCATTTAAAGCTATAGAAAATAAAAATAGCGATACAATCTTTTTCTCGTAAAAAAACTTTTGCGAAATCTTTAATGTTTAATTAAAAGAAAAAAAAATCCGTCGGTATTTTTGTGTCTTTTAGTAATTGCATTTTTTTTTTCTTCTTGACTGTCATTTCAGAGGGGGAAAAAAACGAGTCCTTTGATGTACGTTATTTTCTATTGTAATATCTTAAAAGTTAGAAAATTGAGTTGCGTAATTTTTTTTTTTTTACTCTCTTTAAGAGAATTTCTTCAGTCTCTTTAGGAGCGTTTCAGTTTCCTTCCTTTCAATTGCACATTGATTGGAAAAATAGAATAATTGGAATAAGGGATTCATGGATTGTTGGATAATGGATGGTTTAAAATGCGTTCATTTCACACAAAATTTTGCACTTGCATAAACAAATGTTGAATTTTTTTTTCTCTCATTTGAAAAGACAATTAAAATAATATAAAATAGTGTATGCATATATATATTTGTATTTTATGTCATGCATTTTATTATTTGTTTTGATTTATTTGCCAAAAAAAATTGAAAAAAAGTTTTAAGCGAAATATTAAATATTATGCAAGTTTTGTTTTTAATTATGCTATAAATTGAAATTAAACTTTTCTTCTTGTTCTGTAAAGCTGATGTGTGAATGGTTCAAATGAACAATTTTTGCGTTAAAAATAGCTGCAATGAAAGGTCTGTTAGAAAATGACTGCAAAAAAATAAATAAATAAAATGAGTTTCAACTCAAGTACTCTAATTTCATTTTCATAGTAATTCTGCATTGTAGCAAAAAATTCTTAATCGCAATATAATAATACGAAGCAAAGATGTATGTTAAATGTTTTGTAGCTATTACTTTTAGAACATAGTTCTCGTACAATACAACTCAAAAAGCTTTCTGTTATTATGTTCTGTAGCAATATTTTTAGAACATAGTTCTCATACAATACAATTCAAAATTTCTGTAGCTAATACTTTTAGAACATATTTCCCGTACAATAGAACTCAATAAGCCTTTCTGATCATAACATTGTACAAACCTTTGGCTCCAACAAATTTAATAGGGGAATTTTATATGTATATGAGGCCGAGTATCTAGCGCTCGGTACCACAGGTTTCGGGTTCGAGTACCGGCGGTACCATGGATGTTTGTAGTGGTTCAGGATCAACTTTAAACAGCAGTTCCCGGTCTAATAGGATCGTAGAGCGTTGTCTTGAGGTTTAGTCAGTCTTCAGCCCTCGTGGTTCCTTTCTAAAGTGAAACTAAATATTACCCTTAGCCATGGCCCTGTAATCAGCGACGGGGTCTTCTGGACTGGTGTAGGCGTACCTGCACCAGAGGTGTAATATTTACAATTTAGCAACAACGCATGTATATCAACTATCATATAGAAAAAATAAGTAATTTCAACAATTTATGAATACATAATTATACAGAAGTTTATTTAGAATGCTGTTCATTCAGAATACTTTCTGTGCTGAACATAGAACTTAGTATCCCAGGGGAAGACAGCGTTTTCCTGGATGACTTTTCGGGGCAACTGCTGGTCGAATTCAAATTTCGTTATACTATATATCTGTATGTAGTAAAATCATATATATGTTAAATTTACCCTATTGCATCCAATTTACTAAGTTTTGTTGTTGTTTTAGTTTTTCTAAACTTCTTATTTCTTTTTATTTCAGTTTAAAAACTTAAATGAACTTATATAGATATTTTTTATTTTAGGAAATTACAAAACCACAAAACAGTAATTGGAAGTTCGGGAATTTCTTGTTAGTGAATTTTGAACTACTTTTACGTAATGTAGCATACTTTCGAAATTAGTATAGAACGTAAACTTCGATATCCACATTTTTATGTGGATATCGATTTTTGTGTGGATATCGATAACATTTCCAAAGCGGATATGATTACTTATTTAAACTAAATTTTTTTAACATTTGTAAAAAAAATAAATAAATGGTACAATTTAGCACAGTATAGTACAATTTATGAGCTTTTCTCAATTTTTCTTTTCCTTTATTTGAAAAATATCATACAAAATGTGTCTGATGTACATACAACAGAGATTGATTGGAAATTAAATAACTGTAATTTTTCTGTGAATATCATAGCCTGCAGAAACTTCGCTAGGATTTTTTTTTTTAATTTTAAATGATCAGCAACATCAACAAACACTAAAATCCTTGTAGGTACAAAGAATTGATGAAAATACATTTCTACTTTGTGTGTTTATGCTCAAATGGTGAGAATAAATGCGACGGTTTGGCTTGGTTTGTTGCTCTACGGTCATTTTTTGCACACTTAGGCTAATTAGAGTGGGATCTACAGTTTAACGTGGATTCCGAACCACTCACAAACATCCATGCCACCGCCAAGATTCGAAATTGAAGCTTGCGGTACCAAAGGCCTGGTTTCTAACCAATTGGCCGTCAGGATAAATACGACGACCGGAATGAAATCGACGGGGGGGGATAGCAACGGAGTAAACTGCACAGATGACAACCATCGGGATTGTTCATTTCAAAGTATGGAATCTGTTACAGTATAGCAGAAACAGTGATGCACCCTAATAATGCTGAATTTAATACAAATCTATCGTTCCAGTAATGAATGATGCTCGTGAACATGTCAAACTGCCTGGCATTTGAAAACATCATTTCTGATTTCAGCTTGTTTCTGAATTGGTGACTTATTGTCTCGTATTTTTGTCATGAATGATGTCGCATTTGTTATTTTTAGTACTTTGTTTTACTCAATACAGGACACGATCATTTATTTAACAAGGGGAAGGGAAAATCGATTCGTTTTGGGGAGATTTCCAGGGTTCACTGCCCCACATTTACATTTCAGACTTAATAACGATTGCTAGACATATTCTGTCGCTTTCACAATAGGAACACATTAGAAAACTCGCATCAGACAGTCTGACTCTCAATGCAAGCATCATGCTTTGTCCCATTCACCATGTCTCTTAAGACAATGACCATAACGCATGTCTCCAGTGGATTGGAATATTTGCCCTCCTGCAAATGTGGTTCTTTTGTTTAAATCTAATAACGTCTAATCTAAAAGATATTCTTTCACGAACTCCCAGTTCATTAAAATATATCAACGCAATAACCCATCAACTAATCTACGTTAACATCATATATTTAATAAAGCAGATTCGAAAACCTTCAGGACTAACAATTTAAAAGAGAAATAAACACTTACATTCGATAAATACCATTATTTTGATTTAAATAGAAAATATAGTTTAATTTTTGTTATATAGGCAAATAGGCAATACTTCAATGGAATAATAATTTTAGCATAGAGGTTAACTGCAATTAATATAATTACTCCATATAATAAGTGCAGCAGTCAGAAGTGCTAATGATCAAGCCGTACCAGAAGTGGAATGAGCTTCAGAGAAGAAAAGAACCAAGTGCCTATTTGGTAATGAAGGTTAAAAATAGAAAAGGAAGGAGTCCTGAAGGCCCCAAAACGAGTAGACCCGGGAGCCTAGATGTGTACACTGGATTAGTGACTTTCAATCAACAGAGATCTGGAGACGTCTTAACATTAATAATATCACGAACGTGGTGCTTCACATGGAAGGGCGGAAATCTATCGTCTTCACTCAAGAGTGAGTGAAGATGTTATATCTCTTGACTGATAGTCGCTAATCCGATGTTCCCATCTAGGCTCCTGTGCCTACTTATTTTGGGACTTCAGGACTCCTTCCTTTTTTATTCTTATCCTTCATTACCAAGTATGCACTTGGTTTTTTTCTTCTCTAGAGCTCGCTTCCCTTCTGGTAAATTTTCAAATCTCAGAACATGTTCCACACTAGTCGTATAGTCCACACTCTCCAACTAGACGTCATATCTATTTTGATGTCTATTTAGATTCACAGTCTCTGCGACTCCCTGTTCTCTTCTATAGACAAATTACATCGGGGTTATAATCTCAATTGTCTCCTCTGTCTCTTTCGATGTCACCATCACTTTTTTTTTATCTTTCCTCAGATCACCCACCCTTTTATCATTATTGGTTGGATTTTCATCTTAAAATCTGCTCAGGGGCCTGTTCCATTGGTGGTGAGGGAGATATCAACACTTAATCAGGTGAGGCAGTGCAACTAGTCTTTATGAATTGGGTTTGGTTTGTAGCTGTACAGTCATTTTTTGAACATTTTAGGCTAATTAGACAAGGATCTACAGTTTATAATGGATTCCGAACCACTAACAAAACATCCATGCCACCGCCATGATTCGAATTTGTCTGTGGTACGAAAGGCCAGAGCGCTAGCCAATTGGCCATCTGGCCACAGTCTTTATGGAAGTCAGAATCAGGGGTTTTCCAACAGAAGAGGCATCTTACGAAACATGTGGATAAACACGGATTAGCACTTCATTACCACACAAACGGCTGGATTCCTTTACGGCAAATCACCCCGATCTATAAATAAGCATCCTCTGCCAGCTGCAATGCAATGTCTCACCACCTGCACTCAAGACAACGCAGGTGTGTCACTGGCCCAACATAAATGAACGGGTTTTCAATGTTAGTATACACACCCAAGGAAAGGAGATTCGAACACTCTCCAATAGCGGAGCCACTGTAGGACCGCTGACAATAAATGGTCATATACTTCTGATTTCAGTTGCAAAACTGGTATTGATCCAGATTAACACTTGCACTTCAACAATCAAAAAGCAGCCAATTAAAACATCAAAGATGAAGCCGCACATATTTAACTTTTGGTAAACATGTGGACACAAGATAGCGTCATTACGAAATTTTCTTTATTTTCTATTTTTTTTACCGTCCAGCATTCCATGGGGAAAGGGAATTTTACACACACATATATTATGTACTATATACATTCAAAATTATTATAATACGTGATGTATATTAAAATTACTAATAATTGTATAAAATACATATTTTAAATATATGTCGACACGACGCTATGAGAATTAATATATACACTGTGAGGATATATAATTAATATAGACGCTATGAGAATTAATGTGACTATTAATTCCCGTTATTAATAGTTTCTTGTTTTTAATTTTGGCATTTCAGTGCAAATGCTTATGCAAATCAGTAATTGGCCTCCACTGTTATCAAGTAAAGAAAACAAATTCCTTGTGATTTTAATGTTTTACTAAAAAGAACAATGAAACAATCATCATTCCATAAATATTAATTGGTTTTCCAAGAAAGTCGTTCTACTCTTGAATTCATTACAAACTTTTCATTAAATGAAGGCACATGCTTGCTATACACAAGTGCATATAGTTTAATTCATTTTCTATAAATGGGCTCAAAGACTTGATTATTCTCCTGTTCACATAAATTTTGACACAATTTGGCACAAACTGCAGTATTCATGTTAATAAAAATTTATTTTCAATCCCTTTATATTGTGCGCAAGAAATTTCTGCTTCTACACAGTGCAATGGCATTGGCTGACTTAGCAGGAAAATTCAATTTGACCTTGATAATTTTCTGGAAAATTCAAGGTCAAGTTTACTTAACATTTTCCTGCAATTCCACTTTAGAAATGTCCATTACAGCACGAGATTCTCCGCTATCTCGATTAGTCATCCTTGTTGGTTTATTTCACGTTGCAGTTCGTATTAAATTCAATACGAACACAACCCAAGACGAAACTTTGAAATAATAATCGACACTGAACTTCTTTCCTCTAAGAGGGATAAAACGAAAAAAAAGTGGAGCCGTTTTTTTATACTCTCGTTAGCAGAATTAAAATGAATATTTCGTGTTGAGCGTCATCTGTAGAATATTGTAACATCTCGGCCTATATGAGACTTATAATGGCTTCAAGAAGGCCACTTTCAGGTTCATGGTAGCACTTCAATTTTTATTTACAAGCACTTTATACAAATAATGTCTTCTAGCTTATTATACAAAGAAATTAAAAACTACAATAAAATTTGCACGATTAAATCATAAGTACAGTTCACTCCAAGATCGGTGAATTTTAGAGTACTCGAGTCTACGACGAATCTAATACATTGGTCTGCAGCAGACCGTAATTATCATACGGCGTGATACACAAAACCCCAAGGGGTTCACTCTGAAAAACAGGCGGAAACTCCGGCCTATTGAGTCACAGAAAAAGAGAAAAACACTTCCTGTCGACTCGTCGCAGAACTCTCTCTTCTTGTCCAAAAACCTCTCTAAGAAGATCCGTTATGAGGGGGTCAGTTTCCCTCACTTCTTATTGGAGTAGACATTTTATCAGCCCATAGTTTATCACCAATCACGATGGAACAACTCATGGCATAATTCATATTCCATCTGTAGTTTGTAGTAGATTAGTTATCGAATAGTAATATCGATTGTTATTTCGATTTGTGTTCTCATTGGTAAAAAACACTAATTGTCTGCAATATAATTGCCCACAATACCGCTTGTCTGCTGTTAAAGTCGAGTGATGGGTTGTTATTACATTTCTTCTCCCCTGGGAGTGAAATGCCGAAACTCATACCATGAGAAAAAAATACTGCAACATAAATCAAACTATATACTCATTTGTAACACTAGTATATGCTTCTATTTCTTAAAAGTTATTAAGAAATTCATGAGCATATCTATTTTTGGATCATATTGAACAACAAAACAAGTACATTATCATCAATATTGAGTCGCGTATACAATATTGATGCATATGGGTGCTTGATGGCCGAGTGGCTAGCGCTCTGGCACTCGGTACCACTGGTATCGAGTACGAATCCCGGCTTTGCCATGGATGTTTGTAGTGGTTTAGAATCCACTTTAAACCGTAGATCCCGGTCCTAATAGGATCGTAGAGGGTTGTGGGGTAGTGTTATTCACGTCCGCAGCATATCTTCAAGCTACGCTTGCCCCCTGGGTAGTGCTAAATGAGTAACGTCGGTTCAGCCCTCGCTTATGACATAAAAATTAACTGTCTGTATTGCCATCTGCATTAGAACAACAACAACATATTGATGAATATTCATTTCGTAAATGTCTTTCTCAAATTGCTTTGAGGGTTAAATTTATCCTCTGTCATCACATTCTATAAGTATATTTAGAAAGCTTTATGCGGGTTTTATAAATCGATATTTAATCAAAAATTGCGTTTTTAAAGGTGTATGAATAGCTTTAATATCACGTTGTGTGGGTGACTCTTATTGTATCAGCTTGCCTTGGGGCAACTCCACCCACAGGTTCCGCCTGTGATTATGCCACTGTGATTCGTCACAGTCGTCAGACACGGTGATATAAAAATCGCACATCTTGCATGCAGCATTAACAGTTTTGAATAATGCAGATGTATAGCATATCATGGCTGTTTCAATTTGTTGTGTTTAATGTTTGCTCACCAGTGACACGCTGGCTTTGTTTTGTTTTTTCCAAACACACATGTAATCCGAGACTTAACGGTCGCCAGACAGCGAGCGTCTCTTCCCATTTTGTTGTGTTGTCGTTCAGGAAAAAGAAACTTTCCCCGCGACCTTGAATGTGATTAAGTTCGAATGTGTTTTCCTATTTTCCGGTGGCTTTTCCACGTCGAACATTCCTAGGGGAGACGGGCATTGTAAACAAGTTCCGTCTTGTGTGTTTAAGAATTCATAATAAATAAAACGAATCACTTTGTTTCTATGTTTTCACAATAAATGAAACGATTCATTTTATGTTTAAGAATTTTCATAATAAATGAAATGAATTCTATTAAGAAAGTCATTATAAAGCTTTGTTAGAAGGGCATGGAACACATAGATTGATTAGATATACAATAGAATCTATAGAATTTATAATAAATGAAATAAATGTTATTAAGAAAGAACTTTATAAAGCTTTGTTAGAATAAGATAGAATGCATTGAATAGACATACGATAGAATATATAGAATTTATAATAAATGAAATAAATTTTATTAAAAAAGAACTTTATAAAGCTTTGTTAGAATAAAATGGAATACATTGATTAGACATACGATAGAATATATAGAATTTATAATAAATGAAATAAATTTTATTAAGAAAGAACGTTATAAAGCTTTGTTAGAATGAGATGGAATACATTGATTAGCTATACAATAGAAAATATAGAATTTATAATAAATGAAATAAATTTTATTAAGAAAGAACGCTATAAAGCTTTGTTAGAATAAGATGGAATACATTGATTAAAAAAGATAGAAGATACATTGGTTACACAGGGATTGGAATACATATAATTTTATGGAAGAAATAATTTTTATGGAAAGAACAAAATGGATAATTTTACAAAATAAAAATAAAACTCTACGAAATAAATATTATTTAAGATTATGGAATGAAGTAAATTAATAATTTTATAAAGTAAGAATGAAATTCTGCAAATTAATTCTTATTTGTGGTTATGGAAGGAAATAAGTTAATAATTTTTTGCAATAAAAAGGAAATTCTGTAAATAAATATTGTTTTTGATTATGGAATGAAATAAATTCCGTAAAATAAAAATGAAAGTTTATAATTAAACATTATTTTTGATTATGAAATGAAGTAAATTAATAATTCAGTAAAATAAAAATGAAAGTATATAAAAAAATATTGCTTTTTATTACGGAATGAAATAAATTAATATTTCCGTAACATTGTTTTGTTACTAATTTAATTCATTCCATAATGAATTAAATAATTCCGAAAATAAAAATGAAAGTTTGTTTAGATAAACTTTCATTTTTATTTTCTGAATTAATTATTAATTATTGTTTTTGATTATGGAATGAAATAAAAAATAAAAAGGAAAGTCTATAAATATACATTGTTTTTGATTATGGAATGAAATAAAAAAAAATGATAAAAGTCTATAAATAAACATTATTAATTTGTTTCGTTCCATAATCAAAAACAATTCTATAAAATAAATTAAAATGCAAACGGGATATTTGGTTAGATGTTTTCGTGCTTCATAATTAAAATCAAAAGGCACATTGCGGATATTACTAATCAAAGGACAGTACGACTTCGTGAAACAGCTGTCATCGTGGACAGGAAATTGCTGCAGTAGATTGTTCCATGGAGTAGTAGAATGCGTCGAACAAAGTTATAAAAAAGAACAATAGAAATGCCATTCATGTAATAAATTTACCTTCTATTATTTGCTTAATTTTTTTATTTTTTAAATAGTACAGTTACTTTTAATTAAATTACAGTGAGTTTGTTTTCTACATGAATTAATTTATAATTCTAATTCAATTTTATATATTATTTTCATATTAATTTTTAATACATTTAATTTTATAGTTATTTTTAATCATCAATGGGGAAATTATTTAGAACAATATTATTTAAAATTCAATTGAGTAAGGAAATTAAGTCCTCGGGCGTTTTTAATTATATAATTTCTTTTTTTAAAAAATTGATTAAATTGATTGAATAACATAAAATTCTATATCAAGCAAATATTATAATTTATTGCCATTTAAGAAGAGATACGACTGAAATAATCGTCTCTCTAGCATAATTGGAAATAAATAAATAATTTGTAAATGTGGTTTAGTTTTTTGTTTTAAAACACTATGTGAAAACTATTATACTGCAACAATAATTACATTTGATGAATTTATTGAATGCATATCTTCTTCTAAAAAATACAGGATAAATCCGGTAAATAAATAACAAAAAGATAAATCCGGTAAATATTCAATATCCTTTGCAGTCACGGATTTATCTTTAGAAAAGAATTTTTAAATTATTAAAATTATTTAAATGAATAATTTTATATTATTATGATGAATGAATTTATTGTGAATTATTAAATGAATTATTTAATTTTTGAATTATTAAAATGAGCATTGTTAGCAGATATGCATTATTTTTCTTTATTATTATTAAATTCCTTCTATTAGCTCACTCTCCCTATATATATATCTTGTACAAATTTTCAATCGTTCATAAAACACTTTATAGTACAAATACATTTTTTTCAACTTGTAGTGGATGACACTGGATGTTAATACAGTTTTTTCAAATATTAATTCAGTAATTAAATTTAATTAATTAATTTTAGTTTTTTTTTTAGATTTAAGTTGCATGTATCTACCAATAGATGGCGCCAGATAAACTTTAAAAAATGAATGAAAATTATTTATAAAGGACTTCCTGCAATATAGTGAGAAAAAAAAAGAAGGAATTGACTTTAAAAAATTTTTTTATACTACTTGTTGTTGTTGTTGTACATCCTTCTGCCAACCATTACCTTATCCATTATGCTTTGTGTTCCCCTTATATTCTACAAATAGAAGAGCGATAAAAAACGAACATTGTCTACCTGGAGGATCTCTAAGTGTTATATCGGAGAAAATGCGTAAAACTCCCATCAGGAACTTTAACTATCAATGCGAGAATCATGGACATGCTGTCACAATCGCCATAGAATCTCCTCACTTTTGAAAGCCCGACTGCAAAGGACTCGCCGATATATGTTGACATTATTTTATTTAAAATCACGAAAAAAAAATAGGGATAAATAAAATTTGGAGAAAATTTAGAATAAATTTTATATTTGCTATTACAAAAAATAGAATTATTAAAACCTTTATTAAATCAACGTAATGTCTAGCTCGAAATTAAATTTTTTTTACTTTTCATTTTATTTCTTTGTAAAATTTTATGATAACTATAAATAAAATAAATAATATAATGGTATTTCCCCCATTATCTATTATGGGAGATCACCTGTTATAGATAATAGGAAGATAATAGGATAATAAATCTGCTCACACCTGATGAAAGTAATTATTGATCTTATAAAATAATGATTTTATAAATTAAAATGATAATTAATTGAAATTTTGTTTAATATAAAAACATTATAAATACATTATTTCTAAGAAGAAATTTTTTTTCGGGAGGGGGGGAGGGGGGTATTTTTTTTTTCTTATTATTAATGGTAAAAAAAATTCACAATATTTATTGAACCAAATACTGTGACGACAGATAGATTAACATAATAATAATTTATCTTTTATTATTTGACTTTTAATGTTGTTTTCGAATACCGGGTACGTTTGCCTAAATCACCTTTGCCACTAGAATGAGAGATATAACAAATTCAGTGTTATCCAGGATGGTACGTTTCTACACTGCACAGGGTTTTGCCACTACTTTGTTGAATGACTGATCTCAGGAATGATATCTATAAATTTAATATCTTCTCTGACAGGCTAACGGAAGCATTTCCAGGCCAACGGATTTATCTTGCCATCTCCAATATATATATATATATATACTTCAGATTTCGGTTGCCTAATTTGGGACCAATGTGCGCTGGTTACGTGCAGAAGGGCCTGGGTTCGAATCCACTGGTGGTATTGTTATAGTCAAGGTTTATCAGAAACAAGGAGAATCGACGGCGATTATGATAATATTTTTAAAAAAGTCTCGCATCGATAATCAGGTTACCTGGTAGGTGATTTCATTGTTTTCACCTATAAGACACACAATTGCGTGTAATTACCCGTAAAAGTCTTCCCGCAGGTTGTCCTCTCTCAACAGGGCCTGGTGGCCAATTGGCTGGTGCTCTGGTCTTCAGTACCACAGGCTTCAGGTTCGAATCCTGGCTGTGGCAGGAATGTTTGTGAGTAGTTCGAAATCCGTGTTAAATTGTAAGTCCCGGTCATATTAGCCCAAAAGGACCGTACACAAAAAGACCATAGAGGGATAAACCAACCTCTCTCAACATCCGTCTGTGGGCTACATCAGTGGTATAAGAAGCCCACCGATATTCAACAAAGAAGAAGGTTTTCAATTTGTCTGGTTTTGAACCAGGATCCAGTTCGTAAACCTTCACATGCTATCCAGATGGGCTCTCAGCCCCTATTTGCCCATAAATTAATATTTCAATTTCAATAACAAGCGTTAAATGGGTCTGATAAATGTAACTGTTTTATTAATCTGTTATGTTAAAGACATGACTGTTTAAGTAGTTTGCGGATTATTTTAGTCCAAACAGCGTAAATTAAATCCCTTCGACACACAACCACACGTCATTTCCAGGGATGGCAAATGTCAAATACATTGGAAAATGGTTATTAAGCTACGGACCAGACTGATTCGCCTTCGTCTGATTGTTGCCAATACATTATTAAAATTTGTATCAGTATTATCGTTTGCTGTGTAATTGCCAAGCACTCTTCAATATTTAAGCCCCATTTCATTCTTTAACGTTAATTAACATGTTACAATTTGTATTATAATAATTTTTGGAGTAATTTCAATAGCAAAATTTACAGTTTGTTAATTACAATTGCAATTTATTGATTATAATAACAATAATTAAAATATTTTGACTATAATAACAATAATTACAATTGTTAATTATAATAACAATAATTACAATTATTAATTATAATAACAATACTTACAATTTGTTAATTGTAACAAAAATAATTATAATTTGTTAGTTATAATAATTAATGCAATACTAATTACAATTTGTTAATTATAATACCAATTATAACAATTACAATAATTGCAATTTGTTAATTGTAATAAAAATAAAAATAATTACAATTTTTAATTATGATAACAATATATACAATTTATTTTAATAAAAATAGATATAACTACAATAATTACAATTTTCTAATTATAATAGCAATAATTACAAGTTGTTGTAACAAAATTTCAATTAAATTAATTACAATGTGTTAATAAAAACAACAATAATACAATTACAATTGCATTACATTGGTATAATTATAGTTTGTTAATTATAATATCATTTACAATAATTGCAATTAAAATAATTGCAATTACAAATACATCAAATTTCCAAATATTCTTCATAAAGTGCTGGATATTTTGATCTGAGATTAACTCTCGCTATTACAATTGTAGATGTATAGCAGATTCAGCTTTAATTAAGATCCACAAAGAGGACTCGCAGTTCTCCACCGCAATTTATAATATTCTGGAATTTACACTTTCCTCACTATTTATCGAGAAAGGGAACCAAATATTAGGCAGTTATACTTGAAACCATTACCGCTTCTCCCACGCTGTACTAGTGGACTACATTGACACCCAGAAATGTTGTCTGCCCTCATAAAAACATGAAACATTTATTGGAATCAGAGAACTTTAATTTGGATTTCCACCAAATACTAAGATCGCACGTCGCAAAACATCAGTCAATCAGAAGCTGAATATCCTGTCCATTCAGGCTTTTGATTGGTTGGCGTTCTGCAACATGCGATCTTAGTATCTGGTGGGAATTCAGTCTCTGCTGCTCACGTCACATTGAAGCAATATGTTTTGCTGAAACTTAAATTTTCTTTTATACTTTTTTTAATTGTCGTACATGTTATTATTTTTCTGTATCACATATATTGATATTTTGTTACGTTTGCAAAACACTCAGTATATCTATAGATTCGATCACCGGTTGTGTGTAAAATTAACAAGCAGTTAAATCGGACGGATTCAAGCACAGCGGTTTGATGGGAGAGAAAGGTATTTTCGAAGGGGTTTAATTACAAAAAGGATTTTAGTTTTTTTATAATTAAAATTTTGAATCAAATAATATTAAAACGAAAATGTGATTAAAAAGTTCCACTATAAATATTAATATTTTTTTTTTCAAAATTGATTTGTTTAGTTTATCTATATAGCATTTCTAAAAAATAATCAAATCGTCTATTTTCGTATGCAAACTGGATTTTTAACTTCCCACACAATCCACCATCGAATTACATTAGGGATAACATCATTACCTTCCGTTTTCTGAACTTTAAACTTTATTTATTTATTTTTTTTTTTGTATAGTTCTATGTTTTATTAATGCAGGTGATTAATGTTTTTAAAATAGCAGATGTTTAATTTATACTCCAGTGCGTGTGTTGAGTTAAATGTCATTCAATTGTTTTTCCAATAAGCAATACAGTAAAATTCGAATAAATTATTTAGGTTTTTCCTTTGTTTTGAAGATCAAGTTGAACAAATATTGATGTTTTTATCTTCTAAATCAAATCTTTCTACATTTTGAATCTCTGAAAGTTATCAATAACATTTTATTTTTTGAAATATTTATTCAAAAATAATGCATAGATTCGTTTTTTTTTTTTTTTTTTTTTTTTTTTTTTTTTTTTATCGCAAGTAACAAAGTTTCAATTTCTTTACAAGTTCCAAATCTAATATGTTTGAAAGGAAGGAAAATAAAATTTTTTTACTAAAGGAAACTGTTTCTTTCAAAAATTTTTAAAGAAAGAATAAATATTTTCAAATTTTACATTCTCGTTTTTATGCCATTAAGAAAATTACAAATATTCATTCTAAATTCTCTTTGAAATCAAATAAACAGATTTTAAATATTTAAAAAAAAAATTCATTTAGAAAATGATATCATTGTAAAAAATAATACTGAATAGATTCATTTTCATTTCTTTTGTAAATAATAGTAGGACATTAAAAGAAATTTATTTTAGTTTTTAATAAATGAAATGACTTTTATGTTTGCTTTAAATATGTAAAAACTCAATTTATAAAATCGTTCATCGAAATTTATTTCATTATATAACTACCATTGCATTCTCTCGTTCATCGATATTTATTTCAATTCCTACTATTAGTACACCCTCTCCCTATATATATCTTGTTCAAATTTTCAATCGTTCATAAAATACTTTTTATTCATCCACTCAAGTTCAAATACATTTTTTTGAACTTGTAATGGATGACACTTGATGATAATGCAGTTTTTTCAAATATTAACTCAGTAATTAAATTTAATTAATTAATTTTAGTTTTTTTTTTTTTTTTTTTTTTTAGATTTAAGTTGCCTATATCTATCAACAGATGGCGCCAGATAAACTTAAAAAAATGAATGAAAATTATTTATAAAGGACTTTCTGCAATATATTGAAAAAAAAAAGGAATTGACTTTAAAAAATTTGTTTTATATTACTTTTTTATTACATAACTACCAGTTTTTAATTCATCGAGGACTTTTTGGTGCTTTTAAATATGCCACGAATGAAACCTGATGTTTTCAGGGACTTTCATAGGGAACTGTCCATTATTTACATGGGGGAAAAACTTAAAATTTCCATCATACACCTTGGCTGTCGATGCAAGACACCTGCTATTACAATACAATCCTGTTTTCTGAAAGCAGCAATTACAATGCATTTCACCAGCCGAAGTCCTCTTGTATGCTATCTGTCTTGTATGCTTTCTCCTCTTGTATGCTATCTGTCTTGTATGCTTTCGAACCAAAGTCCTCTTGTATGCTATCTGTCTTGTATGCTTTCGAACCAAAAGTCCTCTTGTATGCTATCTGTCTTGTATGCTTTCGAACCAAAAGTCCTCTTGTATGCTATCTGTCTTGTATGCTTTCGAACCAAAAGTCCTCTTGTATCTTTCGAAAAAAAGTCCTCTTGTATGCTATCTGTCTTGTATGCTTTCAACCAAAGTCCTCTTGTATGCTATCTGTCTTGTATGCTTTCGAACCAAAAGTCCTCTTGTATGCTATCTGTCTTGTATGCTTTCGAACCAAAGTCCTCTTGTATGCTATCTGTCTTGTATGCTTTCGAACCAAAAGTCCTCTTGTATGCTATCTGTCTTGTATGCTTTCGAACCAAAGTCCTCTTGTATGCTTTCGAACCAAAAGTCCTCTTGTATGCTATCTGTCTTTTATGCTTTCGAACCAAAAGTCCTCTTCTATGCTATCTGTCTTGTATGCTAACCAAAAGTCTCTTGTCTTCTGTCTTTTATGCTTTCGAACCAAAAGTCCTCTTGTATGCTATCTGTCTTGTATGCTTTCGAACCAAAAGTCCTCTTGTATGCTATCTGTCTTGTATGCTTTCGAACCAAAGTCCTCTTCTATGCTAGCTGCGTATCGATAATTTTTACCACTGGTCTTCAAATCGATAATATTTGGTTTAAGGATGCATGTAAGAGGGATCAGATCTACATTCGACGTCCAATACAGTCATTATTTTTTGAAAAGAGGAGATTCGACTGTGATTGTGACAATGTCTGTAAAAGCCGCTCGCATTGCGAATGAGACTAGCTGGGGGGAGTTGCGAGACGTGTGCTATTAGAATCGCCATCGAATCTTCTGTTTTTTGAAAGCCTGGGTTACAATGCGTTTCACCAACTGAATCGAACCAAAATCCTCCTGTATGCTGGATATCTATATCTATAATATATAATAGATATCTATAATATTTACTACTGGATCTTCAAATTGGTAATATTTTTTTAAGGATGCAATTAGCATGTAGGAGAGCCCAAATTGGAATCTACATTCGGCGCCAATTGCAGTCATTGTTTTTAGAAAAGATGAGACTCAACGACGGTTGCGACAATGTGTGTAAAGGCGTCTACCATCAATATTCAGGCTGCTTGGTAGAAATTTTTCGGGTTTTTTTTCCCATACGAAACGCAAATGCGGCGCAGTTACTCCTGAAATTCCTCCCGTAAGTCCCTTCCTTTCCACATTATCCAACTGTGGGCTACTCGTGTAATATAGAATTGGTATATAAGGACCACCGAAAAAGAAGAGAAGAAGAAAAATTATACTTGAAATGTATAGAAAAGTAGGTTTTTTTCCTTAATTTTATTTGCATAAAGAGTTTCATTTTGTATTCTAACACAATAAAACAAGCACACACAAAATTCTGCAATTCTGAAAGTAAACAATTTGAATTTAACTAATATTTCTTCTCCTTTTAATTAAATAAAATTGATTCTTTGTACAAAATTCATTTCAGAAAAAAAAAACCATAAAATCTTTTAGTGTTTCTTTTAAAAAATACACTGACAGCAAAAGGAACCAACTTTTTTTTTTTTCTTTTTTTTTTTTTTTTTTTTTTTTCTTTTTTAATTCTTAAAATCATTCACACTTATGTGGGAATTAAAATGTTTTCACCCAATATTTATAACAACAGGAGGAAAAAAAAACTTCATTCTGATAAATTCTTTCAATATTTAGAAAATTGAAACGCTTCAATTAAAGCACATTTTTTTATTGGAATTCTTTTGAGTATTTGCTTTGAATTTGAATATCTTTTATTTATTCATATTAGCAGTGAAATGAATAAATTTTTTACCTTTATTTTAATTGTATCTAAAGGTACTCGTTTGAAGTTTAACATAACAAAACAAGTTTAAACGTTTTTTGTTTTTCTGAATGCAAACAGTTTCAATTAAAATAAATCATTGTCTTCTTTCGTTTAAGAAAAAAACTCTTCTTTTCTCAAATTCATGAGAGCATAACCATAAAATATTTTATTTCTTTTTTGTAAAAGATAGCCTGACAACAAAATAAATCTTCAGTTTTATTATTTCAAGTGTTGTACTTTCTTGACTACTGCTTCCATTTAAAAATATTCAGCATTATTACGAAAAAAAAAAGGCAAATAATTTGTATTCTTCCCTGCAAATATAATAAAATTTTAAATGAGAATATTTATTTTATCATCTTTGAAGACAAAGATATATATATATATATATATATATCATATTAATTATTGTATTATATTATATTATTGTTGTGATCGAACACCCGTAGCTAGAAGTCTAACTAGGCTCCGTGTCGCTGAAGGAGAGCAGTGGGGTGACTTTTAATGGGAACTACCCCGCATTTGCAAAACGAATAGGAGGTAATCAGACTAACGAGGCAAGATGCTGAACATCACAAACGATATCGAGTCTCCCCGTTTTTTGAAACAGTGTCTACAACAAAGCCACCAGCGTATTGAACCTAGCACTAATTCTCACTAGCAGCGCGCTTTGCTACTGAGCCACGAGTCGGATATATATATACATACACACACACGCATGCATACATAATGAATGAGAGAGAGAGAGAGAGAGAGAGATGTACATAAAATGTAATAATTAGTATTGGTCTAATCAAATAAGGCTAGAAAAAGTCTATTTTAATTTCAAGTAATATAATGATATAAACAAAATGCAGCAATTTGAAAGAAACATTTGATGAAATTTGTATTCACCAATGCAGTTGTTATTTTTCCAGACACATAAATTGCAATTTTATTTGGTGAAATACCTTTCCATTCCTGCAGGAATTCACACTTTGTCTTCGTCTCTCCTGAAGCCGACAGTAAGCCAATAAATCAAACTATCACTTTTAAGCGGAAAACACATCGATTTTTCTGCTCTTCTTTTTTTCCATGTCTGTCTGCAAGGACGACACAAAGCGAAAACACTTTTTCAGCGAATTATTCTCGGCAATTCAGGAGTCGGAAGTTAATAGCGACTTCAACTGTAACTGTAGCGACATAGTATTTTCTTTCACATGATTTTTAGGTGGGGTGGGGGGGAAGAAAAGAAATCTAACGACGTAATGATGTCTGGTATTAAATGAACATTATATAGACGAATAAGAGTTATCTTTTTTTATTATTTTTTTTTTTTGATAAAATAATACTTCGTGCTTTCCTAGATTAACTATTATTATCTAGAAAGTCAATTTATCTGTTTGTTCACTTTTTATTTTTTATTTTGTAATATTCAGAAAAGTTATTTTGATATAATTTTCTGGGGATGAAATGGTTTTGTAAGTAGTTTTTATTTATTGATTTATTTATATTGAACATGACGATGAAGTAGCACTCTTGTCCAAAGCCCGGTCTGGTGGGCAATTGGCTAGCTCTCTGGATTTTAGTATCACAAGCTTCAGGTTCGAATACTGGTGGTGACATGAACATTTGTTAGTGGTTCGCAATCCACTTTAAACGGTAGGTCCCGGTCTATTTAGCCCAAAGTGTGAAAAAAATGTCCTTAGAGCCACAAAACCAAACCATGTCGCTAAAGAAGTAAGGCAGTGGGAAGTGGAACTAACCCGCATTTGAGTATTGTAGGGGAGGAAACCGGGAAAACTCACACCCGGTAGTTAGATTAACGTGGCAAGATGCTGAACATCGCAAACACCACTGAAACTCCTTGTTTTTATGAAACAATGTCTACAACAAAGCCGCCAGCGGATTGAACCTCAACCCTAATGATCACCAGTTGCATTCGTTGATACTGAGCCACGATTCGGCCCAACAAAAAATGTAAGAATTAGTCTTGTTCTTATCAAATAAGGCTAGAAAAAAGCCTATTTTAATTTCAAATAATATCATGGTATAAACAAAATGTAGCAATTTCTAGAAACATTTGATGAAATTTGTATTCACCAATGCAGTTGTTGTTTTTCTTCATTTTTCCAGACACATAAATTGCAGTTTTATTTCGTGAAATACCTTTCCATTCCTGCAGAAATTCGCACTTTGTCTTCGTCTCTCCTGAAACCAACAGTAAGCCAATAAATCAAACTATCACTTTTAAGCGGAAAACACATCGATTTTTCTCCTCTTCCTTTTTTTTCCATGTCTGTCTGCGAAGACGACACAAACACTTTTTCAGCGAATTATTCCCGGCAATTCAGGAGTCGGAAGTTAATAGCGACTTCAACTGTAACTGTAGCGACGTAGTATTATCTTTCACATGATTTTGGGGGGGGGGGGAACAAATCTAACGACGCAGTGATGTCTGGTATTAAATGGACATTAAATAGACGAAGAAGAGTTCTTTTTTTTTTTTTTTTTTTTTTTGTTAAAATAATACTTTGTGCTTTTCTAGATTAACTATTATTATCTGGAAAGACAATTTTTCTGTTTGTTCACTTTTCTTTTTTATTCTGTAATAATCAGAAAAGTTATTTTGATGTAATTTTTTGGGGATATAATGGTTTTGTAATTTGCTTTTATTTATTGATTTACTTATATTGAACATGGCGATGAAGTAGCACACTCGTTCAAAGCCCGGCCTGATGTCCAATTGGCTAGCGCTCTGGCCTTTAGTACCACAGGCTTCAGGTTCGAATCCTGGTGGGGGCATGGACTTTTGTTAATGGTTAGGAATCCACTCTAAACTGTAGGTCCCGGTCTTTTTAGCCCAAAGTGTGCAAAAAATGATCGTGGAGCCACAAACCAAACCATGTCGCTGAAGGAAGGCAGTGGGAGGGCTTTTAGGGGGGAACTACCCCGCATATTTGAGTATTGTATGGGCGAAAACCCGGAAAACTCCTACCAGCTAGTTTGATTAACGTGGCAAGATGCTGAACATTACAAACACCACTGAGACTCCTCGTTTTTATGAAACAATGTCTACAATAAAGCTGCCAGCGGATTGAACCTCAGCCCTAATGATCACCAGTTGCGTTTGTTGTTACTGAACCACGAGTCGGCCCAACAAAAAAAGTAATAATTAGTAATGGTGTAATCCAATAAGTCTAAAAAAAGCCCATTTTAATTTAAGATCATATAATATTCTAAACAAAATACAGTAATTTACTAGAAACATTTGGCGAAATTTGTATTCACCAATGCAGTTGTTATTTTTTCAGACACATAAATTGCAATTTTATTTCGTGAAATACCTTTCCATTCCTGCAGGAATTCACACTTTGTCTTCGTCTCTCCTGAAGCCAGACAGTAAGCCAATAAATCAAACTATCACTTTTAAGCGGAAAACACATCGATTTTTCTTCTCATCTTTTTTTCCATGTCTGTCTGCAAGAACGACACAAAGCGAAAAACACTTTTTCAGCGAATTATTCTCGGCAATTCAGGAGTCGGAAGTTAATAGCGAGTTCAACTGTAACTGTAGCGACGTAGTATTTTCTTTCAGGTGATCTTGGGGGTAAAAAAGAAAAGAAATCTGACGTAGTGATGTCTAGTATTAAATGGTCATTAAATAGAAGAATAGGAGTTCTCTTTTTTGATAAAATAATATTTCTTGCTTATCTAGATTAACTATTATTATCTGGAAAGTCAATTTATCTGTTTGTTCCCTTTTTGTTTATTTCGTAATAATCGGAAAAGTTATTTTGATATAATTTTCTGGGTATAAAATGGTTTTGTAATTTCTTTATTTACTGGTTTACTTATATTGAACCATCTAATTTATATTATGAAATCCACTTTAAACCTTAGGTGCCAGTTTAATATGACTGTACAGCGTTGGGCATAGTTCTGGCAACCCTACCCCGTAAAAAGAAAACATCTCCTGTCTAGAAATCTGCCAGCAAGTAGATGGCCTTGGCCCACCATAGGGCTGTTGCGCCACTGATGATGAGGAATTTATATTATATTTGTTATTATATTATTATTATACCATCTAATTTTAACTGCATTTATACATGTACTTCAAATACATTCTTACTACATAACTAAAAAAAGGTCTAAAAACTATTTATATAAATATCACACAATATTTATCCCGCATGATAGAAAAAACGGAAGTCTCCCACCATTCAGCCGGGATGACGATGCGATACGGTTGTTACAATCTACGTCGAGTCTCCTCGTTTCTGAAAGCAACGAACGCTGCTAGAGGATTTGAATTTGAGCCTTCTGTATATTGGTGAAGATTACATGTTTTTATTTTTCTTTCCCCATTAAATGTTATGACTGTATAGCATCCATGATAAACTGAATCTTATTTTTAAGGGTTTTAACATTAATTCGAACATAAATTATACAGAATAAAAATTTATATAAGTTTTATAAACCGTCACCTTTCTATAATTCCGATTAAAAAATTAATGATGTAAGCGTGAATATATTTTCTCAATCTTACTTTTTATTTATGATACATAGTTTATAGTAAAGACCTGATGGCCGAGTGACAAGCGCTCTGGGACTCGGTGCCACAGGTTTCGGGTTCGAGTCCCTGCAGTGCCATGGATGTTTGTAGGAGTTCGAAATCCACTTTAAACCGTGTTTTTAATAAGACTGTAGAGCGTTGGCCGAAGGTTTGACAACTGTACTCCGTAAAATGAAAACATCTCCTTTCTCGAAATCTGCCAGTAGGCAAGACGGCCTTGGTCCGGCATGGATCTGTTGCGCCAATAAAGAAGAAGTATTTTATATTATTTTTGCGCCAATAAAGAAGAAGTTATAGAAGTTTATATATATATAAGAAGAAGTATATAATAATATACTTATATATATATTTATATATATATAAGTATATTATATTATTATATATAATATTTTTATATTTGTCATTGATTTAAAATAATATAATTAAATAATTCAATTTTGTTTTTAAGCGAATAAAAAAGCCAATTTTAGGAAAAATTATAATCTGCAATTGAAAAATTTACAGTTGATGAAAATATTACTAACGCATTGATAGCAATAATTTAACTATTTAGAAGCATAAATACTTTTATGTAAAATTTAAAGGTTGAGCTAAACCGTTTTAAAAGTTATATGGAATACCAATTAATATCATCACAAATTTTTAATTCAAAAAATAAATAAACAAAAGATATTAGTATTTGATCTAGAATATTAAATATTTGTATTTAATAATCTGAATTACATAATAAATTAAGTAATATTTGCATGGTATTGAAAATTGCATTTTAGTTAAAATTCATTGTTTTTATAATTACTTGTACTAAAATTATTTTATAATTTAATATTTAATGTTGAATATAAAGCTTAATTCCATTATTTTATTCCATCTAGAATATTAAACATTTTCATTTAATAATTTAAACTACGTGATAAATTAAGTAATATTTATATGGTATTCAAAAATTGCATTTTATTGTAGATCATTCTTTTTATAACTAATAGTTTTAAGATTATTTTATAATTTAATGTTCAGTGCTAAATATAAATTGTTTAATTCTATCTTGAATAATTATCTGATTAAATAATTATCTGATTTGATAATAATTATCTGATTATTATTAAAATTCATTCTTATTACAATTAATTGTTCTAAAATTATTTTAAAATTTAATATTCAATACTGAATGTAAATTGTTTAATTCCGCCTAAAATGATAAATAATTGCATTTAATAATTTAAATTACATAATAAATTAATTAATATTGATATGATATTGAAAATTATATTTTAATTAAAAATCATTCTTTTTTAACTAATAGTTCTAAGATAATTTTATTATTTAATATTCAATGCTGAATATAAATTATTTGATATTTAATTAAAAAGGACTACTTCCAAAAAAATATATGTAATATGATGATGATTGCAGTATTATTGATAGAACTTCCCCCAAATTAAAATTGTTCTTGAATTTTTCCCTTTTTTTGATTAAGAATTCCTCAGGAAACTATTATTCAGAAATGATTCATACATCTTTACGTGTCCTTGTGACGTCAAAAAAAAAGTGACGTCCTTTGTGTCATTCGTGACAACTGTTACTAACATGCAGTCGGAAAAATTTCGCAACACATTGCTCTTTTCAAAAGTAATTTTTCTTATTCAGTAAACTTTTTTTAAATAATTCTTTATACACTCGAGAAACTGATAAAATTGACATGTTTTGTAGATAGAATAAGGAACAGATTTCGAAAGATCTAAATATTTCTATGATATTTTTTTCAGATTTTTTTATTTTTTAAATGAAACTTTTCTGGTACTGGTGTCCGAAATATTGTAAATAAAATCTGGATCTGACCTTCACATATTCGTTTAATAATCTTAAAGATAAACCATTATGTAACCATTCTCAAAATGAGTTGCGGTCTTGTCGATGTGAACTCGTCATCAGTGACTGGTGATTTACGTCAGCTACATTGATTATGTGTCACTGTCAATATAAAATTTAGTAAAGCAATGTTAATTCTGATGGTAGAAATTATTTAGTCTTTACCATTATGTCAATGACTGATTATTTTTGTCAAATGTCAATAAGAAATTTGGTAAAGCGGTGTTAATCGCGATGGAATCAATTATTGATTAGATTATAGCACTAAAATACTGTAATGTCAAAACCATTATGTCAAGGTAGACTCGTCATCAATGGTTAATTATTTGTAATTGACCATTGTAATTGTAATTTGACTCTTTATTGAAATATGGTCAAGTAGTATTAGTTGCGATGGAAGCAATTATTGATTAGACTATGCCATTAAATAATATAATATATGTACCATTATGCCGAGGTGGATTCGTCATCAATGACTGCTTGTCAGAATCCGCTCCATTAGATTTATGCAGGTGTCAATTAGAAATTTGATAAAATAGTGTTAATTGCGATGGAAGCAATTATTAATTAGGTGGAGCTTGTTATCAAAATAAAGTAAACCGGTGAAATTCATTCCTTACAAAAAAGATTTGAACTGAGATAGTTTGTAGATTGAATTAAAAGAGTGTCCGTTCCGGCGTGGAGTAATTAATTAAATAATTAAACTCCATACTTTTCAAGAATAGTGCAGTATTTTTCATCAATACTTTCTGTTATCTTGACTTTTGCTACTGTTGTCCTCAGTAGGGGGCCATTTACCCCGTCTTGATTCATGAACTTCAGAATTGTTGATAGAAGGTTGACGTTATTTGGATGGGATTCTAATTCAGGAATAGCTGGCGGCAGTTTGGAATAAGTAGAGGTATCTTTCTTATTAGTAGCATCTTCCGCGAAAGACAGGTTTTGGGATTTACGTTTTGGCTTAGGTTTCCTGTTGGATTTTCTTTCTCTGCAATGATGATTTAGACTTTGGGAGTCTGCGGAGGTCTTTGTTGATAACTCTTTGAGTAATAATTTTTCCGGGAAAATTTAAGGAAGCCTCACCAAAACTCTGCGTGATTACCTTAACAATTCACACAACATCTGACCGAGTCTGTTTGGATAGAGCATTTTTCTGTGGAGGGATTCTCCGTACAGAGGTCACAGTGGACTTTTAAGGTAGCAATTTTCACTGTTATGGAAAAAAAATACAGCATCTTCTGCGCTGGGGGATAGGGTTTTTGCCTCTGTCTTTTGACACAATTCTTCCTAAGAGTAGATTCATTTCTGAATTGAAAGAGTTGGGAATTTATACAAGAAAAAGAGACAAAGGTCTTTTCCCTCTAGTACTGGAGAGTTTCGCAATGGCCAATACTGCAAAATTATTCTTATTGGTGGCATCTTTGAAGTTGTTCTTTTTCGGACACATTGTTAATCGCCTAATTACTACTTTTAATTGGGGGATTTTCTTCAGACTGTAACGTTTAAATTTGGTGTTAACTATCAAAAGAAACAGATTTGTTGTTGTTGTTTGTTTTGTTGTTAATATTGTTGTTATATTTTTTGTTGCAGTGTTTGTTTTGTATTGCATTAGTTGTTTGGCATTGGTTGCTTTGTGGCACTATTTTTTGGTAGCGTTATTTGTTTTGTTATCGCTGTTTTTATTATTGTTTTGTTGCATTATTAATGTTGTAGTGGTTGCTTTGTTGCATTATTTGTTTTGTGTTATTTTGTTGCATTGTTTGTTTTATTGTTATTGTTTTGTTGCATTGTTTATTTTGTTATTGTTTTGTATTGGTTGCTTTGCTACATTACTTATTTTTCGATATTGTTTGTTTTGTTATTGCTGTTTTGTGTTGTTTGTTTTGCTATATTGTTTATTTTGTTAACAGGAGATTTCTTCGTTCTTGTTTACAAGAAAATTAAATCCGCCTAAATCCTCAACAAAAAGAAAACGAGTTCAAAAATTTTATAATAAATTGACATATCCCGTATATTATTTTATGTTTTACTAACTTTTCAGCAGTTTAAAAACCGAGAAATAATCACAATCTGCTCTAAAAAAAAAGTCTTGCTACTTAAATGCCACTCCTATCTGGGAGAAAACAGGTGAGCCTGATTTAATCCCTGTCACTACGGGCAGAAGTAATCTTGGCAGACACCTGCCAGCGAGCGCGTCCGCCATAATGCGAAGGAGGACTAATAAGATTAATGAATTTAATTAGTGGGATGGCATTTTAATATTCTTCTAGGAAGGCTTTCCGGCAATTACGTAATGGCAGTGTGTGAAGTCGATTTCTGAGCTTCACTTGCGACATTCATACGCTGTGGTGTTTCTATTTAAAAATCCTCTGCTAACGAAATTAATTAAGTCTAAATGAAAAGTAAATATTGGGATTCTGAAGAATATATGTCATCAAAGGCAGATGAAAAGAATTTGATTGACAATGTATTAAATATTGGGATAGTTGATATCGTATTAATCATATTGTAAGACAATATTTTGATTTCTTTTTTGATATGAGATTGTTGAAAATAATATTTCTAGATAAATTGTTTCATCGAAATAAAAAAAGACATTCAGAAATAAGGAGTTGATATAGAGAGCTGGTGCATTGATTATGTGGAAAGGTAAACATCCGTTTAAAAACCGGAAACGGATGAATCGATTGTTTGTTCAGGGTACTAGTCAGATATAAACGACAAAAGCAGTTTTGAAAGGAAAAAATTTTAATACTTAAGAGTTGAATTTTTTTTTCAGCTAATTTTCCTTTAAACAGTATGTAATTTAAAATTTTAATTATTTGCAATTAAAATATTTTTATTGAATATTAAATATTTATATTCTCTTCCGAAATTACATTTTTTAAATATTATCGGTTGGCTTGAGTTACTTGAGTCATAAGTTGGAGAACTCGCAGCTTTATTGACACACGCACAAACACCACACACATATCATTAGACACGTGCAATATTAAACACATTTAAAAACAGATAATTATAGATTCGTGGAAGGACTCCACTTCTAAGCCGAAAACCCGAAACTCGGCTATGCGCAGGGTGTGCAAAATATATTTCCTGTCCTGGGTGAAAGTTTGTATTGACCATTTTCTTGGGGGTTCTTGCCAGTGTATAGGAAGAAACATGTTTACAGTTGCGTATTAAAAACAATTAAATAACGAATTTCACATTTACTACAAATTAAATATTTTAAACAAGATTGAAAAGCATAAAATTTATTCTTAGTAAAGAAGAAAAAATTAAATAAAACTGCTAATTTTTAAATTTGAATTTTGTTGGAATTATTTTTCAGGTTGGTATTATTTATTATATTATTTTATATTTTTATTATTTTCAAAATTTATATGTTTTCAAAAACATTTGATGTACTTTTTGCTCAATTGTCACAGAATAGTTCTTTAAAAATGCATAACTATATTCCTTATTTTAGGATTAATTATTTTATTTTCTAATATAATGGGAAATTAATGAATTAATCGCCATATTATTAAATAATACCTATAATTAATTATACTATCTTAATTAATTTTATAATTAAAATATTTATTTTTATTTTGTTTAAATTCTTTTAATATTCAAATAATTTGCATCTTTGTTTTTTTTTAATTAAAAGTTGTAAATAAAATGCAGAGGATATTTATAAATTTGTTTATTTTCGAATGCTACTGATAAAAATGGAATATTTATTTAAATTAAAATACACATAGATCCACTGTCTCATGACTAATTCTTTTGGAAAACATTTTCTGAGAATAATCACACGAATATCCTAAAATATGTTATTTAATCTTTTCAAAGTGTATAGATCTCCACGCCGTCTAGATTAAAACCGTTAATATTCTTTATAGTTCAGTGGCCTTTTGCTTTGCCAACAATCAGACTCACCAAAATCATCAGACATGACTGATCATAGCTGCAGTTGTTCGAATCGCCGCTCGGTTAAGTGTTTTATAAATCGCTTCAGTAATTACAACCTCTTGCTAATGGTTTTGTATTGTTATTCGGTTACAGTTTTCGAGGAATAATAGTAACTGTTGCTATGGCAACCTTTAAGTTGACTTTTGATAAGAGAAACCTCGATTTAGATTGATTTGTTTAAAAAAAATGTCGTCTGAATACAAAATAAAGGTCATTTTGTAATTTTTTATTGATAATTTTTGGTTAAATTATTTTTCATTGTGAAATTTAATATAACTTTTGTTCATTTTTTTTATATTTCAGATTAAATATTTTTTGTATTTAATTTCTTTGAAACTTTATGGGAATATTAAATTGACTTTTATGACGATAAAAAGTCCCATTATTGCGTTAATATGTAAAATGGTCAATTTTAAATATTTTGAATATTTTTTCTGTGAATTTTTTAAATATTAATTTTGCAATTCGTAATATTATTCTGATTTGTTTTGGCATCAATTGAGGTATGCATCAATTATAAAATAATAACTGAATTAATGTTCGAATTTATACTTGTTAGAATTGTAATAATTTTTTCAGTATTTAATTTTCTAATTAATTAAAAAATAATTAAATTTTATTTTGTAAAATATATTTTATATTTTAAACGATTTCTTTGCGTAGTATTTTTCTCGAATTTATTGTATTAATTTTTCTTTAACGCATGAATTATAATTTTAAGAGTTATTATTTATATATGAGCTTTATATAAAATAATGCCCAACTCGTGACTCAGTGGCAACGTGCGCCGATGATGAGCATTAGGGCTGCTTTGTTGTAGACACTATTTCAAAAAACAAGGAGACTCAATGGAGTTTATGATTGTTCAGCATCTTGCCTCGTCAGTCGGATTATCTGGTGGGGTTATCCGGGTTTTCTCCCTTATGATACGCAAATGAAGGGTATTTCCCCCTAAAAGTCCTCCTCGGTAGGTACTGACCTTCTTCTTCAACGACTCGGAGCCAAGTCAGACTTCTACCTACGGATGCTCCATCACAACAGAAACTGCCCTTTTCCCTCCATCCATGAGTAGACTAGTCATGGGGTGTACGTCTGCACTGCAGGAAATTCAGGATTAAACACAAAACATATAAAATAATTTCCTTCTTCATGTATTCTTTTAATCTTAAAGAAGTAATAATAAATATATTTTAATGTAGTACCATCATATTTTTTTGTTGTTGTTGTTAAAGAAGAAAGTGTGCCGTATTTTTTTTTAAAATATAAGTAATCATGAAATTTATCACAAAATAATCTTTATTTAATTATTATAACATTTTCTAATAAAATCAGTACCAGTTTTAATTAAAATTATTGTTTCATCAAGTTCTTGAATCTGTCACTGAATTTTTAGAAATCGCTTAACTGCCAAATTGGCGATATTTTTAGCATCCCAACATTTAATTTTTAAAACAGAAAACAATAACTGATTATAATAGTAGTAACAATAAATCTGTAATAAATTCAATTTAATTATCTAAAATTTAATATAAGATTAATGTTTGTTGTTGTTGTTGTTTCTTATCCCACTTGGCTGGCCAAGCCCACGAGCCCATATGGACTCATGATTGAAGGGGAAGGAAGCAGCTTCTGTTGTGATGGAGCACCCGTAGGTAGAAGCCTGACTTTTGCTCCGTGACGCTCTTACGGTCATAAGAGACCGGGACCTACGGCTTAAAGTGGATTCCGAACCACTACAAACATCCATGGCACCGCCGGGATTCGAACCCGAAACCTGTGGCACCGAGCGCTAGAGACACTCGGCCATTCAGGTCCCAAATTTGCCAACGGCACGCAGTGTTCCCAGGTGGTCACCCACCCAAGTACTGACCGCGCCCAATGATGCTTAACTTCGGTGATCCAACGAGAACCGGTATATTCAGCATGGTACGGCCGTTGGCTATAAGATTAATAGAGGAATATAAGATATATATAAGCTATAAGATAATAATAAGATTAATAGAGGAATAATAGGAAAAAACTCTAGCTTGCTATACGCCAATGATCAAAGACACTAATGCCTGCTAATTAATATATAAATATGTATTAAAACCTTCAAATGAAAGTAGTATTTTAATATTTCGTTTCACATTTTAGAGGAATATGTTCTACGAAAATATTTATTACTTGAGCGCAAGCTCAAAACTTTTTTTTTTCTGTGTCTGAATCAAGCTGTAAATTTCAACATATGTCTGCCTATTTCGATTTGTAATCGTCTTTAGATCGAATAATCAGAAAAGTATGTTTCATTCATATAAGCAATTCATCATCATTGGCGTAACAACCCCATTGTAGACCATGGCCAGTCTGCCTACTAGCAGATTTCTCGGCAGGAGATGTTTTTTTAAGAGGTTGGGTTGTCAGCCCTACGCTGTACAGTCATATTAGTCATCAGGCCCGAATTAATATATAAATATGTATTAAATCCTTCAAATGAAAGTACTATTTTAATATTTCCTTTCAAATTTCAGAGAAATTTATTATACGAAAACATTTATTCAAGACCTTTTTTTTTTCTGTCTGTATTTGAATCAAGCTATGAATTTCAGCATATGTCTACTTATTTCCATTTGGAGTCATCTTTAAATTTGAATAATCATTGTTATTTCGTATTTTATATTCATATGAGTAATTCAATGCTTAAAATTAATTCCCAAAAGAATAGAGTATTGAATTTTCAAATCGATTTATCGATGTATTTAAATATTTCGCTATGCATTTTTAATCAAATATATTCGCGTTTATGTGTTAAAGACAAGCTTCGAGATTTATTTTCCCTATGCTTGAATCCATCCATACATTGCAACAGATTCTGCGACTCCAATTTGGACTTGAATAATCACTCACATATTTTATTACATTGATGTTTGCAATTGAATGCTTAAATTATTTCCCAAATGAATAACCTAAGATTCATGGGGAAATAATGTCTCCTATTTATTGAAATGTGCTTTCCTTTCTTCAATTAATATTGTAATTAAGGGAAGATAAATCATTTCTCCAGTAATCGATAATTGATTGTTGTGATTCGATGGTTAAGTCTTATTTTAGTATCTTCCACTATAAATAATTGGATGATATCTCAGACATTTTCAATGAAGTTGTTGTTTTTGCTACTTGTATTTCCCAGAAAACTGTTTTGCAAGTCCTATGTGCGTAAACTTACTACGCATTAGAATAAGGACATCATACTCAAGTAGATTTGACCTAATTGACCTAGAAGTGTTTACTTGCATTCTGTCAATATCTTCATTACTTTTGAAAAATTAATTATTCTCTGTATGTTTTTCCAATAAGTCGCAGCAGGGATGCTTTTACTTTTTAATTTTATTCTTATTTTCTAGATTTTTGATTCCTGATTTTTGGCAATATTCATTTTGAAAAAAGATTTGCCAAAAAAATAAGTCTACAGCTAATAATACCATTCAATTTGGTAATGATGTTGTAAAAAAAATTTACACTCAAGAGCCAAAACATTATGACCACCCCTATATTTTGCAATGAACACGCCTGGATGACGTGGAAGGCACGTGATCAGGTGGAAGTGGTATTTAACTGGTATTAATCCATGGCAAGGCGGGTTGAAGCTGTGTTGCTCGCCAAAGGTGGGCCAACTCGTTATTGACAGGTGGTCATAATGTTTTGGCTCTTGAGTTTATAACTCTTAATTAAAAATCAAGACTGCTATAGTTGTTGTTTTCGTCGTCCTATTCCCTGAAGAGTACAAGAAAATCGAATATTATGGTGCTCCCGAATACTATTGGCTATGTTGATTGCCAGTTCGGAGTATAAATCTTCCAGACAATGTACAATAGCTGGGCAATCAAAGACATGATGAGGAGTTCAAAGACATGATGATGGTTGCCACATTTTTTGGTATTTATTAACGCCATCAGCAGAAATTGTCTTATTTATGTGGTGCTTCATCCTTAATCTTGTGAGCGTAGTAACTGTTCTTCTGTCGACATTCAGTTCTGTAATTTGGTATTTAGGTTTGATCTCAGAAGGAATTATAAGTTTAGATTTTGCCGAGACATTTGCATCTGCGAGGGAAGAAGAAAGGGCAGTCTGAACCAAACTTCTGGCATTCTTCGCCAAAGAAACTGCAATTTCCTTAAATTTCAAATCCACGTGAGCGTGGATCCACTGCAGATACACATTCTGAGCAAGCAGTGGGTTTGTTCTAAAACAGATATAATGTTCAAGATCGTACTTGAAAAACCTTTATTAAGAGCCTGTAAGGCAGACCTTGATTCAGTGAAGATAGTAATTCCATTCATTTGTTGTGATGGAGGTAGACTCAGATAGGTCTCAAATGCCATTTGAATGGCCAAGCAATTCTCGTGTGAAAGATTATCGATTTGTTATCGAATTTTCCGTATCTATTTATTGAATATTCGATTGGTAAAAAAATTTAAATAAGCTGACACAAATTACAGTTAGAAGGTTTAATTAGTTGTTGAAAATTAATGGATTTTTTTTAAGGTCTGCCAAAACAATACGTGTTTTTAAATAACAATCTATTTCATCATTATACAATTCAAAGTATACAGTACGAATTTCTCAGAACTAAATCATCAATAATTTTAAGATAACTTAATTCAATACTTAAGGATGCCACAAAACAGAGATGATATAAATGATTTTTAAAACGAAAATTTGTTTTTAAACTGCAAAAATGAAATAGGTCTAAATTTTTGAAACCATAGAATGTTGATAAATTGTTGTCCTATATTTTTGTGTTTGATAATTAACGTGATTTTTACTTATTCTTTTTTTTTATAAAGAAAGAACAAAAAAATTTTAATATTAGTCAGTAAGTTCAAAATTTATAGAGAGTCTCAAATTTATTGATTAATTATCAGGAAAAGTAATCTTTTCATTAACCTTTCTACTTTCCAATGTCAGACATCTTTTAATTAAAATTTTTGAATGTATTGTCCACATGTTTTTATAATGCCATGCTTTGACGTCATGTTTCATTCCCATATAAAATATAATTAGTAGAAGCAACTAAATTGTAATATAATTTTTAGCACTGTGATTGGTAAGGTTAATTAGAAGAAAAAATTAATAGTAATTACTTTCGAAGATGATGAATAATATATTATTAAGATTCATAAAATTAACTATGGATTGATGGGAGGCTATTGTTAGTCATAAACATCAAATTCAACGAAATGGTAAATCACATTTATGTAGTTCGACCACCGATCGCGTGGAAAATTGGCAAGCTGCCAAGTCGGAAGGATTCAAAAAGAGCGACGTCATAGGGTAGGAAATGTCGTTTGGATCGCATTTTAATTCTAATAAAAGGAAATTTAATTTTTAATCACTAAAATTTTAGATATTACGATGTTAGAAAATAACTAAATAAAAATTTCGGCACTAACTATTATACTTTTTTCTTTCAAAATAATTTTGTGCAGCGAATATCTGACTAGCACCCCTAATAAATCATCGATTCGTCGATTTCTGCCGTTCAACCCGAACCACTCTACTCTATTCGTGGTCGGACTATAATTTCGCTGGTATTTATTTATTTATTACTGATACAATTATGGGAGGTTTGATGGCCGAGTGTTTGATGGCTGATGCTTTGGCGCTCGATGCCACAGGTTTCAGGTTCGAGTCCCGGTGGCTCCATGAATGTTTGTAATGGTTCGGAATCCACTCTAAATCATAGATCCCAGTCTAATATAATGTAGAGTGTTGGACTGATAAATTTACCCCATAAAAAGAAATTCCTGTCTCGAAATCTGCAAGTAAGCAGACAGCCTTAGCCCACTATCGGGCTGTTGCACCCCTGATGATGATGATGATGATGATAAAACTATGGAACTATGGATGTTTTTTTCGATAGTAGGCTTTTTCATTTCCTTAATCACTTGCAACTTTTCTTATAGGTTAATTTTTTTTTTTTTTTTTCAAAATTCTTTCACGAGCTTTTTATACATAATATTTATTTAGATTCCATCACGAACTAATAATTAAATAAAGTAAAATTGTTCTAAAACATCGTCTGGTAAAAACAAAAACAATTTTATTTCAAAGTGAAAATGAGATTTTCCAAGAAAAGAAAATTATTTTTTAAAATTGCTGTTATGCGTTTTATTCTTACATTAAATTCTAAATTTTATGCATAACCTAGCTGTGTGTGTGCATTCAATCGGGATCCAATTTTTGCACTTTGTTTCGTTTTATTTATATCAAAACAAAAATTCCGCAGTAACTATTGAACTTTTTTCTTCCAAAATTGCACTGCTTGTGTCTGATTAGCACCCCTAAGAAGAAATCGATTCTTCCATTTCTGCCTTCCTTCAAACCGGATGTTTACCTTTCTCCACAATCAGTGGTGGAACTAAACTTGTTTAAGCGTACATAGTTCTCATTTGATACATTATTTGACTTAAATTCTTCTTTGTGAGAAAGTTCTAAATTTTCTTTTTCTTATAAAAAAGACTATTCGATGTCTAGACATTTTTTATAGAATATCTTGATTATTTTATAAACAGATTAGACCAATTCATACTTTATTATTTACATTAATCTTTGAAGAAAAAAAAAATATTTTCTGAGATGTTATTTATTTAATTTGAATGAAAAAAGGTAAAGTAGCTCAAATGTAGTGTAAAATTATGGTATATTTTTATTACTCTAATATGCAATGCTTTTTAATTACACATTTATTTGTCATCAAGCAATTGTGTTTGTAAATTTAATTTTCATATTCGATAATTGAACTGAATGTCCTTGAAATTTGTCAGTCTAACATTATTATGAACATGAAATTAAGCATGTTAATTTTTATAGTTTTCCGTGTGACATTTTATCACATTTCGTAAAATACTCAACAAACATATAGTTTAACATCCGGTTTAACGGCGGAAATGGGGGAATTGATTATTTGTTAGGGGTGCTGGTCAGATACGCACGGCACAAAACAATTTTAAAAGAATAAAAATATGTAACAATTAGTGTGAAATTATTTTCATCTATTGTTACTTTTATTATCGGGACATCTGAAATTTTAACTGTTAAAAAATAAATTTATTTTTATTGCAATTAAAATCGCTTTAAATGGCATTTCCTTCCCCATCACTCCGCTCTCTTTGAATCCATCTAATTTAGCCGACTGTGCGGTTTCTACATTATCGGTGGTCGGACTATAATGTTTTCAATTTGGAAATTCTCATTAACATTTAAGATTGATTCCATCAAAAATTGTACTAATTAACTTCCGAAGAATTTCTTCTCCACGCAAGTAACCACTGATTAGAAACCAATTATATTTTGATCCCTACAGTCTCAGTTATCCAACTAATAATAGTAATTTTATATTTCACATTGATTTCGTCGTTGCACATTGATATATCCATACTATTACGTTGAACATTTTGTTTCATACAATTATTCAACATCTCAGTATTGGTATGTTAATGTGCAATGAAGAAAGATGTCTTTGGGAACATTGCCTTCCAGAATCTTGGATCAAATTGTGTAAATCTAATTTATAACATAAAGTTACAGGTGATCATCAAAATAATGGAAACGCCTGTGAATAAAAGTGATAGTAAAGAATGCGCTTTGTAAGCATTAAAATATAATAATAGTTGCCAGGGGCTTTTTTATATGAAAAATATATATCATGATAGTATGAAGTAGCTTTAGCGAATTTGTGTAAGTCTTGGATTTTTGTGGAAAGCGAATAATGTCAGACCTCACAGACTTTCAAAAAGGTCAAATTGTAGGAGCCCGACTTACTGGAGCAACTCTGACCGAAACAAACCAGTTTTTATGCGTTTCTAGATGTACGGTGTCTGAAGTTATGACAGTGTACGTACAGTGCTACAAGACAAGCTCGACAAAGCAAATTAGGGGACGGAAGGAGTAGCTGAGGAAAAAAGATCGAAGGGTATTGAAACGGATTGTAATGTCTAACAAGAAAACAACTGTAACCGCAGAGCTCAATCAGCATCTGAATTCTCCAATGCAAATAATTACAATTAGGAGGCACGTTCATAAACAGGACTTTATCGGCAGATCAGCAATTCCCAAGCCACTTGTCACATCTGTTAATGCCAAACGTCGTCTACAGTGGTGCCACAACCCCAAAACCTGGTCGATTGATAAGTGGAATACAGTTATAGGGTCAGTCGAATCATTTTCACACTTTTTTCGACAACAGGACGGGTGAACGTCTGAAGGACACCTTCACCGCATATAACCTCCTTCCAACTGTCAAGCATGGAGGTGGACCTGTCATGGTAGGGCCAACCATGTCGTGGTTTTCTGCAGGACCAATCGTAAACCGGAAAGGAAAAACCATTGAAAAGAAGTATAGAGAATTTATAGCTGACCAAGCCCATTCTGTGATACGAACTTAGTTTCCTGTAGGAAATAGAATTGTCCAGGATGATAATGCTCCTACTCATTCAGCGGGACCTGTTCAATCACGGTTTGATGAACACGAAGATGAAGTGAAACATCTATCTTAGCCTGCACAGTCCCCTGTCCTCATTATCATCGAACCACCATGGTATAGTTTAGAGCGATCCATTAGGAATCGATATCCTCCACCGGCATCTCTTTCAGAACTTTCACAATATCTCCATAAAGAGTGGTTCAATATTCCTCTAAACACGATTCAGCACTTCTAAGATTTGATTCCCAGGCGAATCCAAGCTGTATTACATGCCAAAAGCTGTCCTAAGTCATATTAATAAAGGATTCCTTATTCTAGGGGGTTTCCCTCATTTTGATAACCACCTGTATATTATATTTTTTATTTAACCCTTCAATAATACAATATATCAAATTAAAATTTCATTTCCTTGTAAATCTATATTTAGTATGATTTTCTTATAACTATGACAGTCAAATGCAATGCTTATAGTTTATTTTCAAGGTTAAGTTATATATTCTCTAATTCTTGTATAAAGTTAAAAGTGATATGTTGTAATTGCCCAAATTTATGAGCAGTAAAATGGCACTACTAACTAATCGTAATGGGTTATTTTTTAATAATAAAATACGACAAACACAAAGAAATATTATTTATAAAAATAAAGTTAAATACTTTCATTTGTCATTATATAACAATCATCACCAAAGATGTTTAATCATATTTATCTGACGACCATTTATATTATTGCTCTGAGATACAGTTACTATCTCAACAACGGATAAGAATTCATAGCTCATTAAATTTATACTTCGTTTTGGCTTCATATTTCTTAACAAATGTTATTAACTTCATTAAAAATAATATATCTTGATTTATTTTTATCATATTTTTTCCCTACATATTTTCCCCCAGCGTAATCAATCAGTTCTTTGAGAAGACATATCAGAAACATTCTAACAACTTTCCCCACATACTTCTCATGTTTCCTTCAACTTTAGAACATCCATCATCGCTTAGCACAGCTCTGGTTTAACTCAAAACCTCATAAGAAATAAAAAGATGTATACATTCTCGCCGTTAAGGCGTTATTTATTAACATCTTCCCGCACCGGAAGCGGAGATTCCATTACTTCCTTTTTTTCCCTTTTTACCCTCTGGTCATTCTGAGCGCACACATTATTATGACTGGATCCAATTTTGGCTGTGATTTACGTCACTTGGCCCTCGCCAGCTGAGGCCTGTTTGGCGTTGTTTATTCGTCTCGGACGCCAAACATAAGGGACTCTATTTTTGTGAGGGAATATGGGGATGGATCGAATATGAGGGATGTTCGTTGTTTGGTATTATGCTTGCGAGTGCTGGTTTCTGTTTCTTGGGTTGTGAAAACATGGGGAGAAAACATGACCATCTTTCATGAACTTGTTTTTAACTTGACTCTAACTTGAGAACCAAATAAAATAGTCCTTTCATGCATGCATTCATTATTATTATTAGTTTTACATATACTTATTGTTACGAAAGACTCAGAAATTAATATGATGGTTCCATTAGGTGAAAAATTTAAAAAGAATGTTTTTTATCCTTTACTGCAACAGTGAGTCTGACCATTCTGATGTACAATTGGATCACAGACAATTATTATTATTATTTTTTAAAAAATACCTTTTATATTTATTTTTATAATCATTTATGAGCCTCGTGTCCTACCTATGTTTACCATGAAAGGCTATCGACGATGATTAAAGGATGATATAACCATCGTGGTATTATAATCCAAAAGGTAAAATCTTGTATTTGTCAAACTTTTCTTTCCTCACTCCCTCACCTAAGTCCTCAACTTGTAAATAAAGTGCGGAAGAAACATCGGTGAGTCTCATGTATAGCCCACCGACGGGTGTTGAGGGGAGAGCAATGCTTTCCGAGAGGATATTTTAGTAGTAACTGCCTCGCATTTACGTGTCGTATGAAAAATAAATCAGAAAATCCCCCTGAACAGTCAACTTGACTATCGCTATGAGATACTTTACAAACATTGTCATAATCGCCATCGAGTCTGATTGTTTCTGAAAGCAGTGGCAACAACAATGCCATGAGCGTATTCAAACATCTTGCACTCGCGATGTCAAACTTGAATCCACCTGCAAAGGAAATCGATGCGAAACACATTGCACGAGCTGTCACAATTGCCATTGTCCACCCCTCATCATCCGTCAGTGGGCTATACATGAGGCTCACCGATGTTCCATCCTCACCTTACTAACTAGTAGGTTTTGTTTGCCGGTCTACGGTCAAACTGTTCACACGAGGGCTAATTAGACTGGGACCTACAGTTTAAAGTGGATTCCGAACCACTAACAAGCATCCATGCCACCGTCATTTGAACTTGCAGCCTGTCATACCAAAGGCCAGAGCGCTAGCCTCTTGGCCATCAGGCCGCTACTATCTTATAGGGGTTACATAGTCTTAGGTGGATTGAAGCTAATGATTGCGATGAGAAAAGTTACCAATATGCTACAAGTAGGCCAAATACCCATATTAGGAAAAAAATATTTTTTTGAAAATCAAAAATCTGTTTTCAAATTCACTGATAACCGAAGACATTTATATATTTTTCAGGTTATTATTTCGAAATTGGCAATAAAATCCCTAGATTTAACCTCAAGACATCAAATCATCAAATATTATAAAACTATTTGTTATGGTTTCTGAGTCTGTGATTGAAATGTCGCACTTTCTAATCATCAGTTTAATTAATGAGCGATTTGAAAAAATTAATCAAATCTGTCAAAAGCACTCTTCGGATATTAATTAAATATATGGTGATTCTTTCCATCCATTTTGTAACGTTTTAATAAGCAATTAGAAATTCCGCAGCTGTGTTGACTGATATTCAAATTACAACCAATTTGTCAAACACAAATCTTAATAAATTTGAAGTCCCAGATGCTTCAACTTGTCTCATAGAATTTAAGAAGTGTGGACAAAATGTAAATTAATTCAACTTATACTTCTTTGAAAATATAATTAAGATACCAGATCTTTAAAAACTCAGTAGTATTACTACTATATGATATATTTTATATAGGGTGATTCAACCGTTATAGGAGAAACTTTGAAGAGTGGTACAGCTTAGTATAGAAATGTAGAGTTTGAAGTGAGGCACAAACGCGTCACTTCCGACCCTATACGTTTAGACACGAAAAATGATATGAAAATCGAAACATTGTTTAGTTACAGCATCATTGCGGCCGTACCATGCTGAATCATCACCAACAGCCGTACCATACTGAATATACCGGTTCTCTCTCACTCTCTCTCTCTCTCTCTCTCTAATATAGCATATATAGCATATATGTATATATATATATCTCTCT